>CM057820.1:8289757-8644757 GCA_030067965.1 Latrodectus elegans
TGGGAAAGAGGTTATGGAAATTATGACCAAAACCCTCTTTCCAGGTGCGAGAGATATTTATAGGAACGAAGAGGAGCACTGCATTGGCTCTTTGCAAAGAATCAATAGCGATCAATGAACCATCGCTAAGAATATTGTTAACTACAACAATGTTAAATGGTTAATCTGTGCCTTTAAACCTCTAAAAAGCCCAGGGCCTAATGGAATATGCCCATCATGATCCAGAAGGCAGAGGAGGTTATCATACCAGTACTAATTAGAATTTACAGAGCCAGATTAGCACTGGGTTATATACCAAAGAATATGGCAGAAGCATTTTCGGTGAATCCTTTGAAAAAAGACTACTAGAGGTTGTCCTCAAGGAGGTGTTCTCTCACCATAACTTTGGAACATAGTTTTAAATAGCCTTATAAAATATCTAAATGATAGGGGCTACTGTACGCAAGGATATGATGATGACATTGTCATCCTTATCTTTGGCAAAGATTTTGACATAACTTGTTATCTCATGAAGGATGCTCTAAGTTATGTAGGCAATGGTGCATGGATAGGAACCTGATGGTTAATCCTAAGAAAACCTACCTTGTATCTTTTACACGCAAAAGGAAACGGGAGGGTTTTCATGACTAGACATTTTGATGTTGAAATCAATGTGGCTTCAGAGGTGAAGTATCTAGGCATTTATTTAGACCAAAAACTCACCTGGGATAAGTACATTGATGATAAAATTCAACCGAAGCAAAGAGAAAGCACTATGATTTGCAGACGAATGCTTAGTAAATACTGGGGTTTACATCCAAAACTGATATTTTGGATGTACACAGTTTTTGTCGGGCTCATTTTCACATATGCCTGTGTGATCTGGTAGAGTAAGGTGGAACAGAAGACTGTGATTAACAGACTAGGAGGTCTACAAAGACTGACCTGTCTCTTACCTCACCCAGGAGCAATGTTCACCCGCGTCAAGCTAGAGCATTGGAAGTTGGGTGTTGGATCCGACTCCCTTAGATATCTTCATCTGTAGCACTGCCAGAATGACTGCATTTAGAATGACTTTACAAAACCATTAGTACGACCATCCTGTTGCCAAAGGGCACAGGAGTATTACCGGGAAAAATCAAGATCCTACTTTCCTGATGCCCTCGGATATCATGGAAAAGCCATACATGTTTTAAAGGACATTTGAAATAGTTTTTCCAACTAGGGACGAATGGGAAAACAACATGTTTGAAACTAAAACAGGAGATCTAATGTGGTACACAGATGGATAACTGAAATACAGTCTCTCGGGACTGGGAGTATGTGGCGTGTCACCAAGAATTATCTTATCTGTAAGCCTTGGACGATACGCTACGGTCTTCCAAGAAGACGTTTTGGCCATTATCCACTGTCTGTGACTAAATAAGAGGAAGGGTAACCACGGTAAGCGGATTCTCATTTTTAGTGACAGTCAAGCCGCTTTAAAAGCTCTCAATTCTTTCGAAATCAAATCTAAAATGATTTTGGAATGCAGAAACTTTCTTACAGAACTGAACACTAGAAACAAGGTGATCCTTGTATGGATGCCATGGCACAAAAGTATCGAAGGTAATGAAAGGACTGATGAACTTGCTAAACAAGTATCGTCTTTTGTTCCCATCGGTGCAGAACCTTCTTGTGGGATCAATTTGAAGACCGCAAAAACAGTGTCTTAGATGAGAAAAACGGAAGATGTATTAAGCTTGGCTCAACACTCCTGGTCAAACCCACGCTAAAAGTATGATCTATGGATCATCAGATAGGATTGCTTCTGAAATTTTAAGATGTTCTAGGCAGAAGATACGTTTAATCGTAGCCTTCATAACTGAGCACTACTATTTCAGAAAACACCTCCATAAAATGGAACTGTTTCATCAAGACCCTATCTGCAGGAAATGTCATATGCAAGAGGAAACGGCAAAGCAAATCATTTATGAATGCGAGGTCCTTGCCCTCCCTAGACTAACTTCTTTAGACATCATTCATACAAGAGAGCTATACCTAGTCTCCATTAAAGGGTTATCAGACTTTATTAATAAAATAAGTGACACGAACAACTGGAATTAGGAAACATTGGGTTTGGAGTTAACAGTGCAAAATGCTGATAAAAGCAGAGGTGCCCAATGAAAAACAAACCCAATTTTAAGAAGAAGAAGCAGAACACATACAACACAGAAAAACTCATTCAGCCTTTTACAGTAAACATTTTGATTATTATTAACTATAATACAACTTGAGTGAATGGTAAAAAGTAATTATGATGTAATCGATAAAAATAGATCTATTTTTGAAGTATGGTCTTTCGATGTCTGATTGGTTAGCGCTCCTGACTCCTGAGCTGTGGATCCCGGGTTCGAATCCCGCTTCGGGCATGGATGTTATTTTCTTCTCTGAGTTTCTCTGTCCTTTCCCTTTTATTATGATTTCAGATTTTGTCTCTGATTCTTCTGTAAATAGTTTAGGAATGCTTAGAATGTTTTCCAATTTTTATTTCACATTACTTTTTAAATATTTTTGTCAGTCATGCATTCATTATTATTTCAGTATTTTTCCTGTTGTATGTGGAATTTATCCTTTCTATAAACTATTTTTTAGAGTACGTGAGGGAAGAAAAAAATATCAGAACTGGAATTTATAGATATTATATAGTAATCAATATCTCTCAGATCTACTGAGAATAAATAATGCAAGTAATATCTCAACATACAACTGGCTTTTTAAGCAAAATAATTTATGTGATATATTTTACCTCAATCTCTCGAGGTGATTTATATGAGTCAATTTCTTTTCATATTTTATGAAGTTTTTATTCCTGCATACAAAGCCAGAGTCTTAAAATACTTGAATTTCGAGTCTAATTTTGATTATATTAGTTTTCTAGCACAAGTCTCGGATTAAAGAAGGTAAATATGCCTTGTTTGAGGAACACTCGCAATCAATAAAACGCGTGAATACGCTTCGCCATTCTTTCCTATACGTATATGAAGGTTTTGATGTTTACATCCAGTAAGAATGCGTTTCCTATTCAAATTATATTCTTTAGCTATAACACCAGTTTTATTGATACAACTGAGAAAACATCGCTTTTATCAGGAAAATTTATTGAAATATATAATTCGGCAGAAACAGTAGATTAGATTTCTATGCACAAACTTATTTTCTTTTAGTTTATACAAACTCTAACAATATATATTTGCATATTATAAAAATATTTTAATGAAACACTCGGAATATATAACACTAAAATAAAACACTGGAATATAACGATAATTTAGTGAGAATAAAATAATGAAATTTCTTTGGATTTTAATTAACTTTTTGAATAAAAAGTTTAGTTCTATTTTACTTTCAACGAATGATATTATTAACTCTAAAAGATATTATTAATTTTAATAAGATTTGTAAGTAAAGAGAAAAAGGAACAGTATTATTTTTGAAATAATAATAATTCTAAGCAAGTGGAATCAATTTTAAAAAAAACTTTCTTAGAATTATTCAGATTTCAAAAGTACTAGTGTTTGACCTGAATGCAAATTCACTAAATAATCGTAATAAGTATTCACTTTTGCCAGATATTAGATTAAATGTATTGAATATGTTCAGAGGAGAGCTACTTATCTGAAGTTATGAAAATAATTTAAACTTTGTTTGATTGGTGTGTTTTGAAATATATTTAAATACATTTCTTTCGAAAGATAAATTAATATACATTTCAGTTTATCTATTTCGTGTTTAATGAATATATTTATTTTCTATGATATTTTAATAAACTTTAATGCATATAAAGTTTTGACTATTTTAAAATGTATATGAATATTGACAAATTACTTAAGGACACATAAATAAATTTAACTTTATAAAGAGAATATCTTATAAAAAAATTGTCAGTTTTAAGCTTACACTATATACAGAACTAATCAATATTTGTCAATAAAAGTTTATTTTTACCTAGAGATGTTCATTGATTTTGCAATTTTGCTCCAAGAACTGAGGATTCATCCAATTACTCAAGTATGGTAAAACGATTTACAATATATGGATTAGGATTGAGATGAGTAGATATACATCTTCTTTTTTAAAAAAAAATTGTTGAGTTCTGAACCTGACTTTAACTTTAGATTTTATAGTTACTATCACGCACTCATCAACTGTAAAAAGATATTCGCATTTTAAATTTAATAGACAAATTTAAAAATTTTGAACTACTTTTCACAATATGCATATACTTTTTAAAAGTAGTTTTAAAATTCAGTATGTGAAAATAAAAATTCATTCCAATATCTAATCTTGAAATAAAAAAGCACATTTCGCATTTCAATTTATGATATAGTAAATAAACTGTGAAAATGTTTTTGAATTCCTAACTAAATACATTTTTAAAGCATTTTAATGATTTAACGAAAATTTAGACAAGCTTATATTAAAAATATTGTAAAAATACTATTTTTACCTAATTTATATTGCAATTTTGCACAATTCTATTACATTCTGTAATAAACTACTTACCTCTAATTCTAATTGATAATTCTAAATTTATCTATTTATCTGTCTACATATATTATATCAGAAATAAATTCATAAAGACTTTGTGGTTAAAAACAATATTTATGAAGTACTATATAAATTTGTTGCTATATGCAACGTGATAAGCTGATAGCATTTTAGTACTTTTTCATGCATACATATTTTTAAAAACGATATGAGCAATTGTTGATATAAAATAGACGAAGAAAGTCACAAATAAAAATATTTTCTCATTTTCAAACTTGACAGTATTTTGAGACTGATGTCGAAGGGTAAAACTTTAGCTTCAAATTAAAAAGAATATTCGAAATTCAGTAAACACGTTATTTTAATGAGAAGGAGCTTTGAAAGTAGTTATTTAATCGAATCTAAAGCAGGAACATTTCATGGTAGATTAGAGGTGACGATCCTATTCCATAGAAGCAGAAGCCAATGGTGATTTACAAAAAGAGAAATTCAGTATCTAGAGTTGGTGTTTGGAAACGGTAATTTTAAGTTGAATGTCAAGGCAAATTCGTAGACTTACAATAATGTCCGCTGAAGACCGTAATTTAATGCTACAGAGGGTATTAACACATTTTTAGAATGATTTCGATAACGTATTAGAAAAAAGTAAATATTTTAGAATAAACATTATTGCCATCAGCTTATTATTTAAAATGAGAAATATCGTGTCATACTTTTAAATTTATTCTTCTTTGAAAATGTCAAATATAAACATGCTGTGAACTGAAGGATATGTTTTTGCGCTTTCTGAAGATAAACGTTCTTATTTCGAAATTCAAAAAAGTTGTGAAATGCATAGTATTGAAATTTTTAAGTGCAAAATAAGCAATGTTATTAATCGGACAGGTAAAAACTCTCTATCATTATTTTTACATAGAAAGAAGACTCCAAACGAATGTCTGTGAAAGGTAAGTACTGTTTCAAATGTTTATAAAATGAAATCACTGGTAACAAGAGAAAATCCGCCAACACAGAAATCAATTGCAAAGTCTCTAGATACATCTGTAGCAACAATAAATAAAATAATAAACCAGTGTTTACAACTTAAAAATACTAAAAAACATAACGTTCACCAGTTTTTGCCGAGACATGTGGTTCAACGCAAAACATTTTGTAGAATCCTGTATGAAATCCACTTAACAGGAGATAAACGGAAAACCATTGTGACCCTTGATGAAGCATGGGTTTACCTAAATGACTGTAACAAAAACGGTCTTTTTACTACAGAAAATGAGGAGAAAAATATACAAACCCGTTTCCGTCAATGTAAAGAAAGTTTCAGCAAGGGCTTATAATTGTCCCAGGTTTCTCCTACAATGGGAAATTAAAAATAAGAAGAGTGGAAAAAATGTTAAAATCAACTCATTGTACCATCAGGAGAAGGTTTTATGTCCAATATTTACAAAAGAAATTCCAATTCTTTATCCCAATGACTTTTAAAGAGAGAAACTTCATCAAGACAAAGCTGTAAGTCATACTTCGAAAACTACTTCTGCATTCCTTGAAAACATGATGACTAATACAGGTATTGCATGTTCACATTTTCAACATATCTCTGCGAAGTCTCCTGACGTTTCATCTATAGACTAATGTGCCTTTGGTCTGTTAAAAAAGGCTCTTTCTAAACGCAAACCCACCACAATAGATGGACTCTGGGAAGTAGTGGAAGAGGAATGGAAACCAATGCCCCTGGAAATATTGCCAAAACACTTCTATCATGGAAATCACGATGCAGACTTATAGTCCAGAAAAAAGGCTATCAGAACGAATATTAAAAAATAATCTTTCCATCTTAAACATTAATTAAATGGACGCAAAATCTTTCTAAAAATGTGTTAATACCCTCTGCATTTTCTCAGAAACACAAAAATATCAATGTAACATTTTTTCAACATGTTTTCTCAGCTAGTAACCACAATTTCAACAGAAAATCTTCGAAACCACTTTCCCGCTATAAGCCCATCTTCGCCGATTATTTATTCGGTAGGGTCAACAGCAATGCACAGTCACGCTCGCAGGCAGTAGATAACAGCGTATGTGAGCTGGAAGAGAAATAAATGGCAAACCATTCCTATATTTGACGATTTTCTTTGCTCTCTTCTTCCTGACAATAGACGCATTTACATCTGGATGGAAAATGACACTAGAAACAATCCTGCCGTCGTGTACCAAAGTGTGAGTTTTGTCTGAAGACCGATATAGGAATGAGATCCTCAGATCTCCCTTACTTTGCAGCTGTTGGAGATGGTTTCATGTTAATTGATGACAAGTGCACGCTCTATCGTGCTAACCTAATGAAGAATTTCGTTTTGGAGAAAATAATTCTAGGAATATATTGATCAGCGTGTTCTTCAGAAATGAACCACACAAATAGATATGTTTAGAGCAATCTTGGAAGATGATTTGCTGAATGACTAATATATTCTCCAAGAATTGGAAGGTACTATTCTGCAAAAGTGGAACCAAATAATTCAACTACAATATTAATTACAATAATTTTTGAGATTCGAATCCCTGAGGCGATTAATGCTTTTATTATTAGCATGTGTAAGTTTTTTTACGTTGCTGACAGTATAATAGGAACATAAATACTATATTGCCTATTAAAAACGATTTTATTTTATGGAAATACATTTTGTATAAATCCAACTTTTCAATAAAACGTTCTTTTTCCTGTCCAAATATCATTTTTTAAATTCATCGCCATCTACATTTACGTCTGCCAATTTATCAATCCACAAATTAATTTATTAATTCTCCTGCTGCAAGATACCCCAAAACTTCAATATATATATATATTATATATATATATATATATATATATATATATATATATATATATATATATATATATATATATATATATATATATATATATATATATATATATATATATATATATATATATATATATATATATATATATATATATATATATATATATATATATATATATATATATATATATGTATATATATAGGTGTAGGTTTTGTACTAACTATATATATAGTTTAAATTTCGATAGAAAATTACCTTTTATACGGATATTTATTGATTGCCCTAAGATTTCTATGTTGCTTTTTTATTTTTATCCTAACTACTTAAAAATATTAGGTGAATATTTGATATTTATTTAATTTCGTAGTCTCTTTCGAATCATTTTATTATTTAAATTAAATCACTGTGTTACACGCAATTTTAAGCAAATATTGGATAAACCATTTTTAATTCATTATTACGATTTTTATCATTGCGTGTGCTGGTTAATATAGGTAATGTGTGGAATCACATTTATTTTAATGGGAACTTCTTGGAAACCACGCATCAAAAATATGAAAAGCAATAAATAATTTACTGTACACGATTATATCTGTAAATACTTTAAAAATAATTGTAGTCATAAATATAATATTTGTAGACTGAATTGTTTACATTTGTGCTATCATTTTAAAACCACAATACATAATGAAGAATATTTTGAAAATAAAAATTCTAATACTAATGTGAATTAAATGTTTTAAATCTTTTCTTATGTAATTGTTATAAGGTTAATTTTATATTATTATACTTTATATTTTATGAAATGATTAATTATTGATTAATCTTGATTAAAAGGGATATTTTGCAGAATCTCTTTTAATCAGGTTTGGTTATTTTGTTTGTATTTTTATTAATATTTTTATAATTTAAAGATTTGAATTTCTGGAAAACTCCTAATTTTCTGCTTTAGTGTTGAAGTAACTTAAATTGTATACTTAAGCTTATCATGTATAATTGAAATAAGATTACAGGTATTTGTATCCAAAAAATACAACTCTACAATGAATCCAAAAAGAAAAGTTTTAACCTCTTTCAGCATTTATGGATCTTTGTTTTAGTTATTTTCAAATAGACATCCATATCAAAGAAAACAGCGTAGAAACTCTTATTGATTATTCAATAATCGATAGACTTTTTAGCAGAAAAGTTTCAAATAACAATCAAAGGTCTTTTTCGTAAGTGTTTACTGCCTGGCAGATGAAAAATAAATAACTTTTTTAAATATTGTAATTAAAATCAATATATATATATTTATATATATATATATATATATATATATTTTTCAATATATAATGCGTATATATATATTATATATATATATATATATATATATATATATATATATATATATACATATATTCACATAACTCTAAAAATGGGAAAACGCAAACAATCATTAAGTAATTACGTTTGTTAA
Organism: Latrodectus elegans; assembly: GCA_030067965.1. Classification (NCBI taxonomy): domain Eukaryota; kingdom Metazoa; phylum Arthropoda; class Arachnida; order Araneae; family Theridiidae; genus Latrodectus; species Latrodectus elegans. The sequence goes on from CM057820.1 coordinate 8,298,543, forward strand.
TTTTATATGAAAGTTTAGGTAATTATTTGTCCTCTCCTATTAAATATTAAGAAACTTGAAATGAGGTGTTTGTTCCTTTAAAATTTACATTTCATTCACTGTTTAAATAAAAGTATTATTATGTAGAATAATCTTAAGAGTAATTTACAGTTAAGTTTACTTCAAATTAAAAAGAAATATTGAATATGATATTTGTTTGGTCAAGTGTACATAATAATTATAATTTTTAGCCTAAAAAAAAACTAAAATTTACGATACAAATGTAAAATATATTTTAGTATATTTTAGCGTTTTTCCAATTTCATATTTCTGATTTCAACATTTTTCATGTTTTATCTTATTTATTATATATATTGTATATATATTTTATTATATATATGCATATATATATATATTATTAAATATATATATATATATATATATATATATATATATATATATAATATATATATATATATAATATATATATATATATATGTGTGTGTGTATACATATAGGCATAATGGCATATTTAAATATATATGTAATGAAATGTTAAAAAGTTTAAATTATAATAACAGTTGATTAAATTAATTTAGGACTTTTCCTAAAATGAAATCCTTTAATATTTGTTATAAGTACAAATAATATAAAAACCAATTATTGATATATTTCTATAAATTTATTCATATATTTAAACATTATACAGAATAATTAACAAATGTAAATGTAAATAAAATACAAGTAGAGCATATATAGACTCACATAATAAATCGAGTAGGCATTTATATTTTATTCATTATTATACCAGGAAAAAATAATCAAATGTTGCTTCAAGATAAAATATTTACCATATTATAAAATTTAAATTTTATTGTAGTAATATAAGCTGCATCCTTGATTTTAAATATAAGTCAACGTTTTGACATAATTTATTTCAACTATGTTCTGAAATTTTTCACAGTTTCGGTTCAAGCTTCAGAATATCGTGCAATTTAAAATGCTTTCTTTTATACTAATTACAATATATTCCACTTAATAATTTACAGAGTAAATATTATAACAATTTATGATATGAAATTACATTGAAATATATAAGAATATTTGAAATAATTACAATACTTTTTGCCGTTTGGTCTTTTTCAAAAGACCATAAACAAACAATAAATTGTAATTACTGTGTAAACTGTACTTTTTTTTCATGTGATTTTCTTCATTGTGTACAAAAATATAAGCTATATTCCATTGTGTAAGAAAGTGCATTTACTTGTATATATGTTTTATCTCATAAACAAGTCATAAGTCCCTTGTGGGAATCTGTAACACTTAAAGGATGAGTCACCAGGTGAAGGAATGCCTCTTTTGGATTATACTTTTTGAGGTTGAAGGGAAATAGAATACCTTCCGTGGATCAACAAGCAGAAGTCCAACTTCCTTAGAGTCAAAGGCAACCATTTTTTCATAGGGGAACATCTTAGTAACCTTACTAAAATTATCACTCGCTTTAGAATTTGTCACTATCAAGTTATAAAGATCCAGAGTGGTAGCAAAAGAACCTAACGTTTCTACCTTAAAACGACAATATTTCACTAGACACCAAGACACATTTTTGAGTGACCTGTCATTTTAAGATCTCTGGCTCATCTCGGAAAATTCCCCCTGCTGCATATAGAAAAGAGTCTATACTCCGTAAACATCAAGGAGATAACCATCTGTGTTCTGCATACCCATGGTCATTTATAGTTCCCTCCATGGACACGACATCAACCAACCAACCAGCATATTAAGTTCAACGTATTGTAAAATGCTTACATTATTATAAGTTAATATAATAAACTCTATTTATGTTCTAACAATGATTTGTGATCCTAATTTTGTTGATTCTATTATAATCTTCAAGAGGCTACTATCCTTATGAGGTGATTTCAAATTGTTAAGGAAATATAAAGTTAAGGCAAAAGATGTATTGGCAAAAATCTATTAAGGAATATTCAATAACTACAACGGGGATGAATATAATATTGTTTTCATATCCATAAAAACTTAGCAAGGTGAATAATTCTATGTAAATATGTTTTAAGTAACAAGTAACAAAGATTTTGTAGCATTTGGAATATCGTTATTAGCCAGATTACCTTAATACACAATGAAGCAAAATGTAATCATTAAGTTTTAATAAGGTAATCGAAACTAATTTATGTAATTAGCATATATAACGCCCAATAAAAAAAGCAGTAATGTAAATTGTTTATCAGAAAATAAAATGTGTTCAATAATGAAGTATTATAAGGAATTCAAATAAAATTAGGATGAAACCCTTTTGCATACAGTCCTAAACATAAACATGTAAATTGATGAGTTATACGAAGTAGAATTTAATAAATTTATTTCTTTTCATTGATGCATAAAATTAAAATGTTAATGCATGTTAGTAGATTTAAACTTCATAATTACTTTGAAGATTAAATAAAAAATGAGAAACAGTAATGAATGTTTTCTTTCACTTTTCTCTATTACTGGTATTTTATTGAACAAAATTTGCTTATAAATAATAAATAAAAGTACATCAGTACAAATATATTAAAAATAATGAATTATAGAACACAGATAAAAATTCAGATATCTATATATCTATATTCGAAAAAAATAATTCAGCCAAAATCATCACGAAACAATGTTAATCTATCATGTATCCTGTTGCATGTGGGTGAAGTGAAGAAATTGATTTGGATTTATTAAAGTAATAATTTGTCATTAATTTGCATAGGTTACGACAGTAAAAAGGTAATATTCTCAATAAAAGAAACAAATTAACTACCACACGAAACACGTATTTTTCTTTTGTATAAATGTCTATGAAAAAAATTGAAATGACGCAGATTATAAAATAATGATTATAGTAAGTGCTATTTCTCACGAAAAGTAATGAATATTATATGAAGAACGAAACAAATCTATATTCTAACTAACTCTACATATAAATGTCTCAGCATTCAATTACAATTATAAATATTGTATTAAAATTAAAAATTAACTATATTTATGACCATTCCATTTTATATGTATAGTTAGACTGTATTATTAGAATGAATAACCTTATGTATAATTTGTATGAATAAACAAAAGTATATTACAGAGAAAAGTACTTCCCTGTTTTAAGGATTTTTTCTACCATATTAGCAACCATATTTTCTTATTTATTTTGATAAAACCATGTTTTTTATTTTCTTATAGGAGCAAAAATTATGACATTATTTTGGTACTAAGATAAAAACACTAGAATACTCTTTAAAATTCTCATGATCTCAAAGATTTAATAAATAGTCAGTGTTTTAATCATGCTGGTTATGATCTTATGATCCTATGAATAATATTATAATATAATATACAGATTTTTAAAATATGTTTCACAAAACTGCCAGTTAAACCAAGAAGTTTTTAAATATCAATAATCAATATTTTATTTAATGAAACAGTTGTGTCTCTGTTCCAAAAAACATTTGCAATGAATGTCATTGCGCATTGTTATCGTTGTTTGTTAGAAAAATCAAGGTTAACCAAGACGAACTGCAATGTTACACTGCTCTATTCATGGCATGCGTGTAATTCAACACGATTTACAAAAGAATTCATATCTTATATCATTTTTGACCAAATCTCTGAATCTATTCTTAAAGGCATCAATTATAAATGCTAAATATCCGTAATGCATACTATATTTAAGCAAAATAAGTGTCTAGGTGAAAATATCTGAAAAAAAAATTGATTTTTTAGCTTTTCTGAATTTTAAACTAACAAAATATTTTGGTGGTACTTCATGCATGTAAAAAATATAATAAAATATGTATCATTATATATAATATACTTGTTTTTTCCTAAGAGATAGATGCTACGAAATCTTTAATTAGGCCTTTCATGTCTAAGAATAATTTTGATAATTCTTTCAAATGCAATTTTTAAATATCAGTTGATGTAATAGTTAATTTTTGTACTACCAAACACGTTTCATTTTTAAAATTTAGTTCTCATTTCTATTAACAGATAAAATGTTGTACGGTTGGTTGAAATTAATACATTTCTCAATTTCAACAAATTTTCTCTAAATCAGGTGTTATTCTTTAAATTTTTAATATATATATATATATATATATATATATATATATATATATATATATATATATATATATATATATATATATATATATATATATATATATATATATATATATATATATATATATATATATATACATATGTATATATATATATATATAGATTGATAGATATATAATGTTTTATTTATTAAAAAATTTATTTATTACTTATAATTTCTTTCCAAAATTGTTTATTCTTATCTAAATCTCAGATATGAAAGTATGAAAGTTATCTAAAAACAGTTTCACATGTTTTTGCTTACTTAAGGAGAAAGTTAAGCGATATGTTTACATTATGGTGATTGTCTCTTCATAATCGCTTACGAATTGCCGTAAAATTAAATTTGAATGCTTAATTTCTGAAACTTTTCTAGTTTTTTTGACGACTTTTGATTTACTAAAATTGAATTTCTGTTATAAAATTACATAATGTAGATATTGCTATATCGTCAGTTGCAGTTTTCTAAACAGCTTTCTAAAAATATATGATATTCACTGATATCGTTCTGAAGAAAAATTTTATATATATATTACAATGAACTTAGATTCCTATTATTTATTTTTTGTTTAATAAAAATAAATGATACAAACAAGTTTTTAATATATCAATAAATTTAAGATTATATAGTCTTAGATAATCTTAAATTTAAGATTATATAGTCAGTATATATAGATTATATAGTAATTTAAGATTATTTAGTCTTAGATAATCTTAATATGAGTGAGAGTTTTAAAACTTAATTAACTTTAATTTAATTGCTATATTTTAAGGAGATTTTTATTTTGTATATATTTATGCTTTATGCATTAGCATATATATATATATATATATATATATATATATATATATATATATATATATATATATATATATATATATATATATATATATATATATATATATATATATATATATATATACAAAATAAAAATCCCTTTGAAATATAGCAATTAAAATTAAAATATTATTCCAGAAATGCATTGCAATTATGCATTTGTATTTGAAATGTAAAAAAAAAATCAACAAGTAATAAATAACAAGAAATACAGCGACAAGTTTAAAACAATACCAATAAAAATATTTAAGTATTTTAATTCCAAATTTAATATCATTACATTTTATGAAAAAAGCAAGACATACAAATAGCACTAATTGAACTTTAAGATACAATCACTTGATAAAGCTTTCATTGTTTCATTAGGACATGACATTTTTGGAATGAAGTGATAGATGCATTAAAAATAAAATGTCACTAGTAATAAATGCGTCAGAAGAAGGAAACTTGGTACTACTGGTAATGACCAATAAGGTAAATATTGTCTTAGTTTTATCTAATATTAATTTAAAAATACAGTACATTTATTTCATTGCAAAATTACATTTATACTGTAAATACTCATATTTTAAGAGCATGTTGACATATATTTGATGTCTTTATGTCTATCATAAAGTATACATTGGAATGTATTATTATTATATACTTTAATTACTGATATTCATCAATAAATATTTTTTTGATCATATCATGGCTCAGCTGTCGTAAAATCCAGCATGCCAAATTCTGAATTTTTGGCGATGAAGAAACGTAGCAAAGGTGATGTGTTATGATGTCTGACAATAATATAAATACTTAGGTTGAAAAAATAGAATTTTCTGCATAATTCTCATTGATCTTTATCTCTATATTGTAATAAAAACCAGGTTCCAAAAAAAAAAAAAGGAAATCAGCCGAAAAATTTCTTAACTCAGAATTTGGCATGATGAAATATATGGCATCTGCGCCACATGTCACATCTGATTTATTAAGCTTTACATTGTAGTATTAATAAGAACCGATTTGAAATTCTGCAAGAAGTATTGCGCATTTCTCCCAACTTTACAGAATTAAATTAGCAATTTACATTCCTAACTTAATCCTGCCGAAAGAAATCTTATAAGCATTTATCAGACATTTTCAAGTTTATATGCACTTATTTCTACTGTATAAATTAATTAATTTATTGATAAAATTTTGTGAATAACGATTCTGATTAATGTATTGTATTAATTTTGAATTGGAACAAGTGATTTCCATCGATTTTATCATAATTCACGAAAAATATTATGAACCCGTAAAATTAGCGTAGGACAAAAAGAATATTGATTTAAGATTAAACATCATGAAAGTTTCTACAAAGTTAATCTCTTATGAAAACTTCAGTTAATATTTCACCCTTGAAAAGATTCGAGAAGCGTTTGGGAAGTAATATTTAGTTTCCTAAATATCATATCGGACATCCTGTCAGTAAGGGATATTTTCTTAATAGTTTATGTAATAATTTGGGTGGAGATTTTATAAATTTTAAAAAGATACGAGTAAACACGTGAGTTATGAAATAATTCTCTGAAAAACTGAAAACTCTAAAAGTAGTATCATTTCATTTGTAGTCTCACAAACATATTTTGTTTCTATGAAAGCTATATCTTTATTCTGTTTTATATTGAAAAAATGATTTGTAAGTTATTCCTATATGAGATGTGAATATATATATAACATAAGCATAAAAGTTTCTTCATAAATAAACGATAGAACTTAAGGCTTGATACTCAACAAATTTCACTATAACAAATTTTGACTGTAAATCCCTTAACTTTTTTATTAAGGACAAAAAATATTTGAAAAGTCACTTTAATTTAAAATCTTAACTCGATGTGAATAAACAATCACATCGAATTACAATGTGATTGTTTATTCACATAAACAATCACATTGTAACTCGATGTGATTGTCTTGTGATACAAGTATATTTGATCAAAATTTAATTCAATTTGTAAAATATTTTGAAATTTTCTCTCATACTGTAGAAAAGCAATTCCATTATTATCATAAGAATAAGAAATAAATCATCAATTATTTTTGTTGACTTTTAATATCACTTAATCAAGATCATGAAATAGATCGTAGCTAATTTTTGGAAATCTAAAAAATATTTCCTAAATTTAACAGCACTAGGATATGCTGTTTTCTAATTTTTATTTTTTGAACAATATAGTTATTTATTGCATATTATTTCAATTAAATTAAATGCTTACTCCAATAAAATAACATTTACAGTGAAGTGTTAACAAAATATATTAAATATAAATATAGAATAAAACAGATAAATCAGACTATATCAAAATATATTTTGCAAGGAAATTTTAATTAAAATAATATAAGGAATTATTATTTTTTATGAATTCATTTCATAGAAAACATATGAATCCTGCTTTTATGTTTTAGTTACATTTTAAATAATAAAACTCTAACTAAGAAATATTGCTATTTCTGGGGTTAAAACCCAAGTAATTAAACTAATTTATATGTTTACAGCGCTTTAATTTTAATTATTGTATTTTAAAATTTGTTATAATCAAAAATGTGTTAATTAACCAAGTTTCCTATGTTTTATTTGGCCGAGCTGGCAGCCGAATGGTTATCGCTCTTGCCATCGGTTCAACAGTTCGTGGGTTCGAATCCCACCTTGGGCATGGATGTTTGTAGTGGTTCGGAATACATTTTAATCCGTAGATCCCGGTCTAATTAGCCCTCGTGTGCAAAAAATGACCGTTGAGTGACAAACAATTCAATCCATATCCATGTTTTATTTGAGACTAAAACAACAGGAACAGATATCTAATTTACAATATATATTCTATTAACTAACTTTTTTTTAAATATGCTATTAGTTACAATTATGCGAAAACACTTGGACTCATAGGAAAACTAACTGCTAATTTACTTTTCCTTCAGAGATTTCACGTTTAGTCTGCAGTTCTTTGATTTCATTATAGTGTTTCAGGTAATATCTTTGGTGTAGCCAAATTTAAATTTTATTGCTTTTCTGGTCTTTTATAGAGCAAGCTTTTTACTTCATTTTTGTTTTATTTATACAGTTGTTTTTAAAGTTGCAGTAACATTAGAATTGCTTAGCGACGAAAAAAAAGTCGCAAAGGTCGCTAATGGGGGATATACTTTACTCAGTTCCGATCATTTAATAAAGGTAATGCAGCTATTGCTGTTAAATCATGACTATAAATATTCTACAATCAGTTTCGACTAATGAGCACCTAATATTAGTTTTTATCTGTTGCAATATTACAGTATGTGAACGAAGATGAAACTATGAGTGATTCTTTCACATCAAATGTTACAGATAAATCTTATATTTTTAGAATTTATGTCAGGAACAAAATTTCCTACCCAACATTATGTCAGTTTTCTTTCTTTCACGAGAAATCAAATATGTTCTTAAGCCTTTCCAGATTATTTTCATCCATTTTTATGCATAGAGTTGTATTTTTAGTAACTGATGACTCTTTTAACACAGAGAAATAGTAAATTCGAGAGAACTTCGTTAACATAGAATTTAGTTATTTAAAGATCGTTATTTTTAAAATTTTACTAATATTTTAAACATTAATTTCGCAGGTAAGAAAACTCTTGATAGCACAAATAATTTTATGAACTATTTATAAGCTTTATTTCATAATTACAGAAAAATAATTAATTATTATTAAAGACATACGTAGTCATTACACAATCTAATTCATCTAATTATTTTTATTTTAATTAGATAAAGATCATTTCCAACCTATATTTATTAAACCAACTAGGAATTTTAAATTTTATGACTTAGAGGTTTATTAATATTTTAGATACTTAATTATCTAGAGCAGTATAGAGTTTTTACTATGCAGTCTTTTAATTTGAAAACATATCTTTGATAACATTTCAAGGAATATGCATCACAATTTTTTACTTGCAAATGTTTAGTATTTTGAATAACTTTATATTTTTGTATACATTTTATTCACAACTAGAATTTATATTTTATTATTATAAGAATAAAAAGTACATATGTGCATTAATTGCTGTGTTTTTCACTTTCATATAATCCAAAACTGCAATATTTTTAAAATGTCACAAAATTTCCAATAGTTAAAAACACCGTTACTCAAATACCTAAGAATTCAATCCTAATAATGAGTAATCTATGTTGGTAAGAAATGAAGTCTTACATTAACTACCAATATTAGTACTATTTTCTAAGTTTTCTTATATTGAAGATTTCTATATTCATCCTACATTAAATTCATACATTGGACCATGGTTGACCATATTTTTTTTGAGTCTGGGTACATTGAAATCCTTTCGTAAATTTAAAAACAAATTTTTATAAATGTTTACGACCCAAAATATTGTCTTTTTTGTAATGTTATTTATTAAAAATAATTGACAAAAATATTTTTGAAAAACAGAAATCCAGACGATTATCAAAAATATTTTAAGAATTTCGACTTTTCAGTTGACATGATTTAGAAAAATTCTGAAAAGTATCACTTAATTTCGACACCTGAAGATAAGTGCAAGGTACAGAAAAAATTACCCAAGATTTAATTTTGATGTATTTTTTGTCTTTTGTATTCTGCATTATTAGAGGCTTCATTTTTTTAAGTTATTGACTGCAAAATATCATTATCCTTGAAAAGACTATCAATGACAACATTTGCTATAATCAATAACAACAAAGGAAGCTATAGTTTAATAAAGAATGACTAAACATAATCCATACTCTAAATTTACACATGTTTTTGAATTGATAAGTTTACTATTTTTCATTACAAATTTTTATTAATAAAATTATTATCTTATATTCTGATATGATTTATCTAAAATTATCAAAGCATTAGCTATTTTAATATTTTAAACTATTTCCAGTTACGCAAACATACAATCAATTTTTTTAATAACTACAACAATTTGTTTGAATTATATTTTAATTATAAAATATTTTACATTTTACTAATTTGTCCTCTTCGGTAACACATAGTCAATCTTTTGATTTTTACTTCATTAAAAAAACATTTAATGTTATGTAATTTTGTGGAATAAAATTCTATAAAGTTTCAAAGGAATTATATTAAGTACATCATATTATCACTATTGTAATTTTATAATAATTTTGTAAATTAAAAAACTATATCAAAAATCTAGATTAATACTTTTCTCGAATGCAGAGAAACTATAGCTAAATAATGAAAATAGTCTATTCAAATCTAAGATTGAAAATATTCCATGTGCAGACTAGAATAAACTATAAGAAATATTAGATGTCTAATCCATTTTAAACGTTAAAGTTGTAAACTTTCAGTCGTTTTTGTGTTATCAATATAAAAGTGAATAAGCTTTAACGTGAAAAGAAAAAAATTATTCTACCAATTTTCAAGTAAATTAAAATTATAAATTAAATTTCTATGTCTATGTTCCATTTAATATAAACTGGGATTAATATTTTCCTATACATAAATTCTTATAAAACTTTTAGTGCAAAAGCTTTTAAATATACCATTACGTAAACATTTGTATAGCTTAAAGAAAAAGAAAACATAAAATTAGTAAGAATAAAATTAAAATATAAAAATGATACTAGATTTATTAAGAATATTTATAAAATATATTTAGAATTAAAAGCATTTAATTTTAGATCAAAATTTCAGCAATTCACACAAATAATTATTAATTACTACAACAACTTTTCCGATTAATATTTCTTGGCCAATTCCAGATCCAAGTAAGTCTAGAGCTAAAGGTCATTAAAATAATTTTCCATAATTCCTCTTTCGGTATACTTGTTGGCTAACAACTCTTCTTTCAAACAAATAAACCATTAAAGTTAATGCGATGAGATAATAAATGATTATTTATTTATTGTCATTCGGATGAAAATTTTTGTGGTCTTTCTTTTGCGAATAAAGACATAAAATAAAGTACAGAAAAGAAGTTACAAAGAAAAAAAAAAGGCACCTTACGTGAAGAAAATTCTTGTTTTCTTTTTTCCATCATCAGATTTATATATATATATATATATATATATATATATATATATATATATATATATATATATATATATATATATATATATATATATATATATATATATATATATATATATATATATATATATATATATATATATATATATATATATATATATATATATATATATATATATATATAAATGATTAAACTTGGTAGATTAGTTATTTATGCATCAAATTATGTACTATTTAGACATTAAAGTTTATGTGAAATCCAATTTCATTAATAATAACAATTTCTCAAAAAATAAATTACCTAATGAAATATTTGTTGATTTTCACTATAAAATCTTGCATCGTAATCTCGTGAATTCAGTTGAGGAATATTCATTCACTTTATTAAAGATTATATTAAAATATTATTGGGTTTTTCGGAAAAATATTTTTCTTTTTTTTCCGACAGAGTATTTAATTGTATTTTTTGCACCCGACTTCACACTTAAGCCGTATAATTATTATATGCTTTGAGAGCTCATATAACAAACAAGGCTTGTGTGTGAAAATTCCAACTAATTGTACGCAGTAGTTTTTGGTTGGTGCCCTTCTGAATATGGAGAATGATAAGCAGCATTTTCGACATATCTTACTGTTTTACTACAGAAAGGGTAAAAATACTATTCTAGCCAGAAAACAATTGGCCGATGTGTATGGAGAAGGTGTGTTGACAGTACATTATTATATACTTTGAAGTGCCAGAACTGGTTCGCTAAATTTCCATCCGGCAATTTTGATGTTGAAGATGTACTACGTTCGGGAAGGCCAGTTGAAGCTGATAAAGACGCGATAAAGGCATTAGTTGATGCGAACCGCTAATAAAACAGTTTATGGCCACTGGAAAGGCTTGGGATTATTTTAGAAGCTCAATTTATGGGTTCTCCATGTTCTCACAAAGAGAAATCTGTGTCGCCGCATTGACATTTGCGATTCGCTTTTCAAACGTCATAAAAATTATCCGTTTTTGAAGCGCATCATCACTGGGGACGAAAAATGGGTTATATACAACAACGTCAAATGCAAGAGGTCATGGTGCTAAAAAGATGAACCGGCTGAAACCATTTCCAAAGATGATGTTCACAAAAAAAATGTGATGATATCTGTATAGCGTTAATCATAAAATTACGTCTTGAACAAATTAGTAATTTAAGAATTCATAAAAAGCTTTTAACACATTTAATATGTTTATTGGTTTTGAATATTAAATTATATTATTATAAGGACATTCACATCACATACAAAGAGTTACTCTTTACGTTTAAAGAGGAAAATAGGACAATTTAGTTGCTAAATTTTATAAGATGTCATTAGAAGGAATTCCAAGCCATGATGCTAATCAAGAAATTAATATTTAATGTATCAACAACTAATCAAAAAGTGTCACAAAATATGTGTCCATGCACATAACTCCTATTTCAACACAGCCATTTTGCAATATTTTCAAGGAAAAATAAACTTTTATAATTATTAAGGAACTTATAATTATTAAGATTTGATGAAATTTATTGTTTCTTGTATATAAAATTTAACCATTTTTTATTTCATTAAATTAATAATATGATTCCATCTACTTTTAAAAAAGATGGAGGAAATATTGCTATCTAAAAGTATCTTATATTTGTAAAAATATAATGGATATATATATTTTTTAATTTTCGATGTATGTAAAATAGTTATAGCCTTCAAAGATAAAACATTTCAAAAACATTTCGCAGAATAAAGCTAAATTTGAAATTCAATTAAATGTATAGATAAAAATTAAATTTTATCTATATAATATATAATTCACTACAAATCCCTATTTCTAAGAACTGTGACTTAAAGTCACGAATCTGCATTAGCTTCATGTATATATTCTAAAAAAGCACATTTTTGATAATTTTCATGTATTTTAATTTATAATCAACATATATTTATTGCAAATAAAATGAATTAAGTGATTAGAACAATTGAAGGCTTAAATCCAAGAACAGTCTTTATGGACAATCATTTTTAAGTACACTCTAGAAATTGTTTCTTAAATAGCCATAAATATTTAAATAACTTAAATCTTTTATCTAAAAACATTAATTTATATATATATATATATGTATATATATATATATATATATATATATATATATATATATATATATATATATATATATATATATATATATATATATATATATAGATAGATAGATAGATAGATAGATATAGATAGATATAGATATAATGTGGATATTAAAATTAAACTATTCATTTATTAATAATAGAAATAAATTTCATTTTCATTTATTTTTATTCAAACAGTTTTCATGACAAACTGAATTTTTTTCAAGTAATTAAAATAATTAATTATTATTTTATTGGGGTTTTTTGTGCTAATTCAAATATCATATTACCTCAAAATTACTTAAGTAATTTCATTCAAAATATAAAAAAGAGTATTTTGCTTCATTGATTTTAATCACTCTACACTGATATACGAGGGAATTTCGAGTAATATTGCATTTTATTACGCTTAGTGTACATTACATATTTTAAATCAGGAATGTTTTTTTAGAAAATATTTTATTGAAAATCGTTTAAAACATAAAAATGCTTATGAAAATCAATAATTAATGAGAGGAATTCGATTACCTGTAATATTACATAAATAAGATGAATTTTAATTCTTAGCTCATATTTGCTTAAAAATTAATCTTTGATTTATAAAAGTAGAAGAGTTTTGTTTTATAACTTATTAAATTTTTTCTCCACTGTCTTTTTAAATATATCCTTAAATTCACTCTGTAAGGTAAAATAGTAGTTGCCTACAAATAAATGTAAGAAGCAAAAACTATAATTAAATGATATTGTGAGTCAATATATATCAAGTTCATACGTATTTTTAAAGAACTTTTATTTTAGCATACTAAAGTTTATTCCTGTATTGCAAAATTTCCTATTTTTTTCATTTATGCAATTATTTAGCAACATAAAATGTAGTACATACACTTTGTGAAATGTATTGCAATTCTTTTTGTCAATTAAGTCTGTACAATTTTTGAATTAGAGAATTATTATTTACTGTTTTTTATCTTTAACATGTTGTTTCATTTGAAACATAAATGTATCAGTGTTAGTTGTTGTTACTCATGACACTTGGACAATCCAATCTCAAACTCTTCTGATTTAAATTCACATAGCCGACGGCTATATGAAATTAAGTCAGAAGGGTGCATCTTTCGTTTGATCAGAACACCAAAGATGTGAAAGTACGTATTTGTTCCAAAAATCCTCCAATAGATGACACCGCCAGAGGATCCTGTCCCTTAGTAATGAATTTGATCTGGAAGGTGAGGAAATTTTCTCCAGACCATTATACCCATGGTAACTTCTTAACGAACGATAACAGGGCTTTCGATTCCCCAGATTTAACGAGAACGTATATCGCATATATTTGTTCTATGTTAGTAAATATAATTATGATAATAAATATAGTCCTAAAGCTTTTTGTTTAATTTTGTTTGTTTATTTTATTATTTCTGATAAAAATACCCCTATTTCACCCAGTTCATAGCAATTGTCTGAATTTTACTGCGAAAACCTAAATAAAAAATTTACTATGATGGTTCCAATATGAGAAAAGTCTTAAAAAACTCTACTCAGATAAACTGAATTTAATGTGGAAATGACATTATAAATTCTTCATCAGATTTTTTTCATCCAAAACTTCTGGTATCAGTTTTCTATTTTGTTAGAATTTTTTCCCAATAATATTTGATATTAATATTTTATGACTACGTAATCAGCTTAGCAAAGTCGTCATAAAATATTTAAATTGAAATTTTTTATCTATTACTTTCACGAGAGTATCTATTTTTAAATATTTAACAAAATTATTACATTTATAAAAGTAATTTCATGAATTCTATTTATCCTATTTTTTATGTACTTATAAATCAATAAAATTGAAATATAACAGTACTTTTGCTTAATATCGAAATATCATTCTAAAAAAATATTGTTAAATCTAAAGCAACTTGGATTAATAATAATGATACACAGGTTTTGGATTTCTTTTCAGATTGCTTGTTTCTATGATTCTAAAGATATTTTTACAAGAAAATTCAATGACAAATAAAATTATTTATTATACGTTTATTCCCATGATTAGAAACATATGTTGAACAAGAATTTTAAATTCTGAATTAACATGGTAAAATTATGTATCTATAACTAAATATATAATGGTGAATTTTCTTTATTTAGAAGTGTGATATTTTACTTAGTTCTAGTTTTTCAAATATAAGCCAAATTTATTTATTATTTATTTTGAAAAAATATTTATTTATATCTTTTTTGATTTTCGGTGTATTGATGATTTCATTATTAAATAATTCAAATTTTAATAATATTTCTCAATTAATTTATTTTAATGAATTTTCATGATTAAACAAAATATTTTTAACAAGAGTACTGAATTTTAATTTGTTTACCAATATGGAGAATTCTATTACTTATATTGGTATATTCATTAAACTAATAAATTTAACTTTAAATTTCCCAAGCTATTTCAATATATTGAAATTCTAATATTTTTTTAAAATTTATAGTAGTGTTACATTTAATGAACATAAACACATCTTTAATATTCGATGTAATTATTAATTCATTAAAAATGAAACAAAATGACTCCATCATTATCTTAATATTCCTTCTATTTCATTTTAAACTATAGTTGCTATATTGAAGAAATGCGTAGTTTTCTTAACTGCAGAAGAGTTATACAAACATTTAAGTTCTTACAAGAATCCTGATAGACGCTTTCTTTTATGTTAAATGTACTTTAACTTGGAATCTACATGATGCTTTCTAAGTTTACTAAACTAAAATTTGAATTTGTCTTCATTGTTTATATATATATATATACATATAAACATGTATGTGTGTGTGTTTTTGTGTGTATGTATATATGTATGCATGTCCACACACATACTAGAGTATTTCTTAAGATTTAAAATAAGATATGTTTATATTCTTTAATTGATGTGATATTACTAAAATACCAATATATGTGTTGAAGGGGATTTAAAACTTGTCAGAAATATAAACTTTAAATAGTTTTCTTAAAATTTTTTATTTATATCATTTTAAAATTAGTTGTAATAGAAACAATCAGTGAAGGTAACACAGAATAAACAAAATTTATTAATAAATGCTTCTTTTTTGCCATTTATTTGAAATTATATTTTTCTCATTCAGAATGTGATAGTTTAAAATAATCTTAGGATTATTTTACACTTTAAGATAGTTGTTACGTTAAAGTAGCTGTGTAAATATTCACTCACAGCTATGCATCAAAATATTTTCTTAATATTTTGTAACCCACAAAGTTTTCGACAATTATTACATCTGCTTTAAATACGATTGCCTAAATTGGTAGATTTAAATCATGTTTTTTCTAAGCATAATAAATTCGGATATCTTAATGTCTTATGAAAAACTCATACTATGATTTTGAAAAGATGCACCTTGGTAGCATAATGACATCATTTTTACTGAGATCGATACATATGAAAAAGTAATTAAAAATGGTTTTAGCAAATTGCATTAAAAGAGAAAACTACTGTTCTTGCTTTGTAAGTAATCTTTAGCAAATTACACGTTAAAAACGAACAATCATTTTACACATATTTTTTAAAGTAATTCGATTTCTGAAAGGAAATAATTTCTTTAGAATAAGTTAAAAGAAATTGTAGCTCACTTATTCAAACCAATTTATTAATGTGTAGAAATAATAGAAAAACTTTTATGATAGAAAAAATTTTATATCTGCACATTTAATTATTTTTCTTTCAAAAAAGAAGTGTAAAATGGGACATCTTCTTAAATTTATTTTACATTAAAGAAATTTCTAAAAATTATATTAATATTTTTCAAAGTACTGATGAGTGAATTGAATAAAAACTATTATTATTCATATGTCGGTGTAAAAGACAGAGGTTTTTGAAAAATGATGGTCAAATACAGCAAATTTAAGTAATTTCTTGAAAAAGACGAGGTTTATTTCAGAATATTAAGTTATTAAAAGAGAAATAATTTTATTTTTCTTTATATTATTTAAATATAAGTTAAATATTTCATTTCAGTTTCATAGTGTACTATAAGAATATTTATAATTTACATTTTCATAGAGACTGAATTGAGTTTTGCAATGTTTCAGAATTACAGTTCATAGATTTAATAAAAACAATGTTTAGATTTTTTTTATATATATCAGATTTCAGATATTCAGATATATATATCAGATTTCAATTAAAGAATATTTGTTAAATCCTTGCTCTATACAAAATTGACAATCTGATATGATAATGAATTTTTTGTCATGGCAGAAATATAAATGATCTAAACCAAAAAAAATAATAATATTTATAAAAATGTATCCAACTTTATGCTTTTAGTACTTTTAAAGGCAACTAAACAATTTTAGTATGAATCTGTTTTTTAAATGTGGAAACAATACTACTTTCTTATTCAACTCAAAATTTTCCAAAGATTATTACATTTAAAAAAAAATTTTGAATGCTAAAAAAGACTTTTCCAGATTAAAAAAAGAATACAAAAATACATAGCATTTTTTGTAAATATGGAGTACTGATTGTAACAGATACATATTTTATAAATGTTTGTAACAGTCTTGGTTATCAATTGCTTACTCATGCATTGCATACATTGCAACTGAATAACATAACTCAATGTCTTACAAAAAAATAATTTTATTTTTGTTGTGAACTGAAGCATAAAAAATTCAAATATTTGAATGAATTCATTTGAAAAAATATGATAAGTTTTATTATATTTTGAAAATCAAAGAAGGCGTCATGATGGATGTAATTTTCTAATAAGAGTCATTTGTAGCATTATTCTTTGATTAACCAATCATCAGAACATCAATATATGATGTAGGAAGACACTTAGAAATCGTGCTGGAAACATTTCCTGAGAGCATATTTTATATTTTTAGTAAACATTAAATCAGTAGAAATTTTTGGTTATATATATATATATATATATATATATATATATATATATATATATATATATATATATATATATATATATATATATATATATATATATATATATATATATATATATATATATATATATATATATATATATACATATATATATATATATGTATATATATATATATATATATATATATATGTATGTAAAGTATATACATATATATATATATATATATCCTTCATATATACTATAGTATATATATATATATATATATATATATATATATATATATATATATATTTATATTTATATATATGATCCCTAATCTTCTTTTTCTGTGACATGGTAGCCTAGGGTGAGACCTAGCTTTCTCAATAATTTGACACAAAGTAATCCTGACTTAAGCTATGGATTTTCTATTAGGAATTTTCTAATACTTGAAATCAGTTTTAATGTAGAGCAACTATCTATGTATTGACCCTCCAATTTTACAAGCGTTTGTTAGTTTAGCTATGGAAGTATTGGTTTTGTGTATATAATCATTAAATCCATTAAATCATCTAACATTTATATATTATTAAAGTAAAATATATTTCAATTTTCTGAATAATCTAGTTAACATACCAATCTTAGTATGTTAACTAGAACCGTCAAATTAAATGTTTTAAGATGCGTTGAGATAAGAATTTTTGCGTATCCAGTTTGGCCTCCTAATGTTATTGATGCCGTCGCAGAGCCCAAATCAGATGACAGACTGCATTAGTCAGTTTTATTAAACCTTTGTCTTTGAAACATCAGTGACATGTTAAAAAATATAACTGTTTATTGTAAATAGATATAGTGTTAATTTTAGGAAAATAGTTTTACATATTATTTCATATTTTATATTTTGCATTCGTTTGCAAGAATATATTGCGTTACGACTGAAGTTTTAACCTTTAACAATCTTAAAGTATTAAAAGTTACTAAACTTATAATTTATTTTTCTTATTTTTGAACAGTAAAATATTTTAATAATATGAAAATTATTTTATCATTAAATCAGTGAAAAATATAGAGATAATTATTAAAATTACCTTGAATTAATACATTATTTATTATTTTTTGTGTTTGTAATATTTTTATTACTTTAATATTTGTAACAAAATATGTTCTCGCAAATGAATGCAGAATAAATTATTTATTTTATAATAATATTACGAAAATATATATTTTTTAGATTTTCTCATTAATGCTAGTTCAATGAAGAAATCTATATTATCTGAAACATGTAGTAACAGAGAATTTCAACCTTGGAGGTCCGATAGATACGGTATGATTGTATTGGACAGTAAGGCAATTTGTATTTGTTGTTCTAAAACTGTAGTCTGTAGAACATATTCAGTAAAGCGGCACAATTAAAACAAACATTAAACACCACTGCTGCTAATTATCAAGTTTCAAAACCTATTGCTCAATATTTTAATGAAGGTGAATTTTTAAGGGATGCTTGGCTGCAATGTGCACCATACTTAATCGATGATTTCGAAAACAAAGAAAACATTATCCAAAGAGCTAAAGACATACCGATAGCAAGGAATACAGTGAAAGAGTGAATTTTGGTAATGCGGAAAATGTAAATTTTCAATAAAAATTCAAAAAAAAGATATCGATTTTATATCCATTTGCTTTGACGGGTCTACCGACGTAATAAGATCTGCTCACTTATCTTGGCAAATTTTGTACATTATTTTGTTCAAAACAACATTAAAAAAGAGTTTATCAACTCTCTCTCAAAAAAAAGAAGAGTTAACAACATTAATGATAACAACAAAAGGATTAGACATTTGTAATCCAGTTATAGATGCATTGGAAAAAAGAGAAATATATCCTTCTAAAATTGTGTTAGTTTTAAGTTACAACTGACGGTGAACTCAGGACGGGAAAATAGAATTATAAGTTTATTTACAAAACCTACTGGACACATAATTCCTGATTTTCATGGCATTATTCATTAACCAGCGTTATGTGCCAAAACAAGTTTAAGAATGTTTGATGATATTTTGAGTTTCATAATAAAATTAGTCAATTTTATATCAGCACGGCTAATAAATAAAAAAATTCAAGATGCGTTATGTGAAGTAAACTCGTGGTACAATAGCTTACTTTTAAACATTAATGTAATCTGGTTAAGCCGCGGAAATGTTTTCCAAAGGTTTGCAGGTTATTTGGATTGATTGGAGATGGATTATATTTAAATAATGAGATCATTATTGACCAATACAATCAATTATTGGATGTATAATGGCTAACAAAGTTATATTTTTTCACTGATTTATGCTCTCACTTAAATGAATTAAATATAAAACTTCAAGGTGTTAATAAAACAGTCATTATACTGTTGTAATTATTCAAAGCGTTCGAAGTGCAATTACTGAATTTTAATCGTGATATTCTCTCAAATTTATATAAATATTTTCGGAATACAAAATTTTTTTTCTGAAAGTGAATAACTCGAAAAGCGAAAGAAAGAGTCACTAACGAAAATTTTCAATGGAAATTAAATCATTCACGTGGTTTAAAGAATTTGAATAAACTTTATAATTTATTTTATATCTTGATACAATACCATTCAAAAAATTAAATTTTAAAGTCCTTGAGTGGTTAAATATTAATGAATTAGAAATGGAGTTAGTTAAATTTCAGTCAAGTACCATATGGAGCCAAAAATATGTTAATTTAATAAATGACTTAGAACTTATTGAAAATAAACCTTTTTTGGTTAAAATAAATAAAATTGCAGACGATGAAATTCTAACCACATGGATTTCAATCCCTGACACGTTTAATTGCTTAAAATATTAGCAATGGCAATTTTATCAATATTTTAGTCAACGTGGGAATATGAATCTGTATTTTCATAACTATATTTTATAAAATATAAATACACAAGAATAGAATGACACAGATTAGTCAAGCCCTGCATGTGTATTGTTGAAATTAACTGAATATGAACCAGATATTAAATCTTTTCATCTTGTGTACAGCAGCAAAAATTCCATTAAAAACAATTGTTTTTAGCGTGAATGTTGTTTCTAGCATTGCCATTCGTTCGCAATCCCTGGTATATACCAATTACATAATCCCCAAAGATACCTGACCAGACGTTCAAGAAATTTTCTAGTGTTTATAAACAGTAGTGCACAATGAGACTACATGAAAGTGATGTAGATAAGTGTACATAGTTTGCTATAACCATCGAAGTCCCTTGTTTTTGCTTGATGCATTTCTACATTCCTTTTTCTGTCTGTCGGAGTGGAATATAGCTTTGTGATTTTATGTAATTATTGTTCGTCTCGATGAATACTATAACTCTTCTTGATTTTTTAAAGTAGTTTTGAATCATTCTAAATAAATAGTAAATAAAGTCTGATTTAACGCTTACAATTGAAACATGACAGATAAAGACAAGGGGATCCTAGTAGTGTCTGAGAGAAAAATCTTAAGAACTATTTTTGGGAATGTCTAAGAAATTGGTATGAAGAAGAAGAAAATAAATCGAACTCTATAAACATATTAAAATTTAAATTTATTTTATTTTAATAACATGCAAATGTTAGATGATTTAATGGATTTAATGATTATGTACACAAAAGCAATATTTCCATAACCATACTAACAAACACTTGTAAAATAGGATGGTCAATACATAGATGGTTTTTCCGAATTAAAAATGATTTCAAGTATTAGAAAATTCCTAATTGAAAATCCATAGCTTAAGACAGGATTACTTTGTGCCAAATTATTGAGAAAGCTAGAGTTCAACCCATTTCACAGAAAAAGAAGATTAGGGATTATATATTGGATTATATTCTTTATCCTTACTCTAGTGCAATGAAGGAAGTTTCTTTTTTAAAGCTTAAAGTACTTTGCTCAGCGATATTTGGTAAAAAAAAATTACATTCTAAAAAAAAAAGATATAACCAAAGATTTCTTCTGATTTAAAGTTTACTAAAAGTATAAAATACGCTCTCAGGAAATGTTTCCAGTACGACTTCGAAATGCCTTCCTACATCATATATTGATGTTGTGATGATTGGTTAATCAAAAATAATGCTACAAATGTCTCGTATTTAGAGAATTATATCCATCATGATACATTGATTTAACGCCTTCTTTTGTCTTCAAAGTAATAAAACTTATCATATTTTTTTCAAATGAATTCATTCAATAATCGAATTATTTATGCTTCCATTCACTACAAAAATAAAATTATTTTCTTGAGAAATATTGAGTTACGTTTAAAGAAGAAGTTAATAGTCAAGACTGTTACAAACATTTATAAAATATGTATCTGTTACAATCAGTACACTATTTTCACAAAAAATGCTACGTATTTTTTTGTTTCAGCTGGAAAAAGTCTCTTTTAGCATTTAAACATATGTTTTAAAATTTAATAATCTTTGGAAAAATTTGAGTTGAATAGGAATGTAGTATTTTTTCTACATTTAAAAACAGATTCATACTAAAATTGTTTAGTTGCCATTAAAAGTACTTAAAGCATAAAGTTGGATACATTTGATAAATATTAATTTTCTTGGATTTAGACCATTTATATTTCTGCCATGACAAAATATTCATTAAATTCATTATTATAACTTATTATCAATTGCGTATACTACAAGGATTTAACAAATATACTTAATGAATATCTTAAATCGGATATATGTATAAAAAAAAATAAATAAAAAAAAAAAAAAAAAAAAAAAACATTTTTCTAAACTTGGTTTTCAACAAATCTATGAAACTGTAATTCTGAAAAATTTTAGAATTCATTTCAGACCTAATGAAACTATAAATTATAAATATTCTTATAGCACATTAATGAAACTTAATTAAAATTATCATATTTATCTCATACTTTTATATTAAGCCTAGATATAATAAAATTCTTTTTCTTTTAGTGACGTAATATACTTTTGGCCCTTTTTAATGACGTAATATTTTAAAACAAATATAGCCTTTTTTAAGAAAGTTATGCAATACAGATTTGTTCTTTCTTTTATTGAATGCAGTTTATATTTTACTTTTTTTACTCCATACATATATTTATTTTGAAATTTAAAAGTAATCTGCGATTAATGTACAATATGAGGCAACTGCAATTTTTTATTTTATTAAACCTACATATTACTAAACCTAACTAGAATTGAATGAGAAAATGTCAAGTTAATATCAATGACAGGATTTTTGATGGATACGTTATTGGTTTATTGTCAATTTTAAAAATATATCAACATTACTAAAAAAGGCATTTTTCTAATACCCTTTAAGTTTAACAAATTCAGTTATAAAAGAGCCGAAGGAGAGAGTTATATTTTTTACTGTGGGCATGTTTTATTGGGTATGCTATAGTTGCTCCAAAAACGACAGAACAGAGAAACACTGAGAGAGAGAGAGAGAAAAGGAACATCCATACCCAAATCAGGATTTGATCAATGAACCGAACCCCCTGCTTGAAATTTAGGGACGCTAACCACTCCTCCATTTGTCTGCAGATAAAATGCTAATACTGTATTTCATAAAATAAGTTTCAAAACTAAATTTATGATATCATATGTGTGTGTGTGATAAATTATAGTTTTTAATAGAAATAGTAATGTATATACATTTAACTATTCTGGAATGATGTTCAAACTGGTTTTCAATGTATTTATAAATTTATGTAAATTTATTTCAAGTTCTTCATATTGTAATTATTGTTATGCTACTCATCTCAAACATAATAATAGTTAGAATTATATTGTTAACTACTATTAATATTACATATTCAAAACAAGGATTGACTGCAGTTCTTTCATGTTTGTAAATTTTGGTGAATTTATTTCTGTAAAAGCGATTTTCCTTAAATTTAGAGTTTTTATCAAACGACAGGCCACCGTTATTGAGAGAATAACAGAAGTATTGAAAAAGAATGGCTCAAAAATTAAATTTCCATTTCCTTTTTTTAATGTATTCGTTAATTAATTGTATCGACTGTATATTTAATATTTCATAGGTAATATGAATTTGAAGGGAAATTTTGTAGTGAATTTGATAAGCTATTTATCTATGATATAAGAATTGCTGTGTGATATAGATATCTATTACTTTTGATGTTTTGTATTTTGATGAATATATTTTGACATTTTACACTTCACGTTTTCTTCAATGTATAGTATATCCTTAAATTTATCTTATTATATTTATTTTGTTGGTATAATTTCAGTCTTCCATATGATACATTGCGAAAATGCTAGAATAAAAGTTTTAAATAAACAGCAAATTATTAATAAAAAAAGCAGGAATACTTTAAAAATGACAAAAATTTCCCTTATTATTATATATGTGTACATTAAAATTTCTGCAATATTTATCTATTTTCAACGGCAACCTCTTGGCTGACGAGCCCTATGCAATAATAAGGCCAGAAACTGCTACACATTTATCGTTACCCAGCGGGCACCTGTGAACCAAGTCACGGAGGCGAGGAGCGTTGCCCGCGCCATACCACCACCAACCCGTTCATAGGGTGGGCAACATTCTTACATCTCAGAAGACAGAACAGAGAAACACAAAGAAAGAAAATAACATCCATGCCCGAACCAGTATTCGAACACGGGACCCACAGCTTAGGAGGCAGGAACTCTACCAATTCAGCCATCGGTCGGTACAATATTTATCATTAATCATATCACTATAAATAATGTATTGATTATTATAAACTAAAACATTTCCAAAATAATGTAAATTAAATGTTTTACAAATATATTTTTGTATTTTATGAAATTTAGAATTATATTTCATCTATTATTGTGATTTACTTTGCTAGTCATATTCTAGAAACTTGAATTTTCATTCTTCTTTCGATACTTCGGATAAGAATGCAATGAAATATTTACAAATTAAATTTGAATTGAGGAAAGTACTGCAATATTTTTCTATATAGCATATTGATGAATATATATAGTTTGTGTTATTTAAGGATATTCAGATTGATATAATATCTCTACAAAAATCTGAATATTTAACAATTACGAATTTAATAATATTGTTGATGCAGATTTAACAAATCAATTTATTAATAGATCAATGAATATTTATGTTCAGAAATGCTATGTAATAGCTATAGAGTTCTATTAAGTTTTAAATCTAAGATTTTAATTGTCAATATATTTTGAAAATTCAGTGTAATTAAGAATGGTATTCAAATATTGGTACAATTCCGTTAAGTCCCTGTACGATTCCCATAGTTACAGAGAAAAATATTGTAACTGTCGTAAATATTTGCTTTGGATTTTGTTTGAAAAGGTTTACGTTTTTAGATACTGCTCAAAACAGTACAAACATTTTATTGAAATTTTATTAACTTGATACTTATCAATTATTGGCAAAATTTATTAAAACACTAAAGTATATTTTAGGCGGAAATTACTTAGCAATCGTTTCAATGATCGATTGCGGGAGTATAATTGAATAGTACCAAAATATTTAATTGTTATTATGATGTTGAATTGTTAAATATATAGAAACATTCGCTTTGCAAGCAGTTGATTTTCAAAAAAAGAAAAATAGTAAACTTAATGCATGGAGAAAGTTTCATTGTATTTTTATATTATAATATGGAAAAGTTGTTGCAAATGTTTTGAAAAATTCTTAACAAAAAATATCACGGTAAATGAGTAACTTTATTGTTGAAAGGAAACATGTTATTAAACTGTTGATGAATTCATAATGAAATTCTGAATATTGATTTTTGCTTTTTGAAATACCAAAAGAAAGAATCCTCAATTTGCATAATACACATTTATAAAAAAAACTTTATTCTCGAAACTTTTAAGAGATCTGTTTGGTTTAATATTGAAAAATTAATTCAAGTTTGCAGAGAAATCAAAGAAAGTTACTGGAAAGTTATGAAAGTTTGAACAATGAACTTTCGAATAATATCCGAAAATATAAAGCGTTGGGACACCAGGTGGCTACTTGAAGTTAAATAATGATAAAAGATGTAAAGTTCCGTAGAATTTTTTAAACACAAAAATGTTTTCCAGAATTTTAAAACTGAGGTTCGTAATAAAATATGACTAAGATGATTTACAAACATAAAACGAATCTTAATATTTTGTTTGAATTCTGAATTATTCTCTTTAAATAAAAATGATAATAATTCTCAAAAATATTTGTTAAGTAAATTTCACTTTTTTAATTGAAAATTTAAAAAGTTTAATAAACTATTTGAAAGTTACAGCTTGTGTACTCTCTTCTCTCTCTCTTAAAGCTTATTTTTTAATTTAAGTAGCACATTAAAATTAGTTATTTTTGTCATAAAAAATGATATACAATTAATAATTTCAATATAAAACATCAACTAAAATGGAGGTTTTAATGAAATAAGTTTTTAAGCAAAATTCCAAATTCAAAATTCCTAATTAAGTATTTAAATTATTGCATTTTTCCCTTGATGAATGAAAAATGAACTAAGAATATAATATCATTTCAATGAGAAAATATGTAGCGAGAATTTTGCAAGATAAAGCGTAAAAAAATACTGTTTTCTAACTAAACTTTATTATTTGAGTATTTTTCATATATTTTTGTTTTTAATTATAACATTAATTTGAGGGATTTAGAAATTTTAATTGTGACAATAACATTGAATAAATTTTAATATTTTTCAGAATTTTCAATAAAGAATGGATTTTGATTTTTAAACCAAAATAATTTCTAAGATCTCCAACAATATACATTGTACCATAGCAAAATACCGATAAGAATTAATAAATGGGAAGGAAGTGTTGGACTATACACATAAATTTTATCATCAATTCTTAACAATACTTGTTATTTTTGTCTTGTGCCATCCAGACAGGCTGGCAGTATGGGGAGCGCTGCTCCACTTTTCTAACTGAACCATATTTTGGTATGGAGTCCGACTTCTTCAGTACACACATGCCAAAGGAAACCGTTTAAAGGGTAGGCAACCATTCACAACCAACCCATTCATACAAAGTAAGGACAAAGACATGACAGACTGAGACAGAATTAACATCCATGCCCGAACTGTGGATACGGAAGTTCTGGGTTTGAATTCCTGTTTGGAATTCAAGCCCAGAACCTCCCTATCCACAGTCAGGCACTCTGATTAATTGGCGGGGTGTTCAGCAACAATGCTGATTATTAGTAACAAATGACATTAAATATAGTCATCATAAAGCTCAAATTATTGTATTTATTACATTGTTTTGTATGAATTTGTACCTATTTTCCAAAGCATCTAATTCAAAGACATGTTTTTTAAAAGTACCTAATCCCAAGACTAGGAGAGAGATAAGGTGATTTAGGTATTACTAGAACATTGATTCTGAAATCTAAGACGCTTTATTGTATGCAGTGCGGTGAAGCCTCGCTTCATGTTGACCGTATAATCAAAACACATCACTATCGCTGTGCGGTGGTATTACAATATTTCATAAAATATGGCATACACATGAGAACTGAAATAACAGGTCGCTGGATTAATTTGACGATTTTACAAGAAAGGGAAACGCCCAGTAATTCGTGATTACGTAAAATTGTGGTGATTTTTTCGGTGAAAAAGAATTTTCCATAAACGCATGATTTATAAATATCAAAATAATACTGCAGCTGGTAGATTAACACCACTATCCAAATAAAATTTAATTTCAAAACCCCATAAAGTTTATCTGAATCATATTTTTTTCTCTGCCCTGCATGCTGAAAATAACAAGAAAAATCTGAATTCGTTTTGAGAAATAAACGAATAATAGTTCATAAGCGAAACATGTTTGCATAAGATTATAACGATAAAAGTAAAGTTAAGCAGTATAAATGTTGAGATATTTTGAATTAATATGCGTTTTGCTTCAAACTATCTAAATTTCCATTTTTATCTTATGAAGGTTAATTTTAAAAACATTTTCATTCATAATGTGAATTAGCCATTTCAATTGACAAACATATTAGAGCAAAATTGAGAAGCAGATTATATATTACAACCCATTTGTCTGATGAGTTTGTTAATTCGTTATTTATTGCTAAAAATCATATTATGTGAAAAGGCGAAAAGAGTTATTTCGAATAAATTAAGGGATTTGCTGAAGCACTAAATAAACTGCAACACATTTCTAAAATATTTACAGAAAGTAAAGAAACCGAAAAAAGCCTAGAATGAACAAAAATAATGTTAAAAAAAACTATAAACTTAAGTTTATTTTAGAATAAACGTTAAACTTTTTTTGAAATGCAATAAAACCTTATAAATAATAAATTGTTCACGTTATTTCTAGAAAAAGTGTTTGGCTATGCCAAGGAAAAGGAATGATCATGAGCTATCGACATTTATGATCATTTTGTACGAAGACGACTTCGAATGATTGCCCTTATGTGTCATTTCTGTGGAAATGATATTTTATGGCCAGTTTTACTTTCATGAAATGGTATATAAAATGGAATGAAAATATCTGCAGATTATAAAAAGTATATTTCAATAACAATGTTATCGTCTAATGTATGTTACTTTTGTTAAACTTCAAGTGTTTTTCAGTTAGTTGAAATTTGAAACAAATCCTTTTAAAATTAAAATCTTTAAGAATACTTATAAAAGTGTTTTTAAAATGACAAATAATCCTAATCTAACAACCATATATAATAAAACCTAACTTTATTCAATTATGTTTATATTAATGCTAAGGAACTTTCAAAACTAAAAGCCAAATGTTTTTACCGACTGAAGTTGAAAAACATTTCATTTAAATAAAAAGAAAATTCTATTTAAATTATAATTTAGATAATTAAAATATATCATGTTTTGGGGCTCAAGAAAAGAGTAATGTCAAAATATTAATGAATTTTCCTTGTCCGTGAAAACCCTGTATTATTAATTTGTTTATATTCAAGTAAAACACAGACTCTTGTAATTGGTTATTTCTTTAATAAGCAATGCTCTGATGGTTTTGAATCTTCCCCCTCTACTCATTATATTCATTTCTTAAAAATTAGGTAAGCATATGCTTCATAAGAGATGATAAATAACGGGAAAATGTATCATTTAAAGAAAATACGGGCAGGTTTAACTGACGTGAGGTAATAAAAGAACAATTATGTTCCAAGGAAAAAACACATTCAGAGAATAAACATTAATACTGAAACATTCCTTAAATTATAAATTGAAACTGGCTTAAATTCAAAGATAGATTATAATATATTTTTAACATGATGTTTCTAATTTAATAAGAACTTCGAATTGAAAACAATTGGCAATATTAAGAGATGTTCAATATATATGTCTAGCAAATATTAAGAGATGTGTTTCTGTTATAAAATATAATGTACTGATGAATTTTGAAAATACATTATATTGTAATTTTTTTGTTTATCTTAATCAAAAAAAAAAACTATTATTCATCATTCGTTTTTATTCATAACAGTCTTCTACTTTCTTATTAATCTAAATATTATTTGTAATGTTATAATAAAATATTAATTACAATTTTTTAACATATTTTTCTATGTATTTTTTTCTGAGTTAATAAAATGTTTTTATAGCATTTCATTTAAAAAGTACAAGCATATGATTTTATTGTTTCTTTGGAAAACTACGCAAAACAATTAATATAAATAATTGCTCTAATTTTTTAATGATTTCACTTGTTACGAGGGACAATATATTCAAAATTTAGTGTGATTTTCTTAGAAAATTACACTCACAAAAATATATTTGTAAGCATGCCATATGGTGTATCAATGGTGTTGAACTTAAAAGACAATATGCATCTTTCTAATCATGTCTGGCATCCTTTGTTTTAATTACAACTTATAAATTTCTGGCTAAAGTATGCCTGTTGTTGTTAATTCTTATATCCTCTTTAAGGATCTGGAACTAGTTAGATTAACTCCAATTAATTGTTGACAGTCAGAAAGTCAATGATTTGCAGGGGATCTGAGGATAAATCCTCCCGGGAAAGTCCGACGTAATCCAGAATATTTTTCGGGGAGTCTGGATGGTCACAGCTTTTTTTACAAGTGGCATATTTTTTTGACGATAAAGATTTTAGATGTCCACTTGAGAATCTAGCCAAGGCAGTATGAGATGTTCGGTCACATTTTATTTCCAGAAGAGTTCCAGGAGATGTTTCAAAGTACCATTGATGTTCCAAAGTACCTTAACTCTGTTTATTGTTAAAGTAATCGCATTCCATTCTTCTTAAACCACGGTAGACAAATAATTTCAGTTTACGTGCAACAGGCTGGCACAAATCCTATACAGCAATTCCTCAAAAGATGATCTAATTTAGTGGTCGATAAACCACGGCTCTTTGCTTTTCGGCTACAGCTCTTCTCCAAAATTCTCAGTACAGGCAGAAATATTAATTGTTATCTTGCCTTAAAAGAAATAAGTTAAAACGTTTGAAAATTAAAGCTATAAAGCAGGGGCACATTTATAGAAAACAAAAAATAGTCCAGACAAATGGCACAAAAAGTTTTCAAAATCATTCCTTTAACAAGTTCGATTATTTTGATAAATTAAAGACTTTAAATTTTATTCCAATAGCATTTGACGAGTCTTGTAATTTAAACGACACAGCGCCAGTTTCTCTTTTTGTGTGATTTATCTCAACTGAAGGCCCAACTACTTTGGACTTTTGAGGAGAAAGTAATTGTAATATTGACATTTGCTATTTCAAAGTTATACTAATAAAAATGACGGAAACTTTTTTCAGCAGGTTTAAAGACTTCACAAATAACAAAGCGAAGCTAGCTTTTGTAACAAACTCTCTGAATGTCACGGTAACAGAGCACAATTTTTAACCGTTTAATATTGATATTGGCAGCTTTGCTAAGCAGTTGCTTAATTTTAAAAGTAAAGAACTATGGAAGTCAAAATTAAAGCGTTTTTGTGCCGATTTAAAGTTATTGGAAATAAATAAATGTGAACTAAGTTTGCAACACAAGTGGTCTGCTTTAAAAGACTGGAGAGGGAAAATATGTTTATTTTTTCCAATTGGAATAGTATTTCTGATTTAAATAATCAACTAAAACTAGCTGTTGCTATTCTTTTCTAATTTTTTGGTCCACATATTAATGAACAATCATTTTCAAACATGAACAATTTCATGAGAAAATTAAGAAATCGGCTTATCGTTGAGAATTTGGAATCGCGTATCAAATTAAAAACTACATTATATAAATATGATTTTCCTTTACTTTCCAAAAAATGGGAATGCTAATGTTCCCATTGGTAAAATATTGTTATTATTCTTAAGAATACGTTTCTTTATAGATGTACTATACCAAGTTTTATTTAATTTACTGCCAGTAAAACTAGGACTTATATAGCAAAGGGAAGCTTGAGAATATACTTTCAATTCTAATTAATTCAGTAATAATATCTCGTACTGAAGCAAAGCTTATGTTAAAAAAATGACTCTTCGAATGCATTTAAATAGTAAATCATCTACATTTGGCTCTTTTGAACGATGAGGTGGCCGACCATTGATCTATGGGATCCAAATCAAATGTCTCAGTGGTAAGCATTCAGAAAAATTAAGGAATAGCATAAAGAAAAGTATTTTCAAATAAAAAATAAAGACTGTAAAAATAATTTATATTGAAAAACTTTTTATTAAGATTAAAATTAATAATTTTATTGCAGTATTTGCTACAGCAATAAAATTATTGCAGAAGTATATACCTTCATTAACAATATACTGTCACGCAGTAATTTACAAATAGACAAGAGAAAAATTTATTTCCAATTTTAAAATGATAAAAATATCCATATTTTTATAAGTCTACATAAAACGATAAATATATTTTCTTTCCTTTAAAAAGAACTCGATGCAGAAATCAAGTGAAAAAGTTCTGGAACAACTATTAATGCATCATGTGTGGTATGCTAACTAGAATTTAGACTTCATTAAAATGGCCCCTTTTAATCTCTCCTTTCAGACAACAACTCGGAGCAAATAAAGCCTCTTTACAGCAACCACTGAGGGTAAACAAATTGAGGAGATGTTGAGAGATTATTTACTTGCGTTTGAATACACCCTGATATAGAAACTTCTTTTCTTACAAAAGGTCTAAACTGAAGAAAATTGCATTTCGCTGCAACGTTAATGAATTAATAAGACTGAAACTTTATTTGTTGAGGCGAAGTATTTCATGTCTTCTTTACTGTAAAAAGGGACAAGAATTCAACAAAAATAATAGAAATTTAAGAGTTGTTTTTCCTTTTTGAATCTCATGTCAATCTAGGCGTTTTCATTTTACAATTTTTGTCATTTTATTCGTACAATAAATTTTTATGGGCTGATTTTAAGAGCTTTCTTGAGAAAAATGTCATATTAAATTTATTTTCTGCATTAAAAGAAGAATGTTTTCTTTATAATGACATGCATGCATAAATTATTTGCTTTAAATCAACTTATAAAAGTGTCTTTATTTTAAATATAAGAAAATATATTTGAAAATAAAATAATGTAGGAATTTTTTGATTAATTTAATTAAATGTCAAACACACACATTTTTTAACTGAGTTTTATATTTTAAGAACAAAACTCTACTTTATAAATGGAGTAAAATTTATGTATATTCCCAAAAACAATAATCTATTTTTTTAATTAGATGTTTTGAACTACCAGATATGAACACAGCAAAATTTATTCAAAAATAGGGTAAAAATAATATTATCTATAACAAAGAAATTTCATGTAATCCCTTGAAAATAATATAATAATCAAATATTAATATTCTTAAACTGTATTTGAAATTTCATCTTTTTATTGAAAGTCTCTAGCTTGAATATATTCAGTCTTAATATATGTCATCAGTTTAATCAGTACCACCACTTATAGTATTTCAGAATATTGTCTCGTATTTTTTGCAAATTTCAATGTCAAACAATCAAATTTTAAAAGTTTTTTAATTACGTTTAATATGCAGTTAAAGATACATTTCTTATAATAAATTCTGAAATATTACATAATGTAAAAGAAACTTTTTAGTTTTGAAATCAAAAAGCTGTCAAAGTTGAATAACAAAATTTAATCAAAAAGTTTTGTACATTAAAGTAACAGGAATCTATATTAAAGTAACTTTATATTTTATTAAAAAGATTGTTATATGGATATTCACACAAAGTATATTTTGTATTTTCAGTAATATTTGGCTTTTTTTTATTTTCTTTTATGAATCATTCAATTGAGATTCAAGGTATCTCAATATATCCTTAATTTTACTATCAATCTACCCTTGGAAGTCTACTAACTTTTATTGAATTATTTCTCCATATTTAGTGAAAATTCCAATCCCTTCCTTATTCAATATTATTGGGTTGTTTGGAAATTCATTTCTTTTTTCCCACCTGGATCAGCTCTTTGCTAGAAAAAACCAACCACTTTATAAGTGTGAAATCGTGCTACTACCAGAATGATGGTAAAAGCTATTGGACAATATGCAATGCAATAAGATATTTATTCATTATACGTTTTTCATTTAACGAAATTACTTTCCGAACATCTCAATACTTAAATTTCGCTTATAAGCTTTTTTCTCATTTTTACAATATAAATTGTTAATTTATATACAAAAATTAAAGATTTAAGTTTCTTAATTGGTTAACTTAATAACAAATTGAAAATTTTCCTTAACAATTAATAAATCTACAAAACTATTTTCATTTTGTTGTGGTTGAGAATTAATAAAATGTAAAGGACGTTTACCGTGGTTATGAAATCTCTCTGACTATGTCATGCAGAGTAGTAACTTTTATTGTCTTTATCACTGGTCATTGTTTTAAATTACGAGCTGTTCGGTATTAAGTCAAAAAAAATTTTAATTTAGTTTTTCTAAATCAGGCTAAGAGTTAAATTTAATGGGGAAAGCTAATTGAAAAATAATAATATTTTTTCCAAAACTGGTTAATAGGGAAAAAATAATATATGTTTAAGAAATAAATATTTTTCACATCCAGATATATCATTTATATATCAATGAAGAGAAATCACAATATTAATAATATCACAAGAGAAATCACAGTATTAACAATATCACAAGAGAAATCACAATATTACCATATTTGTGAAAACATTACATAATCTTTAGCTAACTACAAGTTTACTTCTATTTTGAAAAGTTCATTTTAACTGTTGTTATTTTCATTATTTCATGATTTTTGTATAAATATAAACTATTCACTAGGCATATTACCATTTAAGAAATATAGTTTTGTTTCACTAAGATGAAAAACAATGGAGTTATTTATTATTCAGGAATGTTTAAAAAAATATTTCATTGAACAATTTCAAACATTAAATGGATAAATTGCTTTTTACTGTAAACTTAAATATAATAACACATATCAAAATCTTCTAACTATGAGAAAATAATAAACTTAAATTATTTAAGTCGCATATAATTAATATAGGATTTTCAAGAAATTTTCCGAAGTAAATAAAATATCATTTCTTTGCTTAAGATTCCATAATTATTTAATTACAAGCTATTGGCTTATTAGCAAAGTAAAATTTGAATATCTTATTCAAATCATTTCTTATATGTAAATTTAATGCGATGGAAAAAAAAACAATCGATGTTTTGAGTGAATATTTGCATTAGTATCTTTTTAATAAATGCAGCTGTGATATTTTTGATCAACATCAAAATATAATTAAACTAACATAATGAAAGAACAAAAAAATTATGTTCTTCTTATTGAAAAGTTATATTTCCAGAAAGTTTTTTTCTTTTGTTAAACTGACGAAAACCTATTTTCGGCAATTTAACTAAAAATATTTATTATAAACAATAATAATAAAAACGTAATATAGCATTAAAACATAATTATTTTCAAAAAGTAATAATATAGTTCAGTAAATAAAACAAGTTTAAAATATATTTATTACTTTATTTATTTTTATGTAAAAAATGAACATATCTTCAGTGAACATGTGTGAGGAAATAATTTTAGTTATAATATTTAGGATATAAAAAGAAAAAAAAAATGATTGAAACTTATTTATTGTTAAATGAATGCAAAGCCATTTTTCCAGTATTTTTCTGTGTTTATTTCAATGAACCTTTTAGTTGTTTTTGTTACTACACCTTATCACAATTGGTCAAAAAATTAGCTCTAGTGTGTAACATATTATATATATTTTCATATTCATTACTACAGACATTTTTCGGCAAGATCAGTTTTAAATAAAGTTCCGATATCCTCAACAATTACACGTTCCTCATTTTACGCGAAAATATTTTTTTTGTATTTTGAGCTACAAGATGTCATACTCTGCGTAAAACACTCTGTGTGTGAATGCAACAATTATAACAGAATACTTCCTATCATGATTAGTTTTGTATCCATTTTAAAGATAGAAAATTTTATCAGGTCGTTTCAATGAAATGCCCTTTTTGATGAACTTTTATATTGCTTTATACACAACAACAATCTACATTTATAATATATGTATATATATATATTTCTTTTAATTGAATTGTTGATTTGTCATGTGTTTCTGCCATAAATTATTCTATCTTCGATTAAATGTTAAAGCATATTTGATACAATGTAATAGTAAAAAATTCAAATCATTAAGTACCAATATGGTTTCGTTATGATATGCACGTTTCTATATACAATTGGATAAGTAATAACTTTTACTTTTGGGAAACATAAAAGGAAAATGAATGTCTTTGTAGTTCCCTAAATTGATAGAATAAAAGCAAACTATATATTTATTCTGATATAAATTTATCAATGCCAATGAAAATACATGTCATTTTAGTAACGTGACATTTTGACATACATTGTATCTTTTAAACACGTCTTTTATATCATTTTGGGTAGGCCCCTTTTAGTTACAGACAGTTGGGCGTGACTAAACGCAAAAGTAACTTTCCAGGAATTGCGTTTTGGAAAAGTAATTGTTACTTAACTGATTTGAAGGTATATTATCATAATTGAACAACAAACAATAATATTTCTTTTAAAACTACCTCCAATATTATTATGATTCTTAATGTTTGGCAAAGTATATTGATTAATTTTTATATTTAAAAATCATAACTTCATTTCGAAATAAAAGCAATTATTTTTATTTTAAGTTTGTCTGCTTACATAGTTACTTTTGACTTAGTCACGTGGTGTAAATTTAATATATTTTTTATTCAGAACCTATGCCAAAGAAGAGAAGTTTAGTATATAATGTTATTTCTTCAAATTTTATATAAAAGTTTAGCAAAATCGTTGATAAAAAATTTTTCTAAAATTTATAAAATACAAAACGGGATTTTATAAAGCAGGAAAATAAAGTGTGTAAACTAATAACTGTAAATAATTGTGTAATAAAGTTTACACAATTATAATTGTGTAAACTTCAGTAAGATTGTTGTTAAAAATTAAACTCATATTTATTAACATTTTTAAACCGCAGCGAAACTTAACGTGCCACTTAATATGCATTTAAATATCGGAGCATTTTTTTTAAGTTTTCCAAATTTTTATTCTTAGGAAACTCTGTTATATTAAATATTATTTTATCTTGAAATGTGTGTGTGTGTGTGTATGATCGGATAATTAACTATTATTCTATTTTAATTATTTCAGTAAAAGATGGCAAATGCTTAGATTGTATTTGTTTTATCTTCACGCAATTGCAGTGCAAAGAAATTGATTACAGCATCATTTATTGAATAAAGACAACATAAACCAACATTCAGAAGATAATACATTTGAGCGGATTTCATCAAAATATAGTTAATAGCAACTTTTCTGAAAACTTCTTAACTGTTTGAACAATTTCAAATTATTTATTACAAGAAAAGTATGACATAAATTTTATGATTGATAACTCTTAGAATTATCCGCCTTAACATTTAGGAAAGAAGTTTCGTTTCGGGTATGAGACTACACTTGAATAATGATTTCTTGAAATTAATAGCTTAGTTCTGCTTTTATTACACAACATTTTCTGAAAAATAAATATCATTTTAAAATATATTTTAAGCTTAAATAATTCCTAGAAAATAATAAAATAAATTTTGTAAATTTAACATTTTTATTTCAGATTTTTAAATCAATCTTAAATTATAAATAAATTGTTTACTCTTAAAATTTAAATTTTGGCATTTATATGAGAATAAATAAACATTTATTTATTTTTCACAGAATTTTACAATTTAACATTGCGTAAAAATTAAAAACTTATATTATTAACCCTCATGAAATATTTTACCTAAATATGAATAAATATAGCCTTCTTACTAATCCTTCTGATCTGAAATCAGATCTATGAAGTCGTCAGCTTTTAATTTCAACGCCGACAAACTGGGTTCCTTAAGAAAATCCACACGAAGTATACCAGTGCAGTCTAAAATGTGTTTGGGACTGGCCTTTTCAATGTGGCATTCGGTGGAAACTCGGAAGGTCTTGACATCATTGTAAAATAGAAGAGTTTTTAAATGTCCAGTGCACAGTCGAGCCAAGGGAGTTTGGTCTCTCCTGTCACCGACGAAGCCAATCCATGCACCAGGATCCCTACTTATATACCATGAGTGATCTAGAGAATGCTTCCAAAAGATGTTTATTGAGGCCTTGCTTAATGAGTACCGCTCAAGGTAGGTTAATGGAACCCCCTCAATAAGTGGCATGGCAGTTCCCTCTTTTGCTAATTGATCTGGCACTTCATTGTAATTTAAAGCGACAGGGGATGGTACGCATTGAAGATGTAGGATAGAAGATGAGGAGGGCTTCTCAATAATTCCAATCCCTTTTCTTTCAGTTATTAGTCTCCAATTTTTTGGTTATTGGCAGGCGCTTTAGTTGCCCGAAAGTATCCAGATAAATGTCGCCTAGAAACGAAGCCTAGAGCCATGTCAATGGTGATCAGTTCAGGGGCAAAAACTAAACACTTATCAGGATTCCTGCGTTTAAGAAGAATTACTTAGCGCAGCCCAATCTGGCAACAGCCCCACTCCCAGTGCAACCATCCCTCTTATTGCCGTCTGTATGAGTCTGGGATGCTTCAGTTAGGATACTGTCAATTACTTCAAGAGTAGCGTGTCTCAAGTATTCTAGGTGATGGGAATATTTATTGGTATGCGTGAATAATTCAGCATGGTTATATATTCCCGACAAAGAAACTATGGGAGACGCAACAGACCTTAATGAATTAAATTCAACAGAAGGTTTCAACAGATCAAATTTTTCGGCTTGACTAAGGGGACTTATTTCTTTTTAGTCGTTGGTTATTTTGCCATCACAGATAAAACTTGCGGTACTGTATTGATTTCCAAAACTCAAGAGCTTGTTGAAGTATTTTGTAAGATTTAGGATACATCTAAGCCACAAAGGCTTCAAATCAACCACATAAAGGAAAATATTAGTAGGAGGCATACTTTTGCAAAGTCCACTTATTATGCATGCTGCACCCTGTTTCACTCTTCCTAGCCTTTGGAGATTTGTATCTGAGGCGACATGATATATATGGTACCCGTATTCAAAAATGAGTCTGATTTAAGTAATGTAAGTTTTCCTCAATGTCCTGGCGTCAGCGTGCCAATCACATCCGGAAATAAATTTCAAAATATTAAGTCTCTTTCTAGCCTTGTTTAAAAGCGAGTAGATGTCATTGTTACATGTAATTTCAGAATCAAGCACGAATTCAAGATATTTGGGATTTCTCTCACAATGCAAAAGATATTCATTGTGAAAGATATTAGGTTTATAGCTACACAAATATTTGTTGGTTGTAAAGAATCCGGTAATAGATTTTGCTTATCAAACTATTTTTGTTAATCGTTTTTAATAAACTTCTTACTGTATTTATTACACATTTCGAATCTTAGTATGCTTAATTAAAGTTTCGGGATTTTCGTTTATTTTTTTAATTTCAAGTCACTTTATTCCAGTATTTCTCTTAATCACTTTTTAATGTTCACTTAATCATGATTTATTATAAATTAATCAACTATTTTAGCACAATGTTTTAGAAATTCTTGGTACTTTTATTGTGTTTTTGTTACAAATCCTAACCAAAATATCGGAGCTACAACAGTCCATGAGTCAATGCACTCTAAAAAAATCAAGAAAAAGGAGGGGGTCTCCAAGGAGCGCCTCCAAAGAGAATTGAGTGCACTCAAGTAAGTGTTGAGGACTAGCTTCGTTGGAATTGCACTTTTTACAGATAGGAAAATGCTGAATACGATGGTCAAAGGAAAGGCACAATTGATTTGTCCACTAATAAATCTTCTGATCGGAATCTGGTCAGTTCTGGAGTCCACAAAGTCAATGGCAGCCCCTGGCTGACTACGGCAATACCAAGCGTCAGCAGGGGGATGTTTCCAAATATTTGAAGTAGCATTTTTACAAGGCACCCTGTAACCGTTGACACTTTTCATACCGCCATATGAAGTGACTTGTATTCTGAAATGTTTTATTTGCCAAGTTTTAATATTTAATTTCTCTTTGATGTTTTTAATACTATTTTGTTAATTTTTATGGATTGGGAAACATTAAGATGAACTTATTTGTTTATTTTATAGAACTTTGTAATTAATAAGTTTAAAACTTTTTCCTTTTTGTTCTCTGTTGAGAAATAGAAAAAGTGGGACAAAATTGGTCCTTTAATTGAAAAAATCCAACAGATGGTTTATTCCGTTTTGTCGAATGTAAACTTTACATAAGTTTCATTTGTTTAATTCAATTTATTTCGAACTTATTTTTGAAATTTTTAAGAAATCCTTATTTTTTTATGTATAATTTTGGTATTTTAAAATATTATTTTGTTCTGAATGAAAACTCTTCTGTTTCTAAAGAAGTCTTTATAAATATGTATTCTTCAATTCAATATTATTATTTGTTTAAAAACAATTATTTATACAATATTTTTATTGTTTAAATTTTTTTAACTTCATACTTACATTTCATTTATTTTATTTTTATAATCAAAATATTTATTGTTTTATTTTAAAAGCAATTAAACAAAACTATTCGAATTTTGTTTTCTATTAAGTAGCTGATATGTATAGTAAAATAACTTACAAATTTAAATAAATTAACTAAAATAAATTGCAAAATACCCAATTTAAAAAAAATTTATTTTTGAAAATTTATACATTGAGTAAATTCACAAAAATGTGTTTAGTAAATCTAAAACATATAATATTTATGCACTAAATATTCATAAGTTTTTATTTTACTCTAGCTGGATTTGCACAATAATAAGCAAACAAGTGTTAATTTTCTACATTAGTAGTTGTTCTAGAAGTGAAAGGTTAGGAATAAATTGATAAACATGGCATATGATATTAAAAAAATAATTTGTAAGATGTGAATAATATATCATTCCCTTTCAAAGTCAAAATTGTTATAAATTAAAAAATACAATTGTTTTGATTTGTACATATACATTAGTTTTAGTAAATAAACCATAGAATTGAACATATATGTATTTATATATATTTTTTCCATGATAAATTGAAATCTTAATTTTCAAATAAAATTCCATGATATCAAATATATATAATAAAGTCAGAATTTTTTTTAACAATTTCTTAAATCAAGACATTAATATAAATTCTTACAATATTGTTATTAATCATAGCACTAGTAATTCTCCTGAAAAGTTTGAAAATAAAATCGTAGATTATAATCAGAAAATCTAATGAAATATAATAGATGATAAAATGTATTATTTATAACAGCTTAGCATTCTGGGTTGAATTACACTTTCTAAGGCACACATACCATATAACCCAGGATGTTAAATTCTAAAGTTTTTTGGCGATGAATAATTTTTACCAAGATGACATATTTTGATGTGCACGAAGATATTCTAAGGTTGCCAAAATAGAATTTTCTGTATAACTCTTATAGATTCTTATGACGTAATGAAAATCAGGTTATATGATACATAAGAAAATGAGTAAAAAAAATTGCCAAACTTGGAATGTGACATCCTGGATAATACGGCGTTTGTGCCGAACTTAACATCCAATTTCCTTATTGTTACAAAATTTTTAGCTATCAACATCCTACGGGAGCTGATAGGATAAATGTCAATTTCTTACAGAATAAGCAATAGCCAAAACTAATTTAGTTTAATAATTTTATGAAAAGCAAAAATTATATGGACGAATATTTAAGCTTATGTAATAGAAACAATAAAAATATTGCTGAAAATTTGAAAGGAGATAACTGAATCAATTTATATTTAAAATTATTTTCAAGTTTTGCAAAAGCATTTCGTAAAAAGATAATGTCAGCAAATGCTTAATGGTTTGATAAAATTTTAAGAACCATATGTGAAAGATATTGATTTTTTGTTGTTATTTATGTTACTTTATGATCATTAAAAACTTCATCATAACATCTATTAATAAATATAGAGTAAAATGTCTGTATAGGGAACGGTTAAAATGTTTGATATTTCAATGTACAACCAAAATTCAAATTAGTGTTGTCCGAAAAGAAAATGTATCAAAATCATCATTTATTTGAATATAATTATGTTGTTCCTTAATTCCTAAAAAGTGTTTTCCACTTCAATTTCATGGTATAAAGAAGTCCTTTTCACGCAGTAACTTTTGTTTACAGCACATAGACAAGAGCGAATATATATTTTTAAGGGTAACCATGATAACAGTCCAATTTATTTGACGAAATAAAATATATGCATGTGTAAATTTTTTTTTTTATATTTTCTATGACGCAACTGATACATAAATCTCGAAATTCCTAAAAAGATTTATAATTATTTTGAACAATAAGACTTAATTAGAATCCTATTGTAATCTAAAATGGATCGAAAAGAAATTAGAAATTTCATTGTAATTAGGAAAATGTTAATATATTAATTAGCGCTCGCATTTAAGCAACTGCAACTATTATGTTGTCCACAAATACCTTTAAAAATTGTGTAAATATAATCTCTATGATTTCATTCAATCATCTTACCTCAAATTTTTGTAGTGATATTTTCTCTTATGTATCCCTTAAAATAACCCGATAAATCATTCATTTAATCGACCTGTAATATAACTTCTAACAGACAATGTAGCAGTCATATTTTTATAATATAATAGTTAAGCATTGAATTTAGTTTTCATGGTAATAAATCCTAGAATATTAAGATTTAAGTTTTAAATTCGTTTTAAAGAAGCAAATTATATTTTTTAAATTTAACTGTATAAACGTCAGTTATAATGTTTAACTTAATTCATTATACGTATTACAAAGAACTAATAATAATAGAATTTTGATAAAAATGTAAAAAATATATTTACACAAATTATAATTAGAAAATTAGTAAATCTTCCGACAAGCATACATAAAACTGAATATGCTTTTAAGAAACCAAAAGATACTTCTATGTTGCCATGAATAGCAATAAGACTTAATACTCTAAATATTTGGGACAATTCTATACACAGTAACAAATTGCACATAAAAATTTGCCTACATATTTACCTGTGAACATTTTCAGGAATCACTTTACATTAATTTTTTACGTAAACACACTTGCATAAATAGAATAAATTAATACATAACCAACTCTTCAACAGGTAAAATATTTAGATTAAAATATTCCATAAATGTAAAGAAAATAATCTGTGTTTCCATGGAATTAAAAATTTTACGTAACATGAAATTAAAAATTTTAAATGAAGGGCAATGAAAAATTAAAATTGAATTCCAATAAATATTAAATGCATTATGAATATTAGTTATATATATAAAAAATGTATAAATAGATAGAATACATTTATATGTTTCAACATTTTTCCAAGAAGAAACATCATCTGGAAATTAAATTATTCTAATTATCCTTTGTTTTATTCTATGGTGATTAATCCATGGTATATATATATATATATATATATATATATATATATATATATATATATATATATATATATATATATATATATATATATATATATATACAATCCTACATAAAATTCATATAAAAACTCCTATTAAATTTTTATTCCATTGAAATAGATATTTTCATAAACAAGTGTTATTGTTATTAAAAACAATAAAATGTACAGCTAAACTGTATATCTGAGATTTATTGAAAGATACTTTAAGGATCAATATCAATGAATTTTAATAAATTCGCTTAATACCATACAAAATACTTTCCCGTGTTTTCCTTTCAAACATGTCAATAATTCAAATCAAAATTGATGTCTTTTCAATGTGTTGCTCCACTTTTTTGCATATATAATATTGCATGCATATTGTAATAAAATCCAAAATCTATTACAAGATATTCAGCTTAAGAACATCATTAATGACGAAATAACAAGTGAAGGGCAACTGTCAAGTGATAGCTGCTTTGTGAAAGTATAATCGTTACGGCCTGTTTTTCATATGAAAAGAAATCCTATAGACCTAGAATCTATAATCTAAGAAGACTATGAACTAACTAAAACCATAAAATGAACTTGAATGCTTTCATAGGAGGAGATATATTTCGATGCAGAAGCTAACGCCATGCAATCAAAAGCGTATTTTTATATCCTAGCTCGCTAGTTGTAATTTTATTCAGAATTTGCATTATTCTTTGATATTTTTTTATTGATTTCTCAGGAAAACAGCTTATTATTTTTTTAAATATTTTCTGTATTTACGAGGTGAAAAAATAGAAATATTTAAAAGCAGATGAAATATTTCTTATTGTCCATGAAATAATTATTTACACACAATTTGGAATATAATAAATTGAATATTTATATTCTAAAAACATTCAAATATATAATAATTTCAATATTTAAACAAAGATATAGGAAATATTGCACAAATAGGAATTGCATGTCATATAAAAATTGGTATCCATAAATCCATAAGTGATTTAAGAAAAGTTAAAAACTAAAGCATAACATATTTGCTTTTGGACAAAAAGATTTCTTTCCAAAATATTTTCAAAAGGAAACATTGCCTCAATTTTTTCATTCATAAAAATGGTATAACAAATAA
Organism: Latrodectus elegans; assembly: GCA_030067965.1. Lineage (NCBI taxonomy): Eukaryota > Metazoa > Arthropoda > Arachnida > Araneae > Theridiidae > Latrodectus > Latrodectus elegans. The sequence goes on from CM057820.1 coordinate 8,342,590, forward strand.
CCAAATCACGTCAAATTTAAATTTTCTACAAAAACTGTCCTTAGAAAACTTCTCTTTAAAAGAAATCAGGCAAAATACAAATGCTGTAATTCTGTGGTACTCTTGTAAATATTTCTTTTTTTATAAAAATATAGAAATAGAAACAATTTAGAATAGAAACAATTCTGAAAGAAATTTCACACAGAGAATATCTCGCAATAACGTTAATTTTTATTAATTTTCTGCAGATTTATCCAATATTTTGCGTTTTTTTTTTTATTTAGTATTGATAAAAATCTAATATGTTTGTTCATCGAAAAAAAGTACTTGCAATATGGGAGAAAAACTTATGTAATAGATTTACTCATTTTTTAATTAATTTCTAAGTTCCTTTTTTGTAAACATATTATTAATGAATTTTAACTTTTATGATTGTTATTCATTAAATAAAATATTTAAATATGTTATTTTAATATATATATATATATATATATATATATAATTTAAAAATGTGATTAAATTTGGTCCAATTAGCTTAATCTACATATCAATTATATATCAAAATGTAATAAATATTTGGCACTCACACATATATTCAGGTGAAACATAATATTAAAGTGAGATCATGCATACTCACAGAATGGATTATGTTTTTCATCAAAATGATACGAGTTCATTGTATGTTTTTTAATCTTAATCCTTTGTTTCAGTTGGTGCATAATGTATGTAGTATACTTTTGATTGAGTATATTCTAGATATGGTGTTATGACTAAAATGCTCTTACTTAATTTCAATGTGAAGTTGGAATAGTGATGGATAAATTACATCAAAAAAGTTTCTCCAAAAAATGCAATTTTTAAACTTCAGTGTCTGTCACCAAGTCATCTTCAGAGACATAGTGGCATGTATGTTGAACCATTAATCTGGTAGAGGGTGTGGGACTTGGTTTTATAATGAACTTGTCATTTTTGAAGAGAAGCCGTGGCGATGGACCAGCTAAACTCAAGTTCCTTACACTGGCGCAAGTAGAATAAGTGTTACCACGATGAAGATTACTTTCATCGCTGTTTCTCTTCCTTCTGATGCCAGCACACGAGAATCGGTGGCAAATCTGGTGGAATCCATCCCTGAACATGGAGTTCATCCAACAGTAGATGATCGGATTGTAAGACGCGTGGCTCATGGCTAACCAGTGGCATACAAACCATACATAGACTATATTTTCGTACTGCCACAAGCTTTCATCCACATCGCCAACAACAATCAAGATATTCAAAGGAAGCCAGCACAGGCTGAATACAGTGACGACAGTAATCATCATTTTCACCATCTGAAATGATAACATTTATCGTTATATCACAAATAAACATTTATTATTGTAAGAAAATGTGTGCATCTGAACTTCTACAAATAAGCTAAAGCATAATTGCTGTTAAAATTTAAAAAAATTACTTATCTTTTGAAAAGAGAATAAATGTGCATGAATAATTTATTTTCATTTTTAATATTAATTTGATGATAAAATAAAACAGCAAATACATATTAACGCCAATGTTAAAATAATGATTTTAAAACACAGAAATTTAAATTCTTTGATTTAATGGATGTATCCGAAATATATATGTACACTGCTGAACAATTGCTAAGGACGGATAACACTATCATCCATAGCAACCACAAAATGAAAGGAAGGAAAATTAGAATAAGTGTGGGATATAGTAAGAAGAAGTATGCGTATGAAAATTTTTTTTCCACGTCTGTTCATCACGTGATAGCGTTCATAAGAGCTTTAAATATTTTGACGCATGTAGACAGTTGTTGTTTCAAGTCAAAAATTTACAGGAAAGATTTAATAGACGAATTTGAAATTTTTGGGATGTCTTCCCGACATTATTTAGATCATTTAATGCGTGGCCGAGTTATTGGAAAGATCGAAGAAGGGCGAAAAATAACAGATGTTGCCAGGGAGATCAACATCGCTCAAAACGTTGTTTCAGGGCTGTGGAAGTCATTTAAAACTACTGGAATGCGTAGTAGGTGGCACGGGGGAGGTCGTGATAGAAGTACGATACCTGCAGAAGACAGATATATCGTCTTATCAGCAAAAAGGAACAGGTGCACCACAGCTCAGTAGGTGGAAAATCAGTATATTGCTCCTTCAGGAAAGCAGATCTCCCGAAACACTGTTGCCAGATGTCTTAGGGGAGGAGGACTATACGCCCACAGACCTGTTGTGAGTGTCTCATTGACTAGACAGCACAGTACTGTACGCTTTCAATGTTGTCCTTTGCTCCGCAATTGGACTGAACAAGACTGGGCATGTGTACTATTCTCAGATGAGAGTAGGTTCAGTCTGGCATCGGATTGTAGACGCCAAGTGATCTGGCGCGAGAGTGGTACTGCTTATCGTCCAGAAAATATCTAGGGAAGGGAACGATATTCGACACGCAGTGTCATGGTGTGGGCTGGCATCATGATCAATGGCCGCACGCCCCCACAAATTGTTGCGAATGGGACTATGACGGGCCAACGATACATTAATGAAGTTCTACTTCCTCATATTCGTCTTTTCCGTGGTGCTGTCGGTGATAAATTTGTTTTATGGACGACAGCGCAACATGTCATCGAACACTCGTTGTTCAGTCTTGTCTAGACAGTGAGGGTATTCAACGCCTCGTATGACCATCACGTTCTCTAGATCTAAACCCCATTGAAAATGTGTGGGATGCTTTGGGGAGGCAAGTTACTGGTCGAAACTATCCTCCGACAAACAAGAACACCCTCATCCGTACACTCACAGAGGAATGGGATAAATTGCCTTAACAGCTGCTGGATAATGTTGTGCAAAGTATGATACGACGTGTGGAATGTTGCATCACACTCCACGGTGGACATATCCTGTACTGATACCTTTCTTCAAGGTGCCTGCTGACTTTAAGATGAATTGTTCCATACACAACATCAAATGAATCGCTCACATAGCTCACATCTTTGTTTCACGGCTGTGGAACTAATTTAAAACTACTGGAATGTGTAGTAGGCGGCAAGAGGAAGGTCGTGTTAGAAGTTCGACGCCTGCAGAAGAAAGATATTTCGTCCTATCAGCAATAAGGAACAGGCGCACCACAGCTCATCAGGTGGCAAATCAGTTTCTTGCTGCCTCAGGAAAGCAGTTCTCCCGAAAAACTGTTGCCAGACGTTTGACAGCAGGAGGACTATACGCCCGCAGACCTGTTGTGTGCGTCCCATTGATCAGACAGCACCACACTGTCCGTGTGCAATGGTGTGGTGAGAATCACAATGGGCTGAACAGGACCGGGCACTCAGATGAGAGTAGGTTCAGTCGGTCATCGGATTGTAGACGCTAACTGATATGGCACGAGATTGGTACTGCTTATCGTCCAGAACATATCCAGGAAAGGGACCGATATCCGACATGCAGTATCATAATGTGAGCCGGCATCATGACCAATGGCCGCGCGCACCTACATGTGGTTGCGAATGGGACTATGAAGGGACAACGATACATTAATGAAGTTCTACTTCCTCCTTTTCGTCTTTTCCATGGTGCTGTAGATGATAATTTTGTTTTTATGGACAACCAAGCAGCATGACATCGAACACTCGTTGTTCAGTCTTGTCTAGACAGTGAGGGTATTCAACGCCTCATATGACCATCACGTTCTCCAGATCTAAACCCCATTGAAAATGTGTGGGATGCTACAGGGAGGTAATTTGCTGGTCGAAACTATCCCCCGACAAACAAGAACACCCTCATCCGTGCACTGACAGAGGAATGGGATAAATTGCCTCACCAGCTGCTGGATAATGTTGTGCAAAGTATGATATGACGTGTGGAATGTTGCATCACACTCCACGGTGGACATATCCCGTACTGATACCTTTCTTCAAGGTGCCTACTGACTTTTAGATGCATTGTTCCATTTTTCCGTATGCAGTATCAAATGAACATTTTATTTCTTTCACATGGTTCACAGATTTTGTACTTTCCAGTACAATAAATATTCTTTATTCTAATGTCTGAGCAGTGTGGCAACTATATTTTATCCTACTATATCTCGCTTAATGTTATGCTATATTGCAATTTGTGGTCCGTCTTAAGCAATTGTCCAGCTATGTATGAGCAATTAAAAGAAAGAAAGCTGATGAATTCATTTCAGCAAACACACATTTGGTTAAAAATTTAAGATGTATTTAAATTTTTGATATATTTGAAATCAAAATGTTGAATTTAAAACTGCCGTCATATTGATTTATACTAAATGATATAAAAAGCCGAATTTAAAATCTGTAAAATGTACTCAAGGATCTCATTACAGCTATTTATGTGTATTATACAGAATGATTAGCATTATTTAAATTTAACAATACTGTATGTTCTCTTTCCTTTGAAAAATTATAGCAAAACACATTAAAATTTAAACTTTCATAAACGATTTCCATGTATAAAATCAAATAAGATATAGAGATGTTTTTAATATTTGTTTCACATTAGTCAAATGATTAATAAATAAAAGCATTTTTATAAGAGTCTGTAAAATGCAAAATAAGAACACAAATATGCAATGATAGTGTATATCTTTATTTATTTAAAGCATTAAAAAAAACAAATATTTAGTAAAAAATATTAAAAAAGATTAATTTTACATATGAATGGCATTTTAATGTACAAATTAATATCCAATATACGTGTAAAATAAAATTATAAGATTTTATTTCAAATATGTTTTGTATTTTGAATGCAATACATATTTAGTGAAGTAAAATTATAAATTGTTCCTATTTTTTCGACTTTGAACGATTATTTTGCTAAAATTGATTTACTCTGATTTAAAACCCAAGTGTAAATACATAATTGACAAACATGAAATAATTCAGTAGATTCAGAATAAATTTGTGTTCTAAAGGGGTGCTAAAAATATTTTAACTTGAAATTAAGCACTATAATTCATTTTAATTTATTCGCACGCACAGTTTTTGAAATATTTAGTATAATTAAAAAATATTATGCATTAGAGCTTCCTTAACAAATAAAAAGAATTCAAACTATTTAGTATCATAATGAAATTTTAAGTACAATTTTTTTACGCATGTAAAGCGTAAGATTATCATAATTCTAATTACAATAAATCAGTACAGTTCAAAATTTACTTTAAGAAATCACATCTCAAAATTAAATTTTTTATCTAAATCATATATTTATAAAAGTTAAACTCGTCAACACATAGTTCTAACTACATTATTTTAAGGTAATACCTTACGAGCTCAGTAATAAAATGTATAATTTCGGTAAAATACTAAATTGCTTACTTAGGATGAAATTGACTGATTTGATAAAACGGAAATAAGTCACATCCATAATACATCTGATCAATAATCCATTACTGATTAAAACATATTCTAACAGAAAGCTGATTATATTTCTAATGTTAGAAACACTTTCAATTAGTAACAAAATAGTTATTTCACTTGCCTCACAAATGTCTGACATCGTGTATCAATAGTTTGCGATAAATCCATAATATATATTTAATGCGCAAAGAATCTATGTCATAAGTAGCTTCTGCAAACACAGAATATGTTTCTATTTTCTTAAATAAATTAGTAATACACATATCATAATCTCTCCCTATTATCTAAAAATGATTTTAATAATAGAATACTTAAAAATATATTATTTTATAATCTTATTTATAATAAGGTAAATACTGCAAAATGTGTATAGATTAATTTTTATAATAATACTTAAGAAAATCAAAGTATATTTATAAGGCTATAATGGTGATCAAAATTAAAAGAATTTCCTCATTTTTACATGGCATAAAAATAGTAATTCAATGTAAATCTAGAGTTTCAAAATGAAGATGAATATCACATTTGTCAAATAAATGGAGAGAGTATTTTAGCATATATAGAAGATAAACATAATATCTGTATTACATTAGTGTCTGATTCTCGTACAAGTCTCACAGAATTTCTTATTGATGTTTGTTAGTTGTTGATTAAACTCAAATTTGCTGAAACTTTTACATTAACACATAATGCTACGCTCTCACACAATAACTATAAATTAAGGGATAACTAAATTCACCAAGAGCATGGCAAATTCGTTTTAGATGCATGAGAGCAAAAGAAGCTTGATATTTGTCCAATACAATAATGCGAAATTAGCTTTATATGACTTTTCAGGTTGCTTGTTATTTTCATTTTGTCCTAGGTAGAGACCATTTATCATAAGCATTTCTTGGAAAAAATCATTTTGATGGAATAGCAATTACTAGAACTAATGATAATCATCTCAGTGCAGAAATCTTAAACTCGCTAGTACTTGAACTCTGTTGCTGAGGGTGTAGCTATTTTATTCAAGTATAAGTTCCATTTATATAGAATTCATCTAACAGAAATCATTTAACTTAAACTGTGACAGAGCGAGTAGGTATTCTTTTCAAGTATGAGTATAACTTATAGAACTCATCTGAAAGAAATCATAGAACTTAAACTACGGCTGAGTGGGAAACTTTACCATTCAAATGTTATTTCCACTAATGGAAGTTTATCTATTGCTGTTGTGGCTTATTCTTCAAGGTCTAGCTGACACCTAAGCCATGTTCAAGAGGTCGTGAATCTTTAAAAATTCATAAACAATAAGAGGAGAATTAATGAAGTCCTCATGCTCTACAAAGGGGAGGAAATACGTATTTTATAAGATGTTCTTCACTTATACCTCAGCTTAACCAAGAATTTTTAACAGGTAACAGTGCTTGATATTTAGAAATGAGAAATGTTTTGAAGCAAGATACATCAAGAATGCTACTACGCATTACCTCGCAAATCTATAAATCGTAGCAAACATTTGCGTGTTAAGATTTTTAAAACTTCAAATATCCAAATATTTGAATATAAACATTTATTCTATTCATTAGTTTTTCCTGAATAATTCTTCCACATGCAAAAGCAACAAATTAAAAAAATTAATTAAATTTTTCCTTTGGAAATTACGAAGTACTATAAGTTTTTTTATACCCACAAGAAATTTTAAGTTATAACACACTCAGTAAATAGAAAAAAAAGTCTTCTTTGTAGTTGGTATTGAGTGCATGATGATGTTTTTTCCAAACACATGTATGATCACTTTAGAACTTCTTTTAAATGATCCTATAATATATATAATATGTATATAGCATTTTAACCTTACATTACTGAAATTTGCCATCAATTATAGAATCTTTACAACATAAATGTCAAAACAAGCAAAAAAGTGAAACAATAGAAAAATTAACGAATCAAAAATTAAACGTATAAAGCTTCTATAAATATATACTTCTAATCACTAGCTGCTATAGGATTGAAACTTTTTAGCATTACAAGGGGGAGGGGAGGAACTGATGGCAACTGATACAGTGAGGCACCCAGTGAGTGTGCCATCGTCTTCCCGAAAATGGATTGGTCTTTGTAATTTAGAATCAGGGACCAAGCATAAAATATTCAGACCTGCCCTGCCATCTCTAGAGGTATCATATCACATGTAGGATATTGCCACCACGATATATTTTAAGTACTCCAATCATCATTACTGACCATGGCGAATCTTCGATTGAGTCGGAATTTGATTTCTCTACCTCCAGAATTAAAGATCAAACGCCTTAACCACTGGGCAACAACTGCCTTAAAATATTCATTCAATAAAAAATTGTTTATTTTACGAAAATGATAGTTATTGTTCTCTCATTAATGTTCAAATGATAGTAAATAAAATTATCTATTCTCTTAAAAAAATGTTTTTCTTTGAAAAAAAAACTATCAATATTGCTATGAGCACTGCAATTAACTGCCATACACTTTAAATATCTTATTTCCTATCAAAGTTTTGTTTCAAATTTCTTAAGTTACGTATAAAAAATTAATCATGCCTTTCTATAAAATTCACTGGGAATTATGTTAAAAATTGGATAGGTGCTAAAAGTATTTATCATGCTGAAAGAAAATTCTTGATTTAATTATCAAATTTCGGTTAATTATATTTAACTGTATTTTAAAAAATGTAAAAAAAAACAATAAAAATTTCAAACATAATTATTCAAAACAACAGTTAATTTTCATTATTTTGAAAACTTTTATATGTATAACAAAATACTAATATATATAAAAAATATAATTAAAAAATACTTTATTACAGGTAAAAATCGTAAATGGATATTTTCTCATCGTCGACATTCGATGATGAACTTTGCTTTGTTTGCTCCTTCTCGAAGAATGCGATTTGAATGCAGGCAGTGAATTCGTCTACAAGTCAGATTTACGATTCTGTCTCAATACGATGTGACTAGATGAAACGTTGTTTGACGTCAGGGATATTTTAAACTAATAAGAATTGTAATGAAGTAGCGTAATCATGATCTTAGCTGGAACGAACGAAAAAACCATTTTCTGGTATAAAAAAAAGAAAAAAAACTTTCACACAATTTTATATGTAATGTTGCCATGGACATTCATGAAAGGAATCTACTACTCTTTTTTTCCATCCTTTTTGAAAACATTTTAATATACTTCTTTTTTCTAAATTTTTTTCTCTTTAATAATATTAATTTTTACACATGTAGTTTAAGACAAAGGCTTCAATAATATTGTACATTTTACCCATATACTATAATAACATACAAAATCAATTCAAGTGAAAATTCAGATTTTATTTTTAAATAATTAAATTTGGATAGGAAAGTTTAAAAAAACATTCCTAATTAAGAATGCTTTTTTTAAACTTTCCTATCCAAGCTATCAAAAATTTAGCATAGAGCAAAGTGTTACCAAAAACAAAAAATAATTTAAAAAAGGGTACCTAAGCCAAGGATCATGTATCAACTGATACCAGACTATATCAAGAACTATTAAATTCATTCAATTTCACTTAATTATATACATTTATCTCACGTTCGTACTTTTTACAGATTAACTAAGAGTTATTGTTGCACCAGCATGCTTCCCTGTACCTAGCCATAATTGAGCTCTACCAGTTAAATAAAAGCAGCTTTAAGGAAGTATTTTCAATTTAGAAGCAGGTATAAAGCAAAAAAAATTGATAATGTCTGCTACAACCTACGAAACTATTTCACTTGGAAGACACTGCAACTCCGCACTACTTAATGCGTTCGTGCCTTCTTTAGTAAACATGACGCATCTTCAGCTGAACTGGGATTCGATGTCACAAACTTCTGAAAATAAGAATGACATCCTGGCTTACCAGGAAATGTGGCCTTTTAATCAGGAGCTGAGAAACTTCACGTGAAGCCACAACAACTACACCCATGTGTAAAATATCGTTATCTCGGGTAGTAAAGATAACGACTAAAGTTGAGTAGCTGAAAGTAGCTTTGTAGAGAGCTTTAGTAAAGGGAAGGTGACTACTGTTTTCTCTTCTACATTCCTGATATTTTCTCGTGTTCAACAGTGCTTAATGTATTTATTAAAATTTTATCTGCAAATCAGAAGAAATGACTTAGAAGCCATCGTCGTCCTTAAAAGAAAAAAAGGACAAGAGAAACACAAAAAAGCCTTTTATATCAAAGAAACACATAACTTTTAACAGACAATATCATGAGTCTTAAGTTGAAATATGGATTTATTACGACAAATAATTCTCAGACATCAAAATCATCATAGTGCATAAATAGCTACGAAGAGCTCTTTAATGTCAAAAAGGAACATTAAAAGTTCCCGGAATATTTTGAAAAACAAAATTAAAACAAAAACCAGAATAAATTCATAATGGCCAGCACAAAAGTAAAAGATGATAATTGATGATGATGATGCATTGATAATATCATATTTTATTAAATTCCGTATTGTTAAGGCTAACATTCCAATCACTGTTATTGAAAAAGTTATCTTGCTCTCCATAAAAGACACTTGTCATTAAATTCTGGGAAAATCTCGTGTAGAAAACACAGTCCTTTTGTGGGTTTACAGGCACGTTGAGGAAATATTTAAAAGCAGTGGGATATAATTGTCAGAAAAAATGAAAACATCATTATTGTACGCTGTCTCGGTTGAAGTGTAGATATCGACAACAAGGCAATACAGCTTATTTATGTGCAATATCTATATCAGGATGATGTGAATCATCTCTCAGTTACCCAACCAACATCACAAGAGTAGAACTCTTCAAGTCACTGGATATTTCGATATCATAACAACTAAAATTATTCTTTTGAGTCAGTTCCAGCTGAGACGAAGCTGCTGTAATGTTTTTATGACCATCAAGATTAATTGTGCAGATTAATGTGATTGCATATGAGAAAGAATACAATTATTATCTCATTCACGTGGAAATAACTGCAAACAAATAAATTAGATCTGAATTTTAAATTGTATTGACTGTTATCATTAAAGTTGGTAACGCCAACAAATCACATGCCCTTTACTTGCGCCTGTATAGGTAACTTTTTGATAAGATAGGTATGCAGTACATAAATAGGGATAAAAATGTTATCCAGAAAAAAGCTGCTAATCAAATAATTTTAATTACGAATTGCATGCAACAATTGCTGTTAGTAAGAAGTCACTTGCTGTCAAGATATTTAAATATTGGTCCAAAATTGGCTTAATTTTCTAATTTTTAGCCTGATTAGTGAATTTAATCCGTGGATGTAAGAGAAATGGAGAACTAGCTTTAAATTGACAACAGTTGATGTTTAACTGGAGTTTGGTGGATAGAATCTGAATAAATATATTTTGACATTTTTCAAACATTATCAAGCAAATAAAACTAAGTTTGTATATTCATTTTCTCAATAGATATACACGATCACCTATGTTAGTTGTTTTTTGAAAACTAACGAGGTAAGGAGACTCAAAGCCACTGAAAAGTAAAGTATGGATCCATGACTAAATTGTCAACAAATCAAGTAAATCTAGAATGCCTGTAGAATATATATATTTGCTACTATAGATTGCAAATGAGGTGGTTTCAAAATTACATTCGAGACAACAATTCTGCCAGCGTTCTGGATTTTAGTCATGATGAAATACTTTAAGAATCTCCCACAAACACTTAAAGTCCTAATGCTATTTCCGTCAGCCTATATGTATGAAGTATGGCTTTTTGTCATGACAATATCAATAAACAAACGGAGTAATAAACTTAGCATAAACAACTTACTTCACGTGTCATTGCTTTGCATTATCTCCAGGGGAAACTGTCTCATTACAAAGAAACAACCTGAGGTTTCTCCATGATTCACTTGAAGTTTATCTGTGATTCAAATTGAACCGTTTCATTGCAAAGAAATTACCAGAAGCTGCGATTTAACTTCCTAGTGAGTTAAAATGCAAAATCACTTTATATTCATTTTCGGTGTAATCGTACTTTAAGAGCTTGTTCAAATACAATTAAATTAATTATTGGCTCAAAACAATCTGAAATACAGTTAATTAATAATACAGGTCAAAAGTCAGTGGAATATTTATCAGACTTAAAAAGGGTAAAACACGATAGAAGGGTTTGGACGCCTAGTTTGGAAGGATAAAAGAATCGAAAAGTAATATTTCACACACACACACGCGCGCGCGCAGAGACACACACACACACGCGCGCGCAGAGACACACACACATTATATATATATATATATATATATATATATATATATATATATATATATATATATATATATATATATGATTAAATGATTTCATAACTAATGTGTTTTAACTTCATCAAAATAATTAGGGATGTTTTATATACTGGGATATTACTATTTAGAGAAACTATTTCGTGGTATAGCGGCAAAAATTGAGAAAACAGCAACACAATATACATATATTTTATTATTGGTAGGATGTATTTTTTTTGTATTATATTTCGCGTATATTATATAAGAAAGATATAATTTATATACTTCATAGAACCACATAAATAAGTTTATTCCGAAAGCATATATTTGTGTTCAACATATTTCGCTGGATTTTTATAATATTTCCTAGATTTAAAAATGCAAAAGAGATTAATGTTTGAATGGTGTCAAAAATGATATTATGATATTTAAAACTCTATTTCTCGCACTCGCAGCGTCGTTATAGTGTAGATCTTACCAACATTCAACCTTCCAAAAAATTCACATGGCAGTATCCCAAAAATATAAACCTACGTTTGTTATTTATGTAGGACGATTTTCAGCTTCGCAAAAGTAATTTGTCAACTTAATTCAAAAAGCAGGTTTGATGTCATATACTTAATTAAATAGTTTTAAAACTTTTAAAATGTACTTTTATGAACAGTAATATTGTATTTATAGCATCTATTTTTCTAAGAAAAGCACTATTATTCCAATCGTCACTACAAAAAATGAAACATCATAAAAATATGTAATTTATATATTTTTTTATTTCGTATAAATTATATTTTTTAAAATTTTTCAACTTTGACCTTCCTTTAATTTATTTTTACGCATTTTACAATTTTTATTTTTTTATGCATGCATTTACTCTTAAAACTATGTGCATTTGTGTAATTCACCCTCTCCAAAAGGAAACTTGTTTCATGTTTTATTTTTTCCCTTCCATTTATCGATGCAATTCATACTTTTTCAAATATTAGTTATTAAAAAATTTAGAAGTCTAAATATTCTCTGCATTATCTTTAGTTCAACGTAAGTTTGTAAATTGTAATATTTTTAAACTCGTACATTAAAAATACAAGAAATATCAAAGAAACAAACTTTTAATTTATATGTTCATATTTTTAAAATTGTATTTAAATTTGAAAATGAAATATGTGTGTATCTTATAGCATAATTCAATGGTTTCCAAACTTTTTGTACCGGCGCCCCCCTTTAAAAAACAAATTGTTGCGTCCCGTTAATTTATATAAAAATCAAATTTCATAAATATTCAACTGATATTTTAACTTATTTAATAAGCTACAAAATAATACACAATATTATGTAAAAATGATCGCTGTTATTATATTTCTTATACAAAGCAAAAAAAAAAAAAAAGAATATATAATTAATACTACTACAACATAAAAATTGAATGCTATGGTTGAGCTTGTTTTTCAGCACAAATTTTTTCAATCCGTGGTATCCTTGAAGAAATCGTGGTTCTCAGTTCCTGTTCATTCATTAAGCGAGATCGATACTTTGTTTTTAAGACAGCTACTGTAGAAAAACCAGTTTCACATAGGTAAGATGTTACAAATGGTATTAAAACTTCTAAAGCTTGGTTTGTCAAAGTAGGAAAATCGTACTTTACTCGTAGCCAAAACATAACAATATTATTTTCATCTCGAAACATTTGCTTTAATGTGCGATCACTAGATAAATCAATTATCACTTCCTGTTCTGCTTTCGCGCGCGTGCGCGCGTAAGGCCAAAATCATCAAATTTTTAATCACAAATGTGTTTCTAATCCATTCATATTTGGACATGTCAATTTCTTTAAAGTACAACGAGAATTGCTTCCATAGACTGGTTAAATGGTTATTAATAAAAACTTTACTTTTTTCTAATTCATCAGCAAGACAAGTAATTTTAAATGTGGGAAAGATGTCAAAGTTATTATTTTTCAAACTTTTTATCCACAGTTCCAATTTTTTGATAAATGCAGTAATCTTGTCTTTCTGCCTAAAAACATGAATTTGAACCCCTTGCATTGATTTATTTAAAATACTGAGTCTTTGAAAAATATCAACTAAAGACGCAAGTTTTACAAGGAATTTCGTGTCATAAAACAAGTGGGCTTCATCTCTATTATTATCACTAAGAAATATGGCGATTTCTTCTTTTATCTCAAACACCCTTTGAAGTACTTTGGCACGAGAAAGCCAACGTGCCTCACAATAGTATAGAAGTGATCTATATTCTAAATCTATGACATCACACAATTTTGCGAAAATCCTTCCTCTTAATGGGCCATTTTTGTTAAAATTTACAACTCTTGTAATAACTTCAAATACTGTTAGTAGATCTTCACCCATATCTCTTGAAACTAGTAATTGTCTATGAATCATATAATGCGTCCAAACTGGACGAGGAGCCACCTTTGGAACTAGTGCCTGTAGACCAGCCCTTTTTCCTGCCATAGATGGAGCTCTATCTGCGCATAGTCCAACACAGTTCCCCCACAGAATGCCATTTTCATTAAAAAAAATTACCAATGATTTTAAAAACTGCCCTTGCTGTAGCATTGCATTCAATAGGTTTACAGAAAAACATGTCTTCTCTGACATCAGTTTCCATAACATATGTTATCAAGTGTGCATCCTTAAGAACATCGGTAGCCTCATCTACTTGCAACGCAAAAGAAGATAGCTTTACTTTTCCTATTAATTGATCGCAAAGATCTTAAGATATATCGGATATTCGTCTTCCAACCGTATTGTCTGCAAGTGGAATGATTTTAAGTTGATCCGCATGATTCACCTAGCATCGTTTCTATCATGTCAATAGCTGCAGGTAGCACCAAATTGAATGAGGTTTTTTGCATTTATAGCAATTCTATAAGAAACTTTATATGACGCAAGCAATACTTTTTGTGTTACAGACATGGTCTTTGAAAACATTTCTTGTTGTTTATTTAAATTCTCTAACTTTCTTTGGAAAAATTCTTTTGTCTTGCCAATGTGATCTGCATGTACTTTTTCAAGATGTCGTTTTAAATTATTTGGTTTCATATTGTCTGAGACCAAAGTATTCGTACACAGTAAACACAATGGTCGTTCTAGGCCATTAATAACCTTATATGTAAACCCTAATGATAAGTACATTAGATCATATTTTCTATATTTAGGTTTATATTTGCAAAGATGTATTTCCGATATTTTCATCATCTTTTCTTTTGCCCTATGCTTTTGCTTCATACAATTTTCTTTTCAAACCAATTACGTATTTACACCCATCTAAAAGGGGTATTTTATTTTATATCAATGACTTTATATTAATTTAAAATACAATACAATTATATCAATATTTTCTTTTAAATTACGATACTTTTAAATTACGATTTCATACTATTAACAATGATTCTCCCCTTGATTGTAGTTACCTGCAATGGCAAAATAAATAAATAAATAAAATAAAATAAAATAATAATAATAATAATAATTGGTACCACACAAGATATTTTTTGATGTAAACTCTAATTTTTGAAATCCCCCTTGTGTGCCACTGACTTAAAAAAGTAAAATGCATTTTATTCAACTCCAGACTGAATAACATTTTCTTTGATACGACGCAAGTCATGTTTTGATCTAAACCCCTAATTTTTGAAATCTACTTTCCCCCTTTTTTTGGTTTATTTCTGATGGATTATATTCGTTTTTAAAAATGAAAACAAAAATTAAAACACTTACCTTCACAGAAGCTAAACGTACTGGACAATTTGCACAAGACTTTTTTAAAGCTTTTTTGCACTAACAATTAAAACTATTTTATTTCGCAGCAGCCGAAGTCTAGTGGCAAATAATGTCTTGTTTTAAGTCTACTTTCTTTTTATATGAAGTTAAAAAGTAGATCTTGTTTCGCTTGGTTTCGAAATCAAAAATCAAAACTATCAGTCAAATCTTGCAACGCGTTTTTGTGAAAATTCCCGTGAACCGATTTCAATGATATTTGGTATACTTACAATATAAGGGTCTGATGATAACGCAATATTATAAAAAATAATTTATTGATATGATATCAGAATGATAAAAAAATATTCTTTACTTTTTAGTGCATTTTATAAAAGCCTGTAACTTAATTTTTTTTTACCAGTTTATTTTTATTTTCCATGATTTTGGATATTCTAGATCATTGCGCTCCGGGAGGCCGCCCGGATCGCCCTACCCTGGGGTCGGCCCTGAATATATCAACGTGGTTATCGCAAGCACTACTAATGAACTAATTCTGTTCATAGAAAACAGAAAAAATCAGATACTTCTGTTTACTGAAGTTTAGCGAGAGTAAGCAGGAGAATACCCGGGATGTTGCGAGTGCTTATCTTTTGATTCCACGCCCTACCAGTGCTCGGCTCCTAACGCAAAAACGAGATATTTCGTTCCAAAAAGAATATGGAATGTTTTAGCATTTGTACCCGAAAAATTCGCGCTTAGAAAATTGGGTTACGTATACTGCTGATTAATTTTTTTGACACATATTCGACTTTTTTTGGTTTGTATTCGCGAAAATGATATTTTGGAAAGAGCTGCATGCCCCCCTTGTAACTGTCTCGCGCTCCCTGGTGTGGCGCCCCCCACAGGTTGGAAACCATTGGTATGCATTGTTATTGAATGTTACGCTGCTTGCTAAGATCATATTAAACTCAAAATGATTGGCCATACCAAAAATGTGAACTATACCCCCTTTATTAAAAACTACTGTAAACTATACATATTTCATAACTGCGAATTAAGAGAAACAAACAATTAAGAGAAAACTAGATCTATCAATAGAGGTTTAAAATAAATTTCGATTATGTTTGGGACTATATTAATTATTATTTAAGCATTATTTTATCTGAAAATTAATAGATATTTGATTCCTATAGGGAAAAAAATATATTTTTATATTTGAATTTGGAAACATTTTTACAGAAAATGAATTTTATCAGTTTCAATTCAGAAAAACATTTATTCAAACATGTTTAGATAAATTTTACATTCCATTAGCAATAAATCATGAGTCAGTGCTATAAAATCATACTTCATTGGAGTCATTTTATTTGTGACTTCCTCCTTCAGCGCACACACAATTTTGCACATTTAAAAAAATGGCGCTGTGACTTTGCGTAAAACAAGCTTAAAAGGAGTGAACTCCTGTTTTGATAAGTACATTTCTGTTTACATTTCTCCCTTCAAGGCTGTTGAGCCGGAATTTGTTGTTTAATATTTTGTTTTTTGAACTAAGCGGGACTTGGTTCTTTTGAGAAATGATTTGAGAGTAAGATTTATAGCATAATTGTGGCGAAAAATGACAGAAGGCGATCATATTTTGTTTCTGTGGAATGACCTGTCAGACACACTTGGTGCTCCATTGATTTCTCCTATCACCCGAGGCCAGTTCCGTCCGTGAAACGTAATTCTGGAGAGTCTGAGCTTGTCTATTCAATATTTCAGTACAGAAATTGAACTATAATACTTAGTTTCACAAACAAAAATATGTTTGTTTTTTTTTACTATTTTTACTGATATTCGCTGTTTGTTTCTATTCTGATACCTCGAGTTAAAATTTGATGTTCTCAAAAAGTGAGTTTATATGATAAGCTGTCACTTTAAGCTAAATGAACTACTTTTATAAGGATGTCAAAAGAGCACAAAATATGATTTTTTTCAAATACAAATTTATAGATATCATTCTCAGATCATAATATCATCGTTAAATTAAAATAATCTAAAGAGTTACGTAATTTTGGTTTTCATTTTGAATGTGGCTCAGAAGTTAGAATAAATGTACTTCAGAATTTAGAGGATTGAGATAAAAGATTTATCAAAACATTATCAAATATTTAAAGGAAAGTCATCAGGAATTTAAATGTCAAATTCAACTTTCAAGTTCATCAAATAAATTAAATTTCAAAGATAAGAACATTACATTTGTTATCAAGTTTTGATTCATCGATTAGCTTTAATTCAATTAAATGTAAAGTTTAATGAAATTAGAAAGTATATTTCTTCGTAACATCTTCTAGTTGTTAATTTTTATATTTCTATTCTCCAATGAAATTGTATATTTTTCACCTACAGTAGTGACTCTAAGGATTCACTTTATGAGTACACATGCATTTTCAACTGTTCGAGAAGCAGAAATCTATTAGTTAACATTTCGGCATGTTTATCAGTATTGAAATAGACTTAGATGCATAGTGACAAGCCGAGCAAGTAGTTGAACAATCAACGCTCTTGCTTCAACAATTTATGTGTTAAACTTTCACCTTGGGCTTGGATATTTGTAGTGGTTTGAAATCAACTTTAAGAGCTGCGGCTAATTAGCCCTCTTGTGCAAAAACTGACCTTCGATAGGCAAGCAAATCAAAAGTTTTGCGAGTTGTTTTCACATGTTTGTAAATCCAGAGTTTTGCATGTGAATGCACATTCGGTTAGGAACTAAAGCTTATAGGGGATTTCAAATCAATGTAAGGAGACAGAATTGAATCCACGAACGACTGAAATGAAGACTAAATTCTAATAATCTACAGCCAACATTTTGTTTAATTGAAGATTCTTAGTTTTGATACTAGTTTCTGTTTAAGAAGGTCAGTTTGTCAGGCAAAGGTAATTTTTTACACACTAGGTCTAATTAAACCAAGACCTGAAAATTAAAATTGATTCCAAACGTATAAAAAACATGCAAGCGCAAAGAGGCCTTCCAAGTGAAGAGCTAATGAATTGCTAAGCATTTAGCTGGCCGAGCTTGCAGCCGAATGGTTAGCGCTCTTGTCTTCGGTTCAACAGTTCGTGCGTTCGAATCCCACCTTGGGCAGGGATGTTTTTAGTGGTTCGGAATCCACTTTAAACAGTAGGTCCCGATCTAATTAGCCCTCGTGTGCAAAAAATGACCGTTGAGAGACAAGCATTTACCTGCCAACTTATGCTACCGTTTAACAAATGGGCGTAAATATTACATGCTTTCTTTATTCATATTTTTCAGGGAATGCGTTTAGAAGTTTTTTCTAATTTTTCTTTTTTCCAAAGCATATAAACATTTGTGACTGAAAAAACATAAATCTCATGAAAAATAAGTGGTATTTTTTATATTTTTAAATAATAAAATATATTGATATTAATCATATTTTAAAACATTTCTTCATGAATCTATATGATTTTATTCATATATTAATGTTACTTAAAAGAAACAATGCACAAAATTTTATTGTATATTTCATTTAATTTCAAATAATTAGCAAGCATAAATTAAGATGTTATTTAAATCCCTAAATCCGAAAAGTTATAAAACGTCTTTTATTTTTAAAATGCTGAAACAAAATGAACTTCTTCGCAGATAAAAATTTATGAAAACAAAAGAACAAACTACTAAAATTTCATTTGCTTGAATCCTTTGAATAGAAGGAAATAAAACTTGAACTGAATTTAATTGGAACGCTCGTTACTGTACGAATTATCTCGCAGTCAGTTTTCCAAATAGGTTCTAGTTATTCTAGAATGCTCATGTGTAATATAAACAGATAGATTTAATTTCTTTTCTTAAGATAATCTGACTCGTTCGAAAGCATTAAAGGATACTATAAACTTTAAAGAATTAATCAGCAGTTATTTCCCCTTCTGACTGTCTAGGAATCTTTATATTTTGATTCAATTATATATGATAAAATTTAACTTAAAAATATTTGGATTATTACACTACAGATCAGTTCAAAGTAAATACTTCGCGTTAAAACTAATAGGAAATAATTACATTTAACAGATTTCAAGAGAATTTATTGTGAATAAAAATTTGAGAATATCAGTTCTAATATTCAGTGGTTTTTCCTTCTGATGGATTTATATTAATAGATAAAAGTCATATTTTAAGCATTATAAAGATTTTAAAGTATTTTGAATTAAAAACACTGAAATTAATTATAGGTTATTATTAATTATTTTAAAATTAAATAATCAAGTATACTTATATTCATTTTAAGTTAAATTCCTTTTTGTTTTTAAGAGATTTATTACCATTTATTATGAATTTTTTTTATTTTTTAAAATTATTTATTTTATTATAAATGAAAAACTGTGTGGCAGTTTAATTTTTAATCTATAATATAAGTAAAAATCTTAAATATGCTTTAAAAAAAACCAATGTTCACTTCATTTGCATTAAAACGGAATTTCAGTAAAAACTTTCTTTTTTCTATGTTTAATCAAGATTAAACAAATATGAATTGTAAAGAGATTAAAACCGGTACTAGGACCTCAAACAACGGAATGGAGCTTTTCAAGATAATGTATGAACAAAATAATTAGATAATGTATTCATTGGATGTTTTTCTTTTATCTCCTGTTTTGTAATACAATGTGCGAGGACTTTTAAATTAAAACGTACAATAAAAAAGTCATTGTTTTCTTTTTTTTAAATTTTCTTTTATTTATAGGTTTTTATAAATTCATTCTTTTGTCTTAATATATAACATAATGATGCCCTTAACTTGCAATCCTGGATACATTTACAAACAATGTAATATTACTCTTAATGTTTTATATTTCAGTTATAATGAAATGAGTGAAATTTTTGTGCTGCAATAGTATATAATTAATAAAAATTTTCAGAAGAACTGTGATCATAACATTTCTACACTTGTTTTGTTAAACATTTTAAAAAAAGAACTTAAAATAAACTATTCTTACATTCACATCCGAATTCAAGCACTCATACTTCCAAAATATTATGAAATAATTTTGGCAGTTAAAAGTTGCCTAAGTAATTTTTTTTTTTAATTTTATACAACTTTAGGGCAAAAATAATGCCCTTATAATCTATTATTTGCAGCTTAATGGTGTCTAAAAATAGCTATGGAAATAGATACGTTTTCATAATACGCCCGTCGATAATCCTAGTAACGTGGAAACATCGTAAATTTCGATCATAACTATTCCACTTGAATAGTGTATTGTTTAAAACAGTTAACGTTTTTAGAAAATGCTAAAAATAGTACGAACATTTTATTTACATTTTATAAATTAAATAATTATCACTTGTTGACTAAACTTATTTAAAAGCCCACTCTTAATTCTGGTGGAAATTACTTGACAATCTCATCAATGCTCGATTGCATAGTTATAAGTTAATAGCACCTTTTTTCTATGAGACAAAATTAAATATTGCTGTATTCGGTTGTTTTTTGCCCTTGACTTGTGATGGAAGTGTGTGAGATTGACCTTAACGCGTTCCTTTAAATTGACAAAAGTATCACTAACATACTTTTTGCTTCAGCTAGCTTTAGCTTTGTTTAGCATTTAGTCTTGTTTAACTTTGCTCATCACTCTTAAGTTTTGCGGGGAAAAAATTGAGATTTGATTGGATACGATTTAATTTAAAATAAAATTTTGAGCCATTCAAATCAACATATCTATGATATGTTATTTTCACTTTTTCTTAAGAAAATGCTATTTCTTTCAGTTAATAAGCTGGGGTATAGTGAAAAGTACCTAAAATATTTCGGCAGTAAAAAATTGCATTATTGACTACATTTACCATTTTTTAGGACGTAAATAAATAAATATATATATGTATAGTGCGTTGGTTAATTTATTACTTTTAATATACATACTCTTCAAGTGATTTTTTTTATATTCTAATATTATTTTAAATAATTTTTGAAACTGTCTAATAATTGGACAATATACTTAAGAGTGAAATGCCCCTGGTTCGATCCTCAGCTATTATTGAACATATAATAATGAGAGTTGCACCTCAGCATTCATCCGTATGCCTGATGGGAGTTTTTCAGGTTTTCATCTTTGTGACCCGTGAACAATAACTACAACCTGTGAAAAGACCTTCAATATGTCCATTTAGGCAATCGATATTAAAGTGCCATTCAAAATCCTTAGTCATTTTTGCTGCCTACTACGTAATGTATACGCAAAATATATGGTATTAATGATTTCTAAATATCCCTCACTTACATAACGCAATGTTTGTTAAAATAATAAAAACATAAGATTTTTCAATCCTGTTATGGTTGCAATAAATAAATAAATAAAATTAATATATACAATAAATTTTAAAAAAACTAAAGAATCAAGTATTTATTTTACCTTTCTCTTAGATGCAGCAAGTTTCTGATCTCGAATATCTTCCGCTTCTCCAGGTGGTCTGTTCCCCCACACAATAATGCCTATTCTCGTGTAGGTGTACAGTAGTACCGACAATGGGAAGAAATACTGCAAAATCATCAATGCCATGCTGTAATGGTATTTCTTCTCTGGAGTTGTCCACGCTTCTACACAAATATAACGCTCAGTTTTGTTTTCCCCAATCCACGCTGGATGTATTTTAAGTTCCGAAAGAAGAGCTGTTGGCAACGGAGTAATGAGGGCCACAATCCAAATGAACAATATGGTGATTTTGGCTTGGAGTTTGCTCATTCTTGGCCGCAAAGGATACAAGATGGCGATATATCTGTCTATACTAATAGCGATCATTGTGTAAGCACTGACAAAGACAGACACCACTTGTGCATAGGACACTAAGACGCACATCACTTCACCAAATGGCCAATATTGTAGTAAGAGATTGGAGACAAAACCAAAAGGGATGCACAAACATGCCATCAAAATATCGCCAATGGCTAGGTTTAAAATGAAATAGTTGGTGACAGTTCTCATTCTTTGATAAGCCAGAATGATGTAGCATATCATTCCGTTGCCTCCAATAGCTGCTGCTGATACTGATATGTACATGACATGCATGACAGCTTCCATTGTTTTCGAAACAGCCATTGGATTTATTATTTCATGAGAATCTGGCTTAAGTTTCGTGAAATTCATATCAAGTTGATATGTTTCATTAAGTGACGCCATACTTCTACTTGATGTACAAAAGTGTTATACTTCTTAAATCTGTTAACTATATTTACTTTTTGCTAACTATATATTCGTATTTTTTTCGATCGGTAATACTTTATTTTCTATTAATTTTAATACCAGGTTATTTCCTATTATAAATGAGTGCCACGTTTAATACGTGATTATCATCAAGAATTGTTGATTTAAAATCAACATTATTATATGTGTTTATTCTCAATTGTGTAATACAGATATTAATCATGAATACATGAATTCAAAAAGTCAGGTAGTATATGAAATTTATTCATTTTAATAATATCATTTAAATTTATAAAAAATAACCTTAAATAAAATATTTTGTTCCTATGAATAATCATTTCACTTGAAATTCATATCAAGGTTGTATTTTAAATGGAAGCTATTTTTATAATTAAAGGAAAAAAGTTTCTTATGATTTTTGAAAATGTATTTATATGCTTATATAGTTTCAATTTCTGAAAAAGATTTCTTCCTAGTTTTATTTAAACTTCAAAGCATTGAAATGAAATGTGAACTGATTTATCAATATTACCTCCATAATTTTAACATAAATAATTTAAACTTATGTAATATTTAAGTAAACTTATAGTTGTAAACTGATGTAAATAAGATTCCTAAAACCATGGTTTAAAGAAATAATAAATGTTTTCATTTAAAATATTTCTATTAAATTTTATTATGTTCATTATGGCATAAATTAACGATAATTAACATATTTATTTTGAGATTTGAAACAATTTAAAAATATTGGGTTCAATTTTATAAAACTGGATTTCTTTAAAACTGATTTAAATAGAGTATTTAATGCATAAAGTATATTCATATTCTTATATTCTGTATATTTATAAATAATAAATGAATAAAATTTTTCTTCATATTTTATATTCTTTATCTCAATATAATATAAATTATTATGTTTTTATGTAAAATTACAAAATAATATCAAGCATCGTACTACTTGAATCTTGGATGCGATGATTAAAAATTTATCTCCAACAATTTTTAAAATTCCAATTCTTCTTCTCTCATATTTATATAATAATTTACTCGCATCAATCCATTTGGTTTTAAAAGATTTTCAGCTCACAGCTAAAATAAGAAAAAAATCATTATCTTCATTTATAAACACAAATGTAATATATCATAAAACGTATTAAAAATAATAAGAATAAGTTGCTAGAAAATATTAGTAATAAATGAGATTTCAACATGCAATTGAGAAATGTATGCGTAAAACATTCTTCAAATTGATCAGATAATATTTTATTTACTAGGAGACTGAAAATAAATTTAGCAGTGTGCATTTTCTATTAAAAATCGCAAATATAAATTTTGTTATTATTTGTCAATGGAAAATAGATTTAGTTCAAATAAACCAAGTGCGACATTTAAATTTCTTAAGATGTTGTCAAAATCCATTAATGAAGTCCTTAGAATATTAAAATACAATTTTGAAAATATTTTTGTCTTTAGTATTTCATAAACAATGCAATAATGATCTTACATAATGGTTTGAAACAGTAATCTTAACAATGTTAAGCAATGGTTCGTTTTCAATACTCTAAGAAATGTTTTGCGTCTTACAGTTCTATCAATCGTAATGGATACATAGATAAATGCAAATGAATAAAATGTTAAATGCAAATGAATAAAATGTTAAATGAAAAAAAATATTTAACTCCTTTCATTCTTTATCATGAATAATTTTTAGATTGCTTTAATTAAACTTTAGATTCTTTATTTAAAAAGTCGGTAATAAATAACTGCCAAACTTACTTTTGTTTAACAATAAATTCACAAATGCCGTATAGTGAAGGATGCTAAATTTTGAATTTGGCGGATTATATTATGTATCTGGCAACTTAGTTTTTATTATGTCACAGATATGGTAACCTATAAGAATTGTGCAGAAAATTCTAATTTAGCAACCCTAGTATTAACGTTATCGAAAACGTCACAATGCGTCACGTTGACAACATTTATTCATCGCCAAAAAAATAAATAAAAATATGTTTTACTTCGTGTGTATATTATTGTGGCAACATTTCTTCATCGCCAAACAAATTCAAAATTCGACATCCTGGATTATATGGCATCTGTGCCACAATAATATATACTCTAACCAAAACAAATATATATTTATTCATATAATAGTACAACCGCACTTGCTTTTCTTTGGTTGTTCGTTTGCTTTAGACAGATGCAAACATAAAATTTCATAAAAATGGCAAAACCGGATAGTTTAACATGTTATATTTTGTTTTCTAAAGGATAAATTTAGATATTCGGAAAATTGAATTAATCGAGAATTTTACCAAATCAGAATAAAGCACATGTGAATAGCTCTTACTTCTTCTAATATTAATGTAGAAATATAAGTTAAAAAAAGATTTATTTTAACTAACGAAGATTGCTAAAAAACTTATTATAATCATTGAAAAATTTTATTAATATTGACACTCAGCTACTTTGAATGTATTTTATGCCTAAACGAACAAATTAAATTTCATACAATAGAAAAAAATGAGGAGTTAGCTAAATATCTAAGTCAGAGAAAAATATAATTATTATCTTTCTTTAAATATTCTTAAGTGTTAACGTTTTAAAATATTAAAATTGTAATCACTTTTTTTAAAAAAAAAATGTAGTTGTGATAACATGTTAACAAATAGCAGCAAATAAATTAACTAAAGATAAGTTTAAAAAATTTTCAAATTATAAATGGACATATTTCTATTAAAGTTATATGTATGCATACAATATTAAATTTCATAAAAACATTCACTTACTTTATAGATGTATGAATACAAAGCAAAATGAATATATCATCTAAAAAGTAATCTTTTTTTTTCCTACAAAATAGCCGAAGAATCTTTTATGTTTACGAGGCAACAATAATTTATATATTAGATACATGCAATGCAGACATAATAATAATTTTCCTATAATTAACTCTGTTACAAATTTCTTTTGGGTATGATTTTTAACGAATTATATCCAAAAGAACCTTCAAATTCACTAATAATGAAAAAATAGCATATAAACGAACGAAATCTGGAAATTTTGTAAAGAAAAAAACTATAAATTTGTAGATTTTCAGAAGAAGAAGATTTTTGCTGTAGAAAAACTTAGTCAGAAATAAAATTTAAAAAATATCTCTATTTTTTGCATCAGGTAATTTATTTCTTTTACTTCTTGAAGTAGCGGAAACTTTATATATATAGGACTATTTATAGATCTAAGCTCCACCCAATACAATTATCACACTTTATTTCTAAGCTGGAAAATAATGAAACGTCCATCATTCAATAAAGGATAATTTAATGTACAGAAAATTAAATTATTTCTATACGATGGAGCTTC
Organism: Latrodectus elegans; assembly: GCA_030067965.1. Classification (NCBI taxonomy): domain Eukaryota; kingdom Metazoa; phylum Arthropoda; class Arachnida; order Araneae; family Theridiidae; genus Latrodectus; species Latrodectus elegans. Next base: position 8,368,471 of record CM057820.1, read on the forward strand.
TTAAGCAATACGTTACCTTAAATAAATCAATCAAAGTCAAAAGTTGTTACTATCAAATGTGAATTATGTAAAATTTTATATACTAATTATAATTTCTAAGATTTTTCACACTGAAATGATTGTTGAAAATGTAACACGAAAAGTGAATAATATTTAGATTAGCGACATATTCATTATGTTAACTCTCATAAATTTTACACTAAAGGTCTTTATTTATATGTTATAATATTGGAAATATAGTAAATACAAGATGAGTTTATTCAAGTTTGAATACAGGAACTGAATTTCATATATTCAAGATATATAATTGCTCCCTTTATTGAAAATAAACTTATCAAAAGCGTTTCATTCATATTCAAGTTAGATTGTCGAAGAAAGAATTACTAGGATGTATTGTAAATGAAAATTACATAGTTATTAAATATTAATAAATATTAATGGGATTTTTTAATATTTGATATTTTTGTTAATTCGTAATTTAAAAATTAGAATAATAAAATACGGTCTAATATCATATGTTTTCACTTAGTGCAATTAAATGCGTGATTAACAATATTTCTTAATGGATAAGATTTAAGAAATCGCGTACTTATATTAATCACGATAACATTATTGAATTAGTAACAAATAAATACAATTCATTATTTGTCCCTCAAAATTTGAGAGAATGGTAAATAATATGAAACAATAAAAGCATTTATTTTACAATCCATAATAATATTTCTCATTTATTAATAGACATTATTTTTAAACAAAATTGCATATGCAAAGTTAAAAAATATAGCAAAATATTTTGTATCCATAAACAATAGAAACAAAGTCATGAAACTCAGCACGTACGTAACTCAAAAATGTACAAATGAATAAATAATCATAAACTTAGAACCAAAATATTATTACCTTAGAGTGGATATTTAGTCAAATACACTGTTTCTTACCCCGGCAGGGTTTTCACATTTACACCATTTCTTAACCCGTCTAGATGTCGCGTAAGCTGACTGGTCAGTTTCATTGCCAAATAAGTTTCCGTATTATTCAGTTTCGTTACTTACATTAAGAAGTTTTGTCAGTTTTATTAAGAAATGATCCATGCAAATTTTAAAAAATATTACTTCGTCATAAGCAATTATATTACACTATTATGAAACTATGAATTATGAAACTACTAATTATTTTCTTCGAAAATAAAGTTAAAGAGATGAAACATTCATAAAATTATAAAATTAACAATTACGTGCTGGTATTAAAGGGTCTGAAACGATATACTGTTGTTGTTGAAAAATGAAGAAAAAATAAAAGGTGCAAAGGACAAGTCATATGGTACCACAGGCATGGAGCACTGCCCTGACCACATCTTCAGCTTTTTCCGTATAAAGGTTGTCATGGCAGCAATTGAAGTCGATGCTGAAGAGTGTCGAGGCAACAAAGATGCAGTTGAAGAGATACCTCGGATCAAGCGGAACTCCAGTACAGTGCCTGCATTCGGCTTAGATTCTAGATCCGTCGGGCATGATTTTTAAACATTTAATGTGCCTAGTCCTCCTGCTAATGGTAAAGTCATAAGGGGGTTTGCGATTGCTTTACGATATACTCTTTTAGCAAACATAAAAAAGAAGACTTTTGTAAACATAACTATCGCATTTTATGAAAGAAATTTTAGTTTTATTATCCTCGACTCGTGAGCAAATCGTCCTCTGTATCTTGATTCGGACAGTTTGTTGTACATTGTGTCTCTTCTCGTTCACTTGAATTGATTTCATTGAATTGTTTGCAGTGTGTACTTTAAAAAGAAACATAGCATAATTATAGCTTCATATGTCGCTCTACAAATGCTTGTTATTTCAGGAATTATCTTTATTTGCGTATTGCTGAAGAAAATTTTTTTGGTATTGGAATAACTGTGTTTTGATGTCTCTGACTTTCAATATGCCGCATAAAAAGCGTGTAAATCTGTTTTTTGGGGGGGCTAAGAAATGATGCGATACAGACGTTTTATTTACTATATCTACGCTTCTTTTTAATGAATTATTTATCAAAATAATTCTTAGTATTTTCTTATTAGTTTCATCGATTATTAAATTTTGATATTATATATATTTTATTTTTTGACTTGGCTTTCCTCTATTTCAAACTTCTTGATTTTTGCTTCAAAATATGCTTTCTTTGAATTCAAATTCTACGTTATTTTCGTCAATCTTTACTAATTTACTCTCACTGTTTTGAAAACTGTATTTTCTAGCATCAGGCTGATTGATCTTCATTGGATTTATCAATATTTCCTTCAGATTTTTCAACTACATTTAATAGAGTTCTCAAAAGTTCAATGCCATTTTTCACGCTCAATTGATTTACATTTATATTCCATTCTTTAGGAAGACAGGGAAAAAACATGTACAAAAACACTTTGCATGTACAAACGAAACTGATATGCATGTAGAAGACATTTTGAATCAATATTAGTAGAATGGGACACTAAAGCACTTCGATACAATAGGAATTTTAAAAAAAACAAAAAACGATTGATTCAAAACGTGAAAGGAAAGACGGGTGAAAAATAAAAATCCCCATTCCATGGGAATGATTGCACAGTTGTTTCATCAGCATCTTTCCCTCTGCCTAGCGTTAAGATGGGCTCTACCAAATAAATAGATGCAGCCGGGTGGAGTCTTCATGCTTGTGAAGCGAGGACCGAGCATAAGACCCTAAATGCTTGGCCTGCCACCTTCAGAGGTTTCATTTCACTTCGAGAACATCGCGTGGTTATGATGTTTTCGAAGTGAAAAATTAATTGTTTACAAAGAAGCAATAAATTTTCACAATTATTAAAATAGAATTAAAAATATGTATTTTAATTTATATTATATACCTACATCATAACATGAAAATATGTTTCCTATTAGAGTAATTCTTAGTATTTTTAAATATTATTTTAAACTGTATCTTAATGGACAGTTCGTATAACTTCTACATTTCAAATATTTTGTGACAAAAGCATATTGGTTTTCAAAGCAATTTTTCCTACATTTCAATCACGTCTATATTTTAAGACATTAACTTTAATGATATTGTGAAAATAGAACTACGAATAAAAATTAAATATAGATTCAACATCACCAAACTAGTTTATAAACTAAAAAAAAAAATATTTGTCTACCGAGAAAAATCAAAACTCATCTTCCTTGCTTATAAGTTCTAATTAAAATTACAGGATGGGATAAGTTTTCCTCATAATTCATAATTAACAAACTTATAAAATTGCTTTTTAAGCGATTTGTAATTCGATTCTTAAAATGATGTTTTATCAATTACGTTTCGTATACTTTTCACTAAGCAAATGATGAAATACTTTAAGATGTTCAAAATTGTCTAGAAAGAAGAAAAAGTTTGTAAACTAATGGTTATATGAGTAATTATATAAACATGTAAGTTTAAAACAACTCAAACATTGGATTTTTCTTAAAAACATGGATTTTCTCAAAACATTATTATTTTTTTCTATGCAATAAAATAAATAAAAAATCAGGATAAAATACACACATATTTACTTCAGCAATAATATCTTTCATTTACACAACAAATCAATATTATTTATGATGTAAGATTTTCAATTAATAATGCTGTTATTAAATTTACTTCAAAAAATGATATACATTTTCAGTTTTCTACATTACCAAAAATATGTAGGATTAATTTTAAAAAAATATATACTTGCTATAAGTTACTTACAGTTTAAGCTTGGTTTTGGCTGTGGAAGCATCCATAAAATAGAAAAGGATTTACGTTAACATAATGAAATGTAAGCAATTATATTCTATAGTAATATTTTCACTAACCATAACTGTGATGTTTTATTACCATAGATAACAGAGATTCAATTAATTATTTTGAAAAAGATATGGAATTAATTAATAATATATATATATATATATATATATATATATATATATATATATATATATATATATATATATATATATATATATATATATATAAATATATATATGTATGTATATATATATATATACATATATATATATATTAATTGAAAAGATATGGAATTAATTAATAATATATATATATATATCATTAAATGTATATTACACGCTGAACTAATAAAATAGCACAAAAATTCAGAGAAAGTGTTATTAAATAGTCATAGCTATCGAAGCAAAAATGTTTATTTATGTGTTACATTAGAAACATTGTTGTTGTTGTCTTGTGCCAGCTATGCTAGCATTATTTAATGTGCTGATCCGCTTTTTCAACCGAACCATATTTTGGTGTGGAGTCCGACTTCCTCAGTACACACTTACCTCAAGTACCCATTTATAGGGTATATAGGCAACCATTCAGAAATCAAAGCACAACAAGGAAGAAGTAAGACAGGATAGAATGAGGGAAAGTAAATCCAAGCCTGAACCGGGATTCAAGCCCAGGACATGTTAGCAGTCAGGCACGCGTAAACCACTAGAAAAGTTGGGCAGCGGAAATATTATTAAAATATAACTATGAATGGATGAAGAAGATTTAGTTAAAAAATATTTACTTTTTCTATACTATAATTTGAAAATGTAATTTAATTTTATGAATGCATAATAATAAAACGTTTTTAGTATATTTTTTACTTTGGAAAGCCCATACTTAAGATTAAATAAATTAGGAGAACGTCAGAAACGTCAAAGAAAAAATATATACTATATTTAAATTCAAATAAATAAATTAAAGCTACCATTTTTTTATAATTCAATTATTTTGAGTAAAACATCTTCATTTACATGAAGATTTAAACTATATTAATTGGCCAGTTTAAATCTTCCATTTACATTAGATCTCAAATCAAATAAAGCCTTATCTTTTAAAAGTAGATACAAACTAAGAATACTTAAACGATACTAAGGTTTATTTGCTTACCATTGGAAACATCCTGATACAAAACACTCATTTTTTGAAAAATACTTAAAACTACGCAGAAATTGATTATTTAGCAACTTCAGTAAATGAGCTAAAATGACGTTTTGTATCTTAAGACTGTTGATTCAAAGCATCTCTCTCTTCTGGTTTACAAAATTTTTCCTCCTGTTTACAAGTAATCAATATTAGTACTTGGTTAAATTTTTTTATTTATACTTTTACTAAAATCTGAATAGCGAAATCAATTATGCAAATTATATTTGTTTAATTATTCAAATATTAACTCTTTCTCGCTAAAGAATGTTTTGGAATAAAAGAAATTTTATGGAGAACCATCAAATTTCTTGCTCAACTTTATCTGATTGAAATGTGCAGATAAACTAACTAAAGTATGTAATGTATGCTCAAGTTACTTGATGTAATTATCAGCATTTACGTAAAAACTTAACAAATATTGCACGAAGAATCTGCTGTGATTCCTTAAGAATGTTTGGAATGCTATCTAGTACACAGAAATAACTTGGAATGTAGAGACGATATTATGCATTTTTCTTGGCATTTATGTATATATATGGAACGGGCATTTATCCCGTATAATCAGTCTAAATGAGTATTGCTGCAAATTCCAATTATCAGGCATATATTTTATTCTATCTATTCAAATATTTATTTTAATTTAGCTTAACTGTCTGGCAATACTCCTTTCAAAAGATTATAATAAAAATTTAAGTGACTATAAATGTATTAAAATCATTCAGAGGGAGAGGAAAAATGTAATAATTATATAGAAATCTCATAAAAATAATTTTATTATAATTGAATTGGTAAAAATAACCATTGCATGTATCGATAAAGTTACTTTTAGGCACCGAGTAAAAGAATAAAAACAGAAAGTAAGTAAAAAGCAATAAACATAATTTGCGTAAATCATTAAAAATAGGATTAGAAAATGAAACACATTTTAAATAGATTGTTTGAAACATAAGTTACAAAATAATAAATGTTGTATCCATCCTTAAAATATCATGTGGAATTCCATTTCTCTTACTAGCTAAAACTAAAAAGTTAATTTAAAAGGTAAAACTTAGTACTACAATGTTAATTTTCGTAATTATTTTGAATTTATCTTGAATTAATTATCTATATTCAGGACAAAGATATTTATTTCAGAAATTGAAAACGTAGAAAAAGAGTTTTTGATATCGCTAAAAATATACTATATCAGGTGAGTTAGACTTAAAGAAATATAATAGTATCAAAATTTTATATAAATAGAAGTTAAGAACTTTAAGTTATAGAATACCGAATATTTTATTCAAAAGTTAGTGAATCGGTTTTTGATCCCTATTCTGCACTTTGATAAAAAAAATAAGAAAATGAAAAACTGTTAAATAAAACGGCGAAAAGTAATAAAAGCAAAATACGAAAGCAATAAAGACGATAACATATTTCAATGTTGACCAAAGCAATAAAAACGATATCATATTTCAATGTTGACCAAAGCAATAAAGACGATAACATATTTCAAGTTACATAGCAGTGATTTTCTTTAGTAAAAATCATAACATTTGTTAACATATTTACTAGAAGCAGTAGCATATTTAAATATCAGATTGAAATTAGTTTATTATTATTACTATTATTGCAATTTAACCGTAGACAGTTTATGTTTGTATTTATGCTTTACATTCATAAATAAATATCAATATTGCGGTGAGATAAAAGCCATTGGTTCTCTTGTATATTTTCTTGTGTTCCCTTCAACTGGAAAAGAAATATGGATTTTTTCTGATAGCAAAAGTAATATTAATTACTTAAACGATTGGCTAAGTGTGATTGACAATGCTGGAGTACCGATACTCAACAAATTAAAACGGCTATCCATGTCCCATTACATTCATCCACAGGCGATAACTTCCCATGTCGATCTAGAGGGAAAGGAAATTGCAAACAATTTGAGCATTACTCAAAGCCTTTATTTGTCAATTCAACGACAAATACGAGCTATGATTCAGGCCAAAGATGGCCAAAGTATTTTTTCCTATGCGTATATATAAAGAACAATAATTTGTAACTTCTGAGTTAAAAGTGTAAAAGTTTTTTTTAAATACCTCGATTTCAATACCAGCATATTTCAATTTTTTAATAAATTATACTCTATCACTCTCAATCACTTCTTTCCTGAACACGGAAACTAATTTTAAATGCCTAAAGTCAATCAATGGAATTCACTTCTTCAAGTATAAAATACAATTTACTTTATATAATTTCAACATAAAACAATGTTGTTCTGATGATATTCTATAAAACAACTAATTTATATTTATGTAAATAAATATTTTATGTTAACATTTAGTATGTGTTGCATTTTTTGCACTAGTAAAATATTAAAAATGCTAATTACATTACTAAATTCAGATTTTAATTTAGATTAATTTAATTTAATTTAGATTTAATTTAATTTAGATTTTAATTTGTTGAAAACACAGCTAGATTAACTCAAACATTCAATATTTTACCTTTATTTTTATATAATAAAAATGTGGAATCGAAATTTTATTTGATATTTCATTAATATGAAATATTGACTACTCTATCAGAATCTATAAGACAGGTTGATGAATAGTTAAAAATTGTTAGTTATATCTTTAGGTCATTCAAAAGTAATCACAGAGTGCCAAAATTATTAATATCTTTTCTGATTTCCCTAAATTAACGCAATCTTTGCTCTTCAACCATTGGTCAGTAAGCAGTCATTGCTCAGGAGTTACGTAATCAACACTTGTTTGGATGTAGTTATTAAAAGAAAAAAATAGCTGCGCCATGAGTTAGCAACACTCTTGATAAATGCTATTAAAAAGATTAATCACGAATTAAGTGATCTAAGTCTTTTGTAGGAGATATCTTCAATAGTTATAAATCAGTTACTCTGCTTCCTTTTTTAATCTCGTGTAATTAATGATGATCAAATGGATTGATTTATGATAGTACAGTTGGAAGTTGGAAAAAAATTTATGAAAATACGACCGATAATATTTATATTGAAAGAAACAGAGATAAAGCATTAATTTTTGCATTATTTTACTAATTTATTTACTTTTAGTTGAAATATTCTATATTATTTTCAAATTTGAATTCTATATTTAAATTTGAATATATATATTCTATTTACATTTATTCTTTACAATCTAATTGATGTTTGGAATGAAAGTTATGTAGTGCTTGTGTTGCTTACGTTTTAATTAAATATTTTTATACAAAACTTAAATATTTAACACACCCTGATACTAAAGTAGTTTTTTCAATTCATTTAAATATCGTGATATGTATGTTGATTTTAATTTTATATAAAATAAAATATATAATATATTCCAAAATTATAATCTAAATAAGAATACTGTATTTTGTTAAAATAAAAGAATAAAATATATTTACTACAGAATAAATAATCCATATGATCATACTCATATTTTTTTAGAAAAATTAATTAAAACTAAAAAAAAATACTAAGAAAATTTAAATATTTTTAGCTTATTTTTAACTCTATATTTCTTATACTCTAATGTGAGAATTTTCTTCCCGTAGGAGGTGTCTCTTAACGTTTTAAAGTACATAATATTGTAATTTTTTCTTAAAATATTATAAAAATATTTAAGATTTATCATACTTTTAGCATCTAAAAGTTATAAACTATGATTTATGAATAAACTGTAGTTCAAATGTTTAGTAATTCATTAAATATCTTAAGCAGTTATTTATAAAATATTATAAATAATTATTCACTTGAAATATTAGTTATTATTTGAATTTCTCTTCTATTATATTCCAAGCCATATATTTGAGTTAAAAATTCATTTTTAAATTTTACTACTCGTTTCTAGTGCACTCATATAATGTGAGTAAAATTTTTAATAGGCCATTAATATTTAATTTGCCTTTAGAACAGTAGTATTTCATGGAAAGATATATTATAAAAATTTACTTCTTTAGCTGGAGTAATTAAATTTCAGTAAATGCAGAAGAAGTTTGCAGTTGACATAATGATGCAAAATATTTAAATATAATAATTATTGCACTTATAAAAAACGAAATATTCCAGATTTAAAATGCTTACTTTCCTACTAATATATATATATAAAGTCATAAGAATATTTATTACTAAGTCTGTGATTAAGAGTTATTAAAGAAAAATTCCAAATTTAAAAAGATTACTTCCCTGCTCTTATTGATAACAGTCATTTTAATATTTATGACTAAAGTCCATGATTAAGAATTGTTATTTTAAGGACGTGAGGACAATATTACTATTGCAAAATGAACGAATATACAATATGTTTTAAATTTGTGTTATTTATTCTTATTTATTATTAAATATAAACTTTTTAAATGAAGTATTGCATTTTAAAAGATATTGTTACATAAAAACAGAAAAGCATCACGTAATATTAGGCAATTCCTGTCAAAATCGTTAAGCCCACATATTGATCTTAATTCAAAAGTCAAAAACTAGATCAATCGTTGAATTTAATATTGATTATCTGACATCGTAAATGTCTAAGTAACCTGGTTAATGGAAAAAAAACTATTCTACAACTTTATTTTATGTACAGATTTTATTGTTATAACTGTCCACTAAAGGAATACAATTTTAATAAAATTTTATAATATATGTATGCAGTTTGGCAATCATGAAACTATTATTATTAAGGAAACAATATTTAAAGAACAGTTTTTAAAATGTTATAAACGAAAATCTTATAAATTATTTTTTTTATAATATTAATGAAATCTAAAAATTAAATGCAAATTCATGAAGAATAAAAATTTTACGATTTATAAGTTCCACACAAATTTAATCAGCAATAATTTTTTTTAAAGAAACGTAGCTTCATGTGTTATCAGAATTATCTTTTCTTCTTATATTATGATAAATTTTATTATAATGATACACTTACTGTAAATTGTAAATTTCTTTAGATGTATCGTTTTAGATATTTTAAAGCAAACTGGTAAAAATTTGAGTAAGTTGTTTTATTTATTTATCTTTAAACATTTTTAAAGAAAGGAAAATTAAGTAAATTAAATATTTTAATTATAAATTAAACATAAAAATTAAATCCAAATTCCTAAGAATATTTTTTTATGATTTACACGTTCCACAAAAAATTTAATAAGCAACCAATTTCTAAAATTGGAATATAGCTTCTTGGGCTATCAGAAATATCTTCTTTTTTTGTAAATTAATATAAATTTTGCAATCTTATGAATGATACACTAACTTTAAACTGTAAATTTCTTTAAATGCATCTCATGTTTCAGATATTTTAAATCAAACTGATGAAGCATTTATTTTATTTGTTAATCTCTATACTTTATCAAAAATAAGAATTTAACAAATTGTTTTCTAGAAAATGAAATTATATTTAAAGAAAGAAGAAATTCGACAACAGACAATTGGAGATTAAATTGGAAGACAATTATCATGGGATAACTTTCACTATAGAATGGGATCTTGTTATTCTTATCGTAACAGAAGTATACAATTCATAAGATTCAATTTAATGACGAAATTTGCATTGTGCACTAAATACTAATGGAATTTAAACTCTCTCGTGATTTTTGAATACCATTGTTTTTCAGCTGAATTTCCTCAAGACAGAAATAAGCCACAAATCAACGTAAAAATTACGTATATAAATGCATGAGACATTGAAAATATCATAAATAAATTTTCGAATTCTAACATTTCAGAACACTGTGATGATAATTTGATTTTCTACAAATAATAATAAAATGACATAAGTAAATTTGGAGGACATTCGCAAATTGTTAGAAATCAACTTCTTTATATATACGAATAACGAGAAACGTAGTGATTGATTGCAAATGCAATGTTTTTCAATAATCTAAACAAATGTATTTCTGCAGAAAAATTTCCTAATTATATTTATAGCAAAATAAACAATATACAAAGCAATGCAAAGAAACAAATTATGAACAATTTGTTTCGATTCTTATACTCTGGCATAACTCATAAAAAGGCTGATGATTTTTTTTAAGTTCACCCTTTATCAATACAACAATATGAAAGACATTTAAAAAAAGTCCATAATTGCTTAGAACTGTACGAACGACTAAAGTTCCTAACTACTGAAATATTTATGTTCTTTAAAATTTTCAATCGAGTTAAAAAAGTTTATTTTATTTCTCATTAATTTCATATATTTTTAGAAATTTATTAATATTTTTATATGATTTATATTTGTGATTTCTTATGCATCTTATTTTTACACGAGTAAAGCTTTCATAAATGAAACGTTCAGAAAGCTTTATTTATGAAAGAAATTGTTGTGATTTTAAAGTGCATTTTGAATACATATAGAGAAAAATGCACAGAGAGACATCAGGGATACAGTTACAGAGATTTAACTTTAAAATGTCAATTTAAGATCTGTTAGTTGTTGAGGTGTGTTTACAAAAACATAAAAAAATATCTTTAAATCTGTAGAATGAAATTTAAAACGAGTTTCAAAAAACAATAATAACCACGTTCGGGTGTTATATATATATATATATATATATATATATATATATATATATATATATATATATATATTATATATATATATATATATATTATATATATATATATATATATATATATATATATATATATATATATATATATATATATATATATATATATATATATATATAAACACATGTTTGCATAAAATTTAAGATAATGAAATATTTAGAATATTATTAATTTGACGTGAATTTCATTTACCCGCTGTAAACCTTTACTTACGAGTGTCCCTTGATTTTTTGGCGATTTATTTGAAGCCAAGACAGGTTACAAAATGTTCAAAATATGAATAACAAAATGGCAATTCTAAACCTAGGTTATTTAAAGCACTAAAAATACCAGGGTTACTAGTAATTAAGTTTTATGACTAATATTTACTGTCCAATATTTTACTAAACTAAATAGTAACGAACCATTTACTTCCTTTAAGAGAAGAATTTACGAAAAGAAATATTTATAAGTCAAATATAAAGCATAAGAAAAAAGAAAGTATGTTTTAAATGAAGCCACTTGTTGTTAAATTGAGTTTACTAAATGTGAAGCAGTCTGATTTGCTACATATGAGTATATTTAATTCTAAAAGAAGTCAATGCTCCTTCAATTGTTGTAAATTGAAGCAAATGAATAAATTGAAAAATTTCATTGCTTTTCTAGCTGCTTTTAGACTCCCCTGAATTCTTGATAAATGAATAAAATAAGAAAGTATTTTATATCATCAGAACTAGTAACCAAACTTTAAAAAATCTTCCATGAATAATATTGAGTTTATTCTGCAATATAAGGATATTTATATTTTCTTACAAAATGTGTGAAAGAAATAAAAAAAAAAAAGATAAAAAATGTAAAAAACTTCAAAATTCATTTTTTAATCATAGTAACTATAAATTGTTTATCGAAGTTTAGGTAAATGCATTTCTCAAAATATTATTTAAAAAATAATGAGCTGTGCGTTTAATAAAATAATACACATTTTTAAGATTTTTAAATCTGATTACTAATATTTAGTGTTCTTTCCCTGAATGAGATAAACATGGATATTGAAGTGAAGCTGTAATCATTAAGGTTAGCATATGTAAGTGTCAATATTTACTATTTAGTAACGATGTAACTCTTGAATACAATATTTTTGTCAGCAATATTGGGCGTAACAGCGTAGCGCGTAAAGATTATGATTCGCATATTCACAAAAATAAAAAGAACGAAGTACAAGGTCATTAGATTATCGAAGTTATTTGATGTGACTCTTTCAAATGACAAAATGCTTTCGATTAATTTAATTGATAACTATCGCCCTTTGCATCTTGCGAGTCACAATGGATACTTCTATAACAAAATGAAGCCTTTATAGTATTTTCACCGGTTTTTATTGGTAGATATGTAGGCTTGCTTATTTGGGATGATAAGGCATCAAAACTTAGTGAATAATTTGTAATTCATCAGTAGTATTTTAATTTTTTTTCAGTAAGCTCATAAGTTTTTTCTATAATAACGTATAAGAAAAAATTTTCTTTAATTTTACTTCAATTTTGTATCAAAGTGAACTATACGGAAATATTGTAAAAAAGGAAATAATACACGCATTTTGTACATGTTTTGTACATGTTCTATTACACTATGCATATGTTCTATTGCAATTTGTATATATTCCATAACAGATGGAATTAGAAATCTAATGTTCTATAAAATACCTAATCATTTAACAAAACGATAAAAAAATGTTGGAAATTTCTAAATTTGTGGGAAATTTTTTATTAATTTCCAAGTCAAATTTTAGAGCTTCAAATAATAAAACAGGTTTAAATATGAAATACAAGTTAAAGTTAAATAACAATTTATTTTTATACAAATAAAAAAAAACGAAAATAAATCACCATTTCGGTAAAACAAGTAAGTTCATATTTATCTAAAAGTACACAATTTCATTATTTATAAACTTTAAATAAGTGGCTAAATTAATAATATCCTTTCAATATTTTAAAAGGCAATGAATGTTGATGAAATAAAAATTTCATTATGACATATTTTATATCATACTTAAATTGCATTTTCTGTTTTACTGTCTGCCTAGTTCACATATAAACTATCAAAGGAATGAATACATAAATAAATTTCTTTTTCCACAACCTAATATAATTTGGAGCTGGTTTTTGATAATTCTTTTTACATATAAAGACAATTTAAAGAAATTCAAGGAACTTTTCGAGCCCATGTTTTACAATCTGATTTTCATTATTTAGGCAATATTAATTAAAAGAAATTTTTAATGTTGATATCAGCAAGGCAATAGTCTTGAGATTCAAAAGAGATAGTTTACATAATAATTTAAATTTAAAATTTTATAAATCACTAAATTCTTAAAATTTTAAATTGTCCTTGCCGATTTAAGTTAATTATGAAATGGATGTGTTTTGCCATGTCTTTATCATATTGCCTTTTTTGCTCTTCTAATGCCAACGTGTTAATAGCGTGAATGAATTAGAAACGGCTTCTCCAACCAATATTTCGCTCCTTATATAAGAAATCATTTTAATAACAAAAATGAATTTCGACACTATTCTCAAAAAGTCGATGGTGAATTTCGCCTTGTTTGTTGCCTCTCGAAGAATGTGATTAGAAGGCAGGCAGCTAATTCATCGAAAAGTCAGATTTACAACACCGGCTCAATACGATGTGACGTGGATGAATCATTATCTGAAACAATTGCCATTACATTTTAAAAAGTATTAATACTCTACATTCTTTTTTATTGGAAGTTTGACAAAAAAATTGAATAAAATATAAAAATATTAAACAGCAGATAAGAGTTATTATTTGGTAGTTTACAATTTGTTTTGGAATAGACTATAAATAAAATATATAGTAAGTATTTGGTGATATTTTATAAGATTGACATTGAAACAGACAATGATATGAAGTGAAATTACAATGTACTTTTTGGGATGCAGAGTCACATAGCAAAACCAATTTCCCTTCCATCATAAATAACGATTTTTAGAAGTTCTCGGCAACAAGTGAAATACTCTATTAAAGACAATTATAGCATTTGATTCTTTTAATAATACAATATCAATGCATTTGTAGGATAATATTCTCAATCATTTATAAGATAATGTTTTCTTAATGATTTAACCTTTTAGTTATTAGTTAATCCTCCAAAATAGTATGGATAACAAGACAATTATTTATCTCCTAAAATCTTTTTTTTTGTATCATATTTCTTGCAGTGAATGAAAAGTAACCGTTAGCTTAAATAATAAGATTAACAACTAAATAAACACAAATAAATAATCATACAAGCAAACATTATGCCACTGTGGTATTAAGCTTAAATTATAGAATTTTGTTGCTATAGTCGTATCAACATGAATAGGTCATAACACATATTTAAGATCTGTGCAAGCAATGGAGCGAGAAAAAGCGCTACAAAATGCGATTTTTGAAGGGATAGATTACATTTACTTTTATCACAAAAGCCTATTTATTTAATATTCTTAAGTATTAATGTTACTCATTTAGAGAAATAATATTGATTTCTTTTAAACACTGCTTTTTCAACTTCTACAGTGATGTTTCTTTCTTAGAAACTTATGTTGCTATAACGTCTCCTTCAATTATAGTTAAATATCGTTAAATTATAAGGCTCTTTTCAATATGTTGATATATTTCAGGTTGAAATAAACTAACTAAAGGACAAATAATTTGGTAGATGATTTTTGCAATTATAATTAAGTGTGATAAATGCATATGAAAAAAACAATTGTCTTTTGCCTTTATTTATTTATTATTTTGTTCTATTTGCATTTGTAAGGATTTGATAACAAACTAGGCAATACAAATGCGAAAACAAAATGATGAAACATTACCTCTCTATGTATACGCTTACATATATATATACATATATATATATATATATATATATATATATATATATATATATATATATATATATATATATATATATATGCACAGTTTGTCACAAAAGTCTGCGTACTGACTAAATTTTAAAATAAAAAATCACTTAAAGCATTGGAAAATGTATTTTAATCATTGCATTTTTTTCTTCTATTACCTACAATTGTAAGCTTAAATAAAAAGTAAATAACATAAGTGGAATACTTTTTTTTTTAACATTTTTACAAAAATATATTTTGTCAAAAAAAAAAAAACCTCAAATTCCCTCCAGTAAAATCTGCGTACACTTTCAAAAAAAACAAAATATAAGTTTTTTAAATTATTTCAATACTTTGCAGCGTATTCTTTATCCTTCAAAACAGCTTGCAGACGTCTGGGCATTGACTGAACTAATTTTTCAGTGTCATCCGATGTATATTTCGCCCACTCTTCCTGCAATTTACAAATAAGCTCATTTAGCGACGTAATATTGTGTTTTTGAATTCGTTTCTTCAATTTTTCCACAAAGTTCGATTGGATTGAGGTCAGGTGATGGTGGAGGAGTACTCAACAGTCTTGGAGTGTGATAAAGGAGATATTCCTTCACAATTTTAGTTGGATGTTTCGGAACGCTGTCTTGTTGGAAAACAAAGGTATTAGAAAGGCTTAAATTTCGGGCACTGTCTCGTAAATTTTTCTTTAGAATATCCAGATCAGCAAACTTATCCATGAATTTATCAATAATGTGAAGATTTACAACTCCTTTCGATGACATACACCCCTATACCATCACACCGCCAACTCTATGTTTGACAGATGGATTTAAATTTCTCAGATTCAGTTCTGTTCCTGGTTTTCTCCATACATTAGGGGTGGCCATAAACTTTAAATATTGTGAATTTACTTTCATCTTACCAAATTACATTGTTCCAAATGTCCTTCGAAGTTTAAATATCTTTTGGTAAAACCAATTCTTTTCTTTCTATTTGTCTCGTAAATTTATGGCTTAAACTAAGCTTGCGTCCATGCCTTTCGCAGCACTTTTCGTAGTTTCAGGAGAAATTTCCTTGTTCTAGTTTAAAAAAATGTCTTTTGCAATGATTGCAGCAGAAAGTTTAGGATTTTGTTTAATTCGTAAAAGAATTTTTATTTCTTCTCTGCGTTAGCTTCCTCGGTCTCCAACATCTTGGTTTTAAAACAGACTACCAATGTCAAGGTAGTTTTGAATAGCTCTTTGTACACTAGAAAACAGTTTTCCAAAGATTTTACCAATATCACGAAGAGTTTTACCTTCCTCTCTCAATTTTATAATTAGTTATCTCGTAACTAAAGGAATTTCTTTATTGGTTGTCATTTCCGTCACAGAAAATAGAAATAACAACTTCCAATCAACATGAAATTTGCTTTGGAAGTCAATGACCTTGAAAGTGTAACCTTCTTTGCATTCTCAAGTTTGAATTTTAAAAGTTAGATAAGAAATCCCCCGCCACCTTTGCGTTGTACGCAGACTTTATTGACTAACTGTACACATATATATATACACACAAACACTATATATATATATATATATATATATATATTTGTATATATATATATATATATATATATATATATATATATATATATATATATATATACAAATAGATAGATTTCTATTTGGTTTAATTTTTGAAATATTAAATTGATAAATAATTATTTTAAATAAAATTACTAGAAAAATAAATCTAATTTTCGTGTTAAAATATTAAAATTTAAAGCTAAATATTTTTTACATTTTTTTCATCGTTAAAATTCAGGCGTACCAATCTGAAGTAAGAATTTTGATCTGGAATACAATTTTTAACACTTTGATCCAGAAGGTTTTCCTCCAATTTGAAATAAAGTATAGGCTTTCAATTTATACCACATTTGAAAAAAATAGATGTAATTTATTGCAATTTAAAATCAATTCACTTTTTAATTGGTAATTGCTCATTCACCTCATATTTGAATATACTGGACTTAGAAAAGAACTCTGAATCTGTACAAATCAATCAGAAATTCGAAACTATTGTTTGCAATGTAATTAAAATTCCTAAGTAATCAATAATGTTAAATCACCTTAAATTATTACTACAGAAAATTATCGCCAAAAATATTCTTCAAAATTATGAGTAAATTTTCTGTACAAAATAAAATCGATAACTGAATTCGCTGAAAAGTTTATTTTACTTTTTGGACAGTACATAATCTAGAACAGAATGAACAATAATTTGTATATTTCGAATAAAAATTATTAGATCAAATATTCCATGCCTATAGCTTTTAATAAAATATCAAGTCTTAATTATATGGTAAATATCTGTAATACATTAAAACGATAGATATATACAAATCTTTAAGTAGCTAAAATGTGTTAATGTAATGAAGAGAAATATTTTTCTGCTATAAAAACTTTTATATAAGACAATTTTAATTAGTGTTAAAATCTATCGTAAACAGGAAACTCCATTTACTTATTTTAAAATGCCAACATTTCCTTTTTACTTGACATAATGCAAATTAACCACATTTAAAATAGAATTTGCATTAAAAAAATCTAATTTACCTTTTTTGTTGTTTTTTCTGGTTTAAATTTTGCTCTTTTTTGTGTTTAAGAGGATTAAAATGATACGAAAAGAGAATTATAAATACGCATCTCCTAAAAAACTCTCAATTATCTAACAAACATTTTATTTTATATAGTATTTTTGTAGTTCTAATGGTTGATTTTTATACGTATTGAATTTATAAATTTTATTCCTTTTTGAACTATTACAAAAACACACTATGAAATATGTATGTATTCTAGAATAAAACTTCATATCTTTCTAGTTAGAAGTTTGAACATGTTAAGATTTCATACAAACAAAGAAAAAATGTATACCTAATATTTTTAAACTCTCAATATAATATTATATATATATGTATAGCAAAAAATGTAAATGTAAGCCAAAATATGCAATAAATTTCCTGATTAATTTTATGCAAATAAAAGGAATAAAAAACAAATAAATGATGAAAGGCATGAAATAAAAATAAATATGTTGATAAAATCCTATAAAATGTAAAAATGGGCAAAAAATGAGTTCTAGTAGTAAAAGGTGCCACAAAGATTTAATCCGGAAATTGTCTGACGTACCATCCATATTCTTTATGTGAGATACAGTTTTGTAAGCATTTGAGTTTTTTAATTTATTTTTTTTATATCCATATTTTCAAATTCGTATATGGATGACTTTTTATTGCTCTTTCAAAATTCAAGAATTATTAATTTCGCTATTTCTTTTTCTAGATGAAACATTTCGGAATGATTCATATTTTATTTGTTAAACCATATATAAAACGCAGAAAATTATTTCTTGGGACGTTAATAAGAAATCCTCTTCATAAAGACATACAGAATTGCTTCTTTTATTTCTTTTAGGTTATTTATTATTGTTATTAGTTTCATTGTGATGTTATTTACTTCATTTCTATTTATATCTGTACTTTATCTCCCCGTAATCTAGTAGCAAGTTTGTATTTTTTTGGAATTGAGAAAGTCTAGGTTTTAATTTCAGTTGTTGTTGAATGATGGTCAAGGTATGTTTGCTAATTTCATAAAATATCTGTATTGCAATGTCAAAACTAAATAATATAAATAAACACTAATATAAAAATATTAAACACATTAGGACAGAATTCATTAGAAAAATCAATTTAATGTAAAAATTAACTGTGTAACAGCAAAAATACTCAATTTAATAGGAAAAATGAAAATGAATAATATTCTGCCATTCAAAATAATTTTCTATAGTTTGTAGTAAGGAGGTCACAAAAGCTTTTCAATTTGGGTGCAAAGGCAGAGAGATGTACCAAATAGAATTGGATTAAAGTTTAAGAAAAGTCGAAAGATTTATCAAAGAAATAACAATGTGTTTGTTAAATAATTTTATGTTATTAACAAAATATTGTGAGTTTGACAGGCACGTATGCAGATCTATATTTATCTCCATATAATATCATTTCTAATATGTCTATCTGCATAAAAATTTTATATTAAATTATTTATTATTTTATAATATTTTTACTTAATTAGAATAGTCGAATATGTAGTAACCACAGATTTTTTTATCCGTAACTAAATATGAGGGATTGAAAAAATTAAAGAGCCAGAAATATTTGTCTCTTCTGTTCGTAAAGTTTTAAATCACGCACTTTAATTAAATATTCATTGCAAATAACTGAAAATTTAAACTAAAAGTTTTACAAATGAGCTGAAATTTTAAATTCTATAGTAAAATCTCTTAAATACACATTCAATATACCCTTTGAGATACATTTTATACATATGGACTTATTTTTTTTACAAGTATTACATTTTACCAGAAGATATTCCATTTTCAGAATCCTTCAAGATTTGAGGATGCGTAAAAAATCTCGAGACAGAAACATAATAAATACTCTTTTCTCGGTGAGAGGTAATATTACTTGAAGTGAAATTTAAACATCGAAAGCAATTGATTCAGAATCACAAGTTAGGGAGTAGCTTATGGCATCGTATTGATGTGGGTATCATATTTGCTTTTCTTGCTCTCACTTTATGGAACAGAAAAAGAAATGTAATTTTTCCCCTCTAAACGGAATTTATTTTGAAAGAAAGAGAGATAAAATGATTTAAAAGCTTGGTTTTTGTCTCTTGCAGCCTTTTTAAACCTTTTTTAACTTAAGTAATTCGATATGATCCATAATAGAAAACTCCTGGAAATGTTAGTTTGAATTTAAACTGCGATTTTTTAAATTTAACCATAGGGTAATACAAGCATCTCCATGGCGATATAACACTTTTTAAAACGAAATTCTTAATGATTTCGATCCTAGCTATTAATAAACAATAATAGTTAGAATACTAAATTTTTCTACCCTTGCAGAACTACCAGGCAAGTGCTTTGCGTTTTACGGGTTTCATGCTTTGCATTACATGAAAACAGCTTTATGTTCTTGAAAAGTTCTTGAAGAAAGTAATATATGTGGATATTAAAAACCTTACAACAGAAATAATTACTTACGTTTAATCTATATGGTGCAAAACTATAACTGTTTTAATTATTTATATATTTTATAATATTATTATTGATTTGTAGATAATTATTTCAGGAATATATTAGTTAACATATATTTATTTCTTAGATATCAAAGTGAAAACAGCCTAAATACACTTTCTTGGAAAAAAGTTAATTTTTTTTAACTCACTAGGTTACCCGTCACTTTCAATTTCTTTTCATAAAAATCATGAATAAAATCTCACAGATTTTATAGCTACTGCTATATTAATTTCACATCTACTTTTTACAATCCAGATAGAAAGAAACAGTAACATGCAACTCGTTATAGATATTGATTAACTTGTAAGGACAATCAAGAAATATATAATGTTAGTTCTATATAGTATATTATATTTATTAATTTGAAACATATTCCCAAATAGATTTAATTTTCATTGCTTCTGAAAAAAAAATATAAGTTTCATCAGATTTTGCTCTCATAATATTTTACAAAAATAATTAGTCATCAAGTTTATATTTTGTTATGTGAAATACATCCTTTTTACTTTTATAAAATATGTTTGTGCATGCATGAACTTGGAAGGAATACTGTGACTTACTTACCCTACTGCGTCCTCTTCAGAGTGTAAGGTCCCTAGTTCGAATCAAGACAGGACTAAAAAGCGAGAGATGGGTATTATGTCTCTGCTTTCTGCATGCATTTCTGTAGAGGAATATGCTTGAGAGTTTTTCGGGTTTTCTTCTTTGACACGAATGAATACGACACACTATCTATGAAAAGTCCTCCAGGAAGACAACTTACACGGGGACTATTAAAATGCTTTTACTTGAGTATCGGCTGATAAACTGTCCACTATTATGTGGAAATAGTCTGAAATTCTATATCAGTATCTTATATAAATTAGTAAAATAGCATTTTTGAATACTGTATCGATCATCACTATTTTACTAGTAAAAATAGTTTTTCTTTTGAAACAAAACCTTTAATACCGCAGCAAAAAATCTATTAAGTATTCGGTGAATAATTACACTTAAATGTTTTTTAAAGATCAAATTATCCTAACAAAAAATGCTTCAATAAATAAGACGTGTTAGTAATAATAATGCAATACTATAAAATGAGATAAAAACGAAGAGCAAACAAATCTTAATATTAAATTTTCATAAGTAATTTGATTATAATTTAACTTTACAAAGCTAAAATTTTAATGCTCCATTTTCAATAGCAGATTTCTTGAAAACGTGTCTTTAATAACAAGTAACTTCCTGTTAGTTATATATAACCGTACTTGTGATTTTATATATGCTGTTACTGTGTTGCACCAGTATGATTTTTGAGTTGAGCTCTACCACTCACATAGAAGCCTCTGGATGAAGACTTCGTGATTTTGAAGTAATCACAAAGCAGAATCCCCAATGCTTGCTGCTCTGTCAGCCCAGAGGTATCATCTCACTTGGTGGACATTGAAGAGCAATGCAGTTAACGTGCCCCAGTCTTTAGCGAACTCGAATGATCTTTGTTTATAGCGGAATTCGAACTGAATAACGCCTGACTACTAGAATTTTAAACTTTCATCATTACAAAAAGCTGAAGTGATGGCCCCTTATATAGTGGGGCTCTTAGTGAGTGTCTCACCTTCTGTCTGAAAGAGAGGTTTTGTAATTTAAATGCAGGGACTACGCAGAAGACCCATAAACTTGCCCTAACCACCCCCAGAGGTATCATTTCATGTAGAAGACATTGCGATCATGACACATTTAAAATTACACAGTTACCTCTAGTGACCATGACAGACTTCAATTGGGTCAAAATTTGAACTCACTAACTTGTGATAACCAGAATGAACCTTTTAACCAACAGTACCATTGCTGCTCTAATTGCTATTATGAATTATGTGAGTTTGTGTGTGTGTGCATATATATATATATATATATATATATATATATATATATATATATATATATATATATATATATATATATATATATGTATATATTACCTAATAAAAATTATAAATTACATAATTTTTTCTAGAAATAAAAATTAAAATACTTCTCATAGAGCAAAAATTTGTAAGCTAAAGAAATATTATAAATGAAAATCCATTAAAACCTGATTTAACGAAAATTATATATAGATTAATAAGTCCCATTAAATAATATTTGTAAACATTTGTGCGGTTCTAAAAATAAACGTTCATTAATCTTAGATATATTCAAGATATTGCTTTCTGAAATTATATTTATTGAAGTAACTTAATATCTGTTTTTAATAAATGATGTTTTTTTCCAAATTAATTAGATAAAATTGTACTATGTTAAGAAATCAGAAAAATATATCTTGTAATTCTTTACAGTAATAAAATATAGTAGTTTGATTGTCATAAGAGATACTTATGACACTATTTATACTTAAGACAATACATATTTGTCTGACTAAATTGCATGAACTACATGTAATTATCAAAATTTAAAGCATTTAAGCAATTAAGTAAAAATACAATTAAAAAATGAAAAGCAGGTGTTTTGCTATTTATTTATACTATCCAAATAACCAAGTTGATATTTCGAACCTTTGATAATCTTTTAAAAATATTCCATTTAAAAAAAAAATACAGTTTTATATATATAAATTTTCCGTAATATCACCAATAAAATTATATGCAATAGCGATTTAGAGATTTGATTAAAAAATAACGTACAATTTATGCAATATATCATAAGTAATAGAAACTTAATATTTTTACTTTACCCATTCCGCATTCCTTCCTTATTATTATAAACTGAGTACTTAATAATATTTTATAGTAAATTAATCAACTATTAAACTAGTAAAAATTGCATAAATAATAAAATATTGTGTTAAATAAATAATACAACATAATATTTGATTCATTCTTATTTAAAGAGTTTCCTATTTGAATGCCGATTCTGGACAAATAGTAATATTTTATTTTTTATTAATTTTAATACCAAATTTATATTAAAATTATATAAATTTATTAAAATTATATAATTAAAATAGAATATATTAAAGTAAAATAAATTTAATACCAAATTTATATTATAACAAATTTTATTAATTTTTATACCAAATACTATTTTAATTTTATTAATTTTAATACCAAATTTGATTCATAAGATTAATTCTTTCCTGCGAACAAGTCCTGATTTTGATTTCCTAGAAATACTATCGTAAATTTTAATCTTCATTAGGGATTTATACATTTTTATTTTTTGTAAAAAATGTATAAACAAAAGTTGAAAATGAAAATTTATAGGAATTTTAATTGTTTCAATATTGAAACCAAATAGACATTTAAACTTAATTTATTACAAATCGTATTTAGTTCATAGTTTTAATATTATTTCTTACTTAATTTCCTTATTTTAAAAAGTTTTTAGTTTGAATAAGAAAAATTTACAAATATTAAGCCATTAGTTTTGGAAAAGAGTTCTACATTAAGATGTCGTAATGTGAAAAAATAATAAGTAATAATAGAGAAGTGCAATCTTACACTAACTTATAAATACTATATTTTTTTATGATCAAAGTAAAAAAACTACATTTAAATTTCGATTAAAAAATTTATTTACTCTTCAATTTAATTATTTAAAAATGAATTGTTAAAATTTTAATGAAAAGGACTTACTTTGAAGACTTAAGGTTCTTCCAGTTCCTGTGAACGGAATAATGTGAACTTTTGAAAAGTGGCTTTGAACATCCGAATCAATCGCAGTTTCCCCTGACAATCATTGAGAGAAGTTGGCGGAAACTGTTCTTCTAGCACCATCAGCAAGATTCGTGAGTCAGTGTTTTGATTGGCTGACCCTCTCCCACCTACTCTTTTTATAGAGTGGAGCATGCGCAGTTTTGTTAAAAAGTGCTTCGGCAAACTGCTCACCGATCTCTCTTGTTAAATATATATTGAAGCAGTTTACGAATTGAAATATAACTGCGCTCAGCTAAAATACTTTTTCCCACAAAGCTAATGGAATGATTTTTCCTCTAAGGAATTGCTGAATGCTCTATACCGTTGCAATGTCTGAGAATAAAATAAGTGCATCAGTTTTTAACTACCAAAGAATGAAATAACAAGAGAGGGAAGTTTTATATTTAAAGAAAAATACATTAAGAAATATAATATATATATAGAATATATATATATACATTTAAAAAATGATATATATTACATCTAGCAAATGTTTATTAAAAAATAATTTTTTAAATGTTTGTTTATTTGAATGTTTAAAGGAAATCATTGTTTACATTTTTAATCATTGAAGTGTTTGAATAGAATATTTTAACCGGAAGTTACTTTCTAGGATTTTGCTTGAAAATGCATGCAAATTCCTTGTGAAAATTCGTTTATATACACTTACGCATATCTATCTATCTATATATATATATATATATATATATATATATATATATATATATATATATATATATATATATATATATATATATATATATATATATATATATATATATATATATATATATATATATATATATATATATACACTCTTAAAATAAAAATGATCTTGTGGATTTCACTCAGAAGGAGTGAAGTTTCACTCTTTCATTGTCACAAAACTCAACCAATTTTTGAAATAGAAATTCACTCTTTTCAAAGATGTTGGTAAACCACTCCTTTTAAGAGTAATAACAACATATCGTCTAAAGGGGTAAATTAGATGGAAAAAAGAGTGAATTTCAATCTTTTATAGAAGTATGGCTGATTTTTTTTTATATTGACATAGTGCAGAAATTAGGTTTTGAATTCTTTATTCTAAAGATTTATGTTTTTTTTTTTTTTTTTTACAATTACCATATAAAGATATGATTTCTTTAGTCAATAATATAACAATACAGTTGTATATGCCATTTTAGTTTGTTTGGATAATTATAGTGGTTTTTAAATTACATACAATATTAAGCAATTTGTTCAGCCATTTATTTCATTATTTTTATATTATTTTTACGTGTGAGTATAGCACTCTCAAGAAAAAATCGCACACCATTTATTTTTCAGTTTAGTTTACTACGGGCCCATAAGTAAAAAATTAACTTTTACAAGCATTTTTAATACAACAAATCATACACAATTTAAAAAATGCGTAAGCATTTTATATAAGTAAATATAATTTAAGTTCTTTTGAAAAAGTTCTTTATTTAAGGTATAGCTAAAAATTTATTTTTGACTATTGATAATATGCCTTTTTGAAGTTACAGCAGGATAAAGAGAAATATTTACAAAAGTGACTTATGTTTTGAAAATAAATCTAGTTTTATGATATATTTTCCAAGTTTAGTTTAAACTGAAAATAACTTCAATGAAATTAAGAATGAAATTAAAAATAAAATGCAAGATTATACAAAAAACATTTATTCAATTTTTAATACAGAAAAAAATAAATAAAAATATGTATACAAAAATTCTTATGTTTATGATGTCAAATTAATATTGGAGCTTAATTTTTTGTATTGACAATTTAATATCACAAAATAAGAATACTATTAAATTAAGAATAAAAATTATAATATGCATTTTAATGCATATATTTTTCAAAATTTAGATCTTGATCGATTATATATTAACAGAATTCAAGACCCAACTGAACCATTTTTTAATTTATAAATACAATAATTTTATCATCGTACTTAACATTAAACGCATGATAACATTTATATAAAGTATTGAATGCTTTTTAATCTTGCATATTTGATATCAATAAATCAGGTAAAAATATTTCATATTCAGTTCTTGCTTTTGATCTCAGCCAAACAAATATATTTGACTACTTTTTTGCGCTGTTCTTCTTCCAAATATTTCTTCACTTAATACAAAAAAATTAATAATAACTAAAATTCCTATAGTACTTGCGGTCTTATTATAATCTATATAAACTTTAACACTGAAATTATATAAGAATAATACTTCAAAAATAAAGCCTTATTTTTCTGAAAGGAATCTGATATATATGTAATTATATTCTGTATTAAAATTATATTCAGCCAAAACAAATACCATCCGCAATTCTCACATATTTATTCCATGTTATAGGACAGGTTTTTGAACATATGATAATATTCTAGGAGCATATTATTCAGGATATTTACTAAGAAAACAGTCAGCTTCTGGATATTAAATATCAAATTTCAAATCTATCTGTAATAAAGAAAACAATTATTTATATTAAATTAATAGAACTTCTTAATACAATTTAAAGCAAGAGTGTTTTTTTAAAAAAATAGATTTCTCATTCATTAATTAATTAAAACTTAGTAAATAAAGTTAGTAAATTAATGATTATCAAGCAGTTTTTTAAAATTTTTATAAGAATGTGGTAAAATGATAAATCATTGATATACAATGAAACAAATATAAAATAATTTCGGATTTTTTCTTTGTTATGAAATAGATATAGCCCCTATCATAATTTACAAATTGGATTATTAAACATTAAATAAAAATATGTACATGCATGCATAAATTTATTTCTAACGTTAAAGCATTTTTGAATCAAACAACTTTAACTGAAAAACAGATACTTTTTTTAGTAAATGAATAATTTTTTTACAAATTACAACAAAAATATTTAAACTATATGATTTTGTATCACATACACTAATATTCAAATACATTTCAAATAAAATGATTTTTTAAAATACAAGATTGAAAACTACAATATAATAAAAGACATAAGCAGTCATGCATATTTTGTAAAATATAGATTTTTATTACTTTCTTTGTGATCATGTAAACATTATACAGATATTAAAATAACAATAAGCTATTTCTTCCATTTTTATTTTTAAAATAACCTTTCTTTATAAAATTTCAACTAAATTGTTTGGCATTAAAGTAATATTAAACATATTATTCACATGCAATCAAAAACTTGGAAATGCAATCACAGCATTTTTCATATTCTACCATTAAAAATCCAGGTATACAAATTATGTAAGGAATTGTAAATTTTGGTGTGCTTAAGTCATTGTGGCATTGTTAGAAAATAATGTTGATATGAAAGTTTAGTACTTTCATGAATATTTTAAAATTCGTTCTTAAATATGTAAAAAATACAGCCTTTATACTACCAATGTTTCTTTGAAATCAGCCTCTTTTGAATACTTAGAAACATAAATTCTGTTATAGAATAGAACAATAGATGGTCTATTTTTCATCACAAAATATTATTTTATTTTTGACACTTTCTCCATAAGTACAAATATTTTTTTCTCCATGAATTTCACTAGGCAGTTCGAATTGTAATCATTTTATCTGAAAGAAAAAAGACATACATATACACATATATGTTTACTCAATAATATCAAACACGTAAAAACTATTTATGGTCAAGTGAATAAATACTGGATATTTATTTTTAAACTATTAAATTCAAATTAAAATTTTAGACAATTTTAAATAAATTAAAAGTTTACTATAAAGTTAATAAGGATTTATGGTTAGCAGTAAAAAAAATTTACTTTTAAATTGATTTAAAAACATTATTAAAATTCCTTAAGCTTATTACAAAGTAATAATAATTTAAAGTATCATTTAATGAATAATTACCTTTTATTATTTTAAAATCAACTTTAAAACCAAAAACTTTTAATAAGAGATTTTAATTGAAAATACTGATTGGAATTTTCATGTTATTTACGTAATAGCACATCATACATGTAAAAACTGTGTTTAAGTGAATTATAAATACTGGATGTTTATTTTTTGAAACTATTAAATTCAAATTGAAAATTTAAAAAATTTTACTTCAAAATAGATTTCAAAACATCATTAAGCTACTGCGCTCTTACATAAACATAAAATATTACTCAAGCTTTTAAATAAATTTTACAAGCACAATGAAATTAGCAGTTTTAGTAACAACAATAGTTAAATTTCATAAAACTAATTCTGATTACATATTATACAGAATATATCTAATCAGTCATTTCTTCCTTATATTGCATTTCATCATCTTCAAAATAACTCCATATTTCAGACTTACTTTTGCTAATTTTGTTTTTTTATTTTTTCTTTGATGATAACAATTACAACCATATAATACGACTATAAATTGTATTTTCATCGACAAATGCTTAGCTATAAATTCTAAAATATACAAATCACACACACACACACACACAATAAATTTTTATATATACAATTCCTTTTCGTTTTATCTAGGAATGCTTGTACTTAGTAACAGTGAAACTAAAAATTGTCAGAGAAATTTTAATAAATAAAATAAATATATATATGTCAGTAAAATTTTAATAAATAAAATACATACGGTCAAATAATATTCTGTAGATTAATATTTAATTTATATTGTATTAACATTTAATATAAAAAGCTTCTAATTTTATTTATGAAAAAATTTATTCTTATTCATTGGTAAAATGTTGTATTTGATATTAATCGCACTTTCAATTCAGTACAATACCCTATATTAAATACTATTTCTATAATATACATTATGGATATTTAAATCAACGAGAAAATTAGTATATTCACGTTGTTTTGAAAATAAAAAAATTTAAAAATGCATTCAATATAATTTAATATTAATTTAAAATGAATTAAATTTTGTCAGAAAATAGTATTTGAAATAAAAAATAAAATTTCTTAACCCATTGTTATATTATTAAATATTATCAATTAATCAGAAATTTCATATATTACATGAATTCAATCGAATTGATTTATTCAAACTTTCGAATACCAAAGTTTATATAAAAGTGAAAAATCACAAATATGAAGATTTGATTTAGTCATTCAATTAATTATAAGAAATAATTACTTACCGTAATCTTTCTGCGCTCCTTTTTGTCCAATTATATATTTTAATTATTCTAATAGATAGCTTTTACAAAATGGAGAACTAAATTCCCCCACTTTTTACGTAACTTAAACAAAAGCATTGAAACACGTGATGATTTAAACCAATCAGTACACATCACATTTACTTTGTGCCATAAACACGTCAAAAAAAGAGTGAGAATTGCTTTGAATTGGAGATGGAGTGTTTGAAAGAGAACTTCTCTACCCAATTAAGTAGAAAAGGATTCATTTTGTATCTTTATGGAGTACAAAATATCAATCGCTCATTGAAAAATCACTCTATTTTTTTAAGAGTGCATGTATATGTAGAATCATTATTTACATAACACATATTTCCTGTTTATATATAGGAATATTAAGGCTATGAATTTTTCAATGATTAAGTGTTTTTAAAATGAAAGTAACACTCAAACATACATGAAAAAATATAATGCTCGAATTCTAATTAAAATTAAGTTCCTTTTGCAGCGAAAAATAATAAATTTTTATTGAGCTCATTTAATTTTAAGTATTCATGCAGTTGTGAGATTCATATTAGATTGCATTCAATTTCTTACATAAAAAATTTGCTCAATTCGATAAGAAATTGTTACATTAATTCATTTAAAAACAATGTATGAAAAAATGAAAGAGACTATGTAAAATAATTATTCTAACTGAATCTTTCATCGTCGAGTTGGCTAAAAAAATAATTGAATAATATAAAAAATAAATTTTATTATTAAAGCTAATCTGATAGATTTCTTCTTCAACATCATAAAAATATGAAAGATATTTCAACCATAAAAATGATAGCGTTATTATATTAATGGAATTCTAATTGCATTTTCAAATAATAGAATTATTATAAATTACAATTATAATTGTGAAATCGCACACATTAAATATCCATTAATTGTTTGCTTTTTGTCTTTAAATAATACATCATCCTGATGTGTAGGACAATTTTTAAAAAACATTTAAATAATCTAGTTAAAAGAAAATATCATTTAATTTACCAACCCATAGAAACAGGGATTTTAGAATAAATTAATAATATAAAAGCTTAAACTTCAATAGTTTATGTTCAAGTCTGGTTTTTGCTAATTTCAATAATTTAATGTTTCTCTTTTACTTATCATTTCCGTTTTTCTGTCATATCTATTATTTCAGACAATAAATTTGTCTGAACTCCAAAACAAATGTAGCATTTTCATGTTTGTAAAGAGTAGAATATTCAGTCGTAAACTGAAAAAATTACGTATTTTATACTGTCGGTAAAAAGAAAGTTTGTAATGTTTTATTTATTATGCTGTTAAATAAAATAATTAAACATACAATAATTTTTAATAAAAATTATGATGATGCCAATAATTAGCTTTATTTCTAAATTTATGTTGATTTTTATTTATAAAGTAACGTTTGTCTACAGAAAATTATCTTCATAAATTATTATTTGTAAAATATACTTGAAATTTTTCTACTTTCAAGAATAATCATTTGAAGAAAAACAAACTTCATTTGGTTTCTTTGGAACTATTTAAACCTTTCTATTTTTAAAAAGATGAACAAAATAAATCCAAAGATAATTTACTAGTTTGGATTATTATCTAGCATAGTTCTTTATAACTATTTTGAGCAACAACGAAAGTACATTATTAGCTCAAAAAATATTTAGTATTTTTCCATTTGCTTATGATCTCCAAGAAACTGCAGGTTTCTTTCGGAGAAACTAAAATAATATAACGTAGAGACAATGATTTTATTGAATCAAAATTTTATTTTAAATCCAATATATAAGCAAGCTAAATGCTGAACAAGGCTAAAATTACTTGGTGCAAAAGATTACTTG
Source organism: Latrodectus elegans (assembly GCA_030067965.1). Lineage (NCBI taxonomy): Eukaryota > Metazoa > Arthropoda > Arachnida > Araneae > Theridiidae > Latrodectus > Latrodectus elegans. The sequence goes on from CM057820.1 coordinate 8,399,617, forward strand.
GTGATAATTTTGTTGATTAAACAGAGCATTACGGTCATAAGTTACAAAGGGCATAAAACAGCCTAATACAGCAAAATTTAATTTTGTTCCATTGAATAAAAAAAGAACTATTACTTACGCAATCGATCACGGATGCGATTGCTAAACAGTCATTCGGCCAGAAAAAAAAATTTGCATTTAACTAAGTTATGTGAATAAGTGATAACAATTTAATTTATAAAATGTAAATATAAAATGTTTGTGTTATTTTTAGCACAGTTTATAAAAATATATACCTTTTTAATTAACACACGATGCCTGCCATTAAAAAATTTACTTTAATTTGTGGTGATTTTTTTTTCAGTTACGGCTATTATCGCAAGGGATAATAGAAAAGTCCTAAATATTTTCGATTAGAATTGCCTCACTCCGAAATTTCGGAAAAATACAGGATTCTTCCAAAATATATATATGCTTGTCAAAAAAACTCACTGAAAGAATTCTTTTTCTGTTATTTGACATTGCCGGAATAAAATCTGAAAACTCTTAAAAATTTTAATCTTTAAATGTGAACACGATAAAGGAAGCTTAAATGTCTTGGTGCTTATCAAAAGTAGAATTCTGAGCATAACCTTAAAAAATCTATTTTTTTTTTCACTTCTTATATTAATTTGTCTTATGTTCATTGTTTCTAAGATTTGTGTTCTAAAATTTGAAATAGAATCAAAAAGAACTTTTAATTTTGTTTGAATTATATATTTTCTTTCAAGATTAAATATACTTAAAATTAATGGTAGGAAATATAAAAATTTGATTCCGTCCAGAATGGTACTTGAAACTGTTTTGCTTTTTAAAACCAATAATATTTCATTATTCTGTTAAAATTATTCGAATTTAATAGTGTTATAATTGTATGAATTTAAGACGTAATGTTTAATATAGAAATATTTTTAAATTTATGAACTCACAAATTTAAAAATATTTCTACTCAGATATTAAAAATTAATGCCTTCGTTAGAAGTTCTGCTTCATTGCTAGCATACTTGATTTAAATCTGGAAATATTTTTCGCAGGAAAATTCTGAGCTTAAAATGTGAAATCTATAACGGGAAGTCTATAAAGGAATAAACTATGTTTCTAGAAGTAGAGTTTAGAATATAACTTTAAAAAAATATGGTTTTTTATATCCAACATTACTTTTTCTCATATGCATTGTTGCTAAACTCTATATTCCAAATGTATAAGTAATACTAAAATCAGATTTTAATTTTATTATTGCTTAAATTATGTAGTTTCCATCCAGATTAAATGTTAAAAACTAATAGTACCATTTAAAGAAAATTGAGCCTGGGAAAAATATACCTTAAAACAGTATTTCTGTTTGAAAACATCATCTATCATTTTGCTAAAATGATTAGAATTTTATCATACTATCACATTAGGAATGTATAAAATGTATTTTATTCAATATATAAATATGTTCAAATTTATGAACACATAAATTTCAATATATTAGTTCACAAATTAAAATTAATGTTTTATTTAAATGTTTTGCTTCATTGCAATCATGCTTGATTTAAATAGTTTAGAATAATTGTCAACAAAATTGAAATATAATGCATTTCATGGTGAATATAAATTAAAAAATGGTAAAAAACGGATTTTTGAAGAGAAAATAGTTGAAATATTGAATAACATTCTTAGATGCGTATTTTTACTTAACATTTACTGAAATAGAATTATATGAAGATGGAAAAAAACCGTAATTGTTATGTGAGACAATTTCAGTAATCATGTATTTAATTGTAATATTTTAATTTTATTCATTTCACATAATTCAATTGATTTTCCTGTATTTCCAGAAAAATATAATACTATTCTATTTGTTTAGCATAAAAATCTCCTTTCTATTTACTTTTTTGTAAAGAATTATCGAGTAATTCATTTTTTATTTAGTTTATAGTATTAGTACCAATATTTTAATTGTAAATGCTTATAAAAGCTTACAAGAAATTTTTAACATCGGTATTACAATTTATTGATGGTCATAAAAGGCTGAACATCTCCTTTACGGATTATAGTTATTGTAAGAAAAATTTTAAATCATGCATGAGAGCATAAAAATATTTCAAAAATTTTCAACATCTCTACAACGCCTAAAAGTTACATTTGGAAATTTTTAACACGCGTTTAACAGCTTACGGTTTGTGTAAAACATTTTTATACCTGTAATGAGAAGAAGCATCACATATGCAGGAATATTTATAGGTAATAAAATGTATTCACGCATATTATGAGTGAATAAGCAAGTGAACAGATGTACATACAGTAATTTAAAACGCAACGTATATTTTCTGTTTTCAAGTGAGAATATGATTCGACTTGAGACCTTATAACACCAATTACAAATGTAATCTTACTCAGAACCTTATTCAGTCATTCTATCTTTTCTCTAAGTAATTTTTAAAGTTTTAGGCATCAAAGTCGCTAAATACTATGAGTTTGACCGTTCGTTTGAATCACAGTCAAGTCTCACTCATCACTGCATCCCATAAAACTGAAAATCATTGCTATCTACGATATTTTCAATATGAATAGGTACTTCTGACAATGAGTTCCTCTGAGGAATAGAAATAAAATCAAAAGGTAATGATGCCAATGAGAGTGTCTGAGTTTATATTTTGATACTTAATTTTTACAGTAAAATTAAAAATTAGTAATTTATAAAAGAATTACAGAGGGTATTATCACATTTTTAGAACGATTTCGCGGCCGTTTAATTAATGTTTATACTGTAAAGATTATGTTTTTAAATGTTTGATCTGATAGCCTTTTTTCTGTACTATACGTCTGCATCATGATTTCCGTGATAGAAGAGCTTTTCGCAATATTTCCAGAGGTATTGTTTTCTATTCCTCTTCCATTACTTTCCAAAGTCTATCTATCATGGTGGGTTTGCGTTTAGAAAGAGCCTTTTATAACAGACCAAAGGCATAATAGTCCATAGGTGAAACGTCAGGAGACTTCGCAGGGATATGTTGAAAATATATACGTGCAATACCTGTTTTAGTCATCATTTTTCAAGGAATGCAGAAGTAGTCTTCGAAGTATGACTTATAGCTTTGTCTTGATGCAGTTTCTCACTTTGAACGCCATTGGGATAAAGAAGTGGAATTTCTTTTTTAAATATTGAAAGTAAAACCTTCTCCTGATAGTACGATGAGTTGATTTAAACATTTTTTTCCATTCTTCTTATTTTTAATTTCCCATTGTAGGAGAAACCTGCGACAATCATAAAAACCTCACTGAAACTTTCTTTACATTGACGGAAACGAGTTTGTACATTTTTTCTCCTCATTTTCTATAGTAAAGAGACCTTCTTTTGTTACAGTCATTTAGGTAAACCCATGCTTCATTAAGGGTCACAATGGTTTTCCATTTATCTCCTGCTAAGTGGTTTTCATACAGGATTCTACAAAATGTTTTGCATTGAGCCACATGTCTCTGCAAAAACTGATGAACATTATGTTTTTTAGCATTTTTATATGTAAATACTGGTTTATTATTTTATTTATTGTTGCTAAGATGTATCTAAAGACTTTGCAATTGATTTCTGTGTTAGCGGATTTTCTCTTGTTACCAGCGATTTCACTTTAGAAACATTTAAAACAGTACGTACATTTTAAGGATATTTGTTTAGAGTCTTCTTTCTATGTAGAAATAATGAGTGACAGTTTTTACCTGTCAGATTAATAATATTGCTTATTTTGCACCTAGAAATTTTAATACCATGCATTTCACAACGTTTTTGAATTCTGGAATAGGAACGTTTATTTTCGGAAAGCGCAAAAACATATCTTTCAGTTCACAGCTTGTTTATAAGTGACATTTCGAACGTTGAATAAATTTAAAAGTAGCTGACGATATTTCTCATTTCAAATAATAAGCTGTTGCCAAATATTTTTATTCCAAAACATTTACATTTTTTTAAAATTCTTAATTCTTTTATTTATCATTCTAAAAATGAGTTAATACCTTCTTTACTCATGTGCATTTAACTGATGAAATATACAAAGAAACGTTATAAAAAGCACTTTCTGGAGAAAAGAAATCTAAAGACGTTTTGAAAAAAGAAATAAAAAATATCTATAAGATATAATAATAATTTTATAAAATCAAAGAAAATTAATAAAAAAAATTCAATTAATACAAATTTTATATTGATAATTATCAAGCAGAAGATATTAATTTTAAAATAAATGCATTTGGATGCAATTTTAAAAAAATAAACTCAATATCTTTACACCCCATCAAATTTAAACAATGCGTACAATGGTTGACTATAAATTGAGATGATTATTAATAATCTAATTAGACATTTGTCGAAAATCTAAATGCAAGGAAATGGATTACTTATCATAATAAAACATATAGAAATAATATGATATCTAAATTAAATATTAAAAAAGCCCACTTTCGCTTATAGTTACTAATGAATTTTTCTGCCTCGTGCCAGAAACGTTTTATAGAATTAAAATAGAGAAGTTAGTGATTTACACAAATAACAAATTATTTTTTGTTCTTCTCTTTATTAATTATAATGATATCATATATAGAGAGATATATATATATAGAGAGATAGATATATATCTTATTATATATATACCATTTCTTAATTTTTTTCGTTTTGAAAACAGGGGTTGAATTTTCCAAAAATGTTCAAATAAATAAAACAACAAAAATAAACAGGAAAATCTCAGTTATGTCTCTATTTCCTCTATTATTCTATGATAGGAAAAGTGAAAAATTACTGTAAACAAGAAGGTTCTTCAAACATTTCCTGATATCTCATTCTATTTGCTTCAATTATTTGTTTCATTATAAATGTGTTCATATAAAAAATATTTATGTAAAAAATTTATATAAACATATATATATTTATATATATATATATATATATATATATATATATATATATATATATATATATATATATATATATATATATATATATATATATATATATATGTGTGTGTGTGTGTGTGTGTGTGTGTGTGTGTGTGTGTGTGACTGAGTGAGTGATTGAGTGAGTGATTGAGTGAGTGAGTGATTTATAAAGATAACTAATGAAGACTTTTCTTACAAAAATGTCAGATTTATTAATTGAATCACAATAATAGTCAGCCCTTATTTAAAAACTAATTATAGTTGGTATACGTAGTACTAATTGATTTATCGGTTTTTAATCAGTATTACTGTTCGAATTAGTTTCTTAAATGAATAAACTAATAAAGAATATATTTCATTGAAATAAAAATAAATAGCAGAATAAAAGTTTATTTTAATTTTTAAAATTACGATACTTTTATTTTGTTAAATAAAATTATAATTTTAGAATTCGTAATTATGGTTTCATTATTTATATTTAAAGAAATGTTTAGCATTATTCTAAGCTCTACATTCAGTAAAATATAATTAATTTAATATTCAGAAAATATATTAGAAATTTATATTTATTTTAAAATTATTGCACAAAACATGTGATTTTAATGGATAAAATATACTTATATTTTTTGGTATTTTTTGGCGTAATTTAATGATTTTTGTTCCGCCAAGCTCATTTTCATGAATCTTTAAAAAAACGAGATGTCTCTGAAAACACGATCGACCAGCCAGAAATAAAACTACATCGCTAACAATATGGTTCTAAATTGAAGAGAAACTGAGAGGCACACTAAAGTATAGGCCAATCCTTCGATTAATGTTTTTCATATATATAGAAAAATGCAAAAATATCCTAAATCAACTCATTTTTATTAGTTCATTCCTACATATATCGCCAACTAGATTATATTTCTTTTCACACAGATAAGTATATGCATATATAACTACCAGATTTTTAATCAAAATCAGCTACAGAACATTCATCTATTTCTCCGGTACACATATTCACTTCTCGTGAAATGAGCTATTTGTTCGGTTGATTTAAAAGGCATATTGTTGTAATTAAAGCTAATCAGCTCTGATTTACCAAAGGCACTTGCATTAATGAAACATCTGTGATTAAAGAGAATTGGCTCGTATAAGATGCATTGAAATCATGCGTATTTCACATCTTTTTCTGAGACTCATTCTTATATTGTGCCTTTGTAGGGACAAATATTAAATACATTTCGTTTTCTTTTAATGAAAATATTTTAGACATAAAATCGATTAATATTTAAACTTGCTTTCTACCTTAATGAATACATTTATTTATTCAGTTCGAAAACTCGTTACATACATTTAATTGTTCAATTTACATTTGATTTGATAAATTTATGAATTACGTTTTAAGCTGCTATCTCTTAATTACTCAATTACCTTTTTAGTTTTATGCAAGAATTGGAAATAAAGGTTTTAATGTATATGTATACATATATATATATAAATATATATATATATATATATATATATATATATATATATATATATATATATATATATATATATATATATATATATATATATATATATATATATATATATATATATATGTATACATATATATATATAATTTCATTAAATATTAACTGTGAAATAAATAAAAACTAAAGTTAGTGGGATCCAAGGAAGAATTTCTACCACCTCGATCGACGCGCCCACCTCGTTGCACTACTGTACACGACAAAATGCATATTGTGCCTATGGCAGTGACGGATCTCTCCGCTATACCATGAACCAAAACACAACAAATTCAGTCGGCAACATATCATTCAGTATCCGTTTGTACCATTCGACATTTGATGCAACTGAGTGAAAGGTGTGCAAGAATTACTTGTTTACCTTTGGAAGAATGGCTCCTTCATTTATCTTGCTGCTTGCGAAGTAAATGGTACAATGAACTGCAGAGAAGGACAATGAATAGAACAACATCGTCCTTATTGAGGATCCCTTAGTGCAAGACCACGATGATCAAATTCAACAGTGGAAATATTATGTTGAAAGACTGCTGAATTTCTGATTTATGCATGGTCAAACTGGTCTTGCATCGGGTATCATTATTTGTGGTGATGTTGGATTAAATTTCTGCAACATTCTTGTACTCATTGTGGTATACTGAACAAACATTGCTACATTAATGAGTTATTTAAGAATGCTATCATCCCATACTTTCATCGCTTACCATTAAACAAGAAATCAAGAAGAAAGCACGATCACACGTGTCACTCTCTACTCAAGATTGTTTCCCCCATCAGATTGAAGAGCTTCCTTGGCATGCTTGTTCTCCGATCTATCACAAATACCAAGGATGTGGTCCATTCTTTTACAATAAATGCCCAGGGATTCTCCCCCAACTGTTAAGGCAAGAATATTTTAGCAATATATGGAAACCACATGGTTTAGTGGCATGGCGCTTGGATGTATCCAAATCATCTTTGATTCTACATCAAAGCGTATTACTTCGGTTACTTACAACAATGAATTCTACGCTAACCACTAATTTTGTCATAATTTACATATTGCAAGAAGCTGTCATTTCAATCCTTTCATCTTTGTATAACATATTATCAGTCAAATATATTTGCTATGATATTACTGGTCTTTCATTTTGGGTGGCTAAAATACACTTAACCAAAGATTATTCGATGATTTTATTATTTTTTTATTACGAAAATTTTATGTTTTCTAACAATGTCAATTCAATTTGATTCTACGGAGTGCCCATAAATATACCATAATTTAATTAAATTTACTATATAATATTTAATATATGGTTTAATTGAATACCACCGATAACATTACACAATAAACATTCACATCATCGATTATTGTATCATTTTATTCTGTTTGTCAGATGTAAAAACATTGGATCCTGTTGAGATCTCGATTTTGACATGGGATGATGTTGGAAAGTATTTTAAAATTTGTTATTGGTGTGATGGCTTTCTTCGGTTATATTTTGCTTCGTTACAAATGTGGGTAGGGATGCCGTTGCCAAATTCTGAATTTTTTGGTGAAGAAGAAAGGTTGTATTGTGAGGTCTCGCATTGATGTAGAATAGCCAAAGTAGAATTTTCTTCATAATTCTTATAGATTTTCACCTGTTTTACGTAATAAAAATCAGGATGCTAGATAAAGAAGAAAATCCGCAAAACAAAATCACCAAACTTGGAATTTGGCAGGCTGGATTAATCAACACGTGTGCCAAGAAAGTTAATTGACTGTATATTTTAACTTAATAATTATTATGAAAACAATTTTGATGAACAATATTAAAACAAATTCACTATAGTTCACACAAAATAAAAAATAGTTAAGAAATATGCAAGCAGAAATTATCAAAATATTAAATGTTTGATTTCATATATTTTTGTAGGATATTCATATTTCTTCATTTTTTCTGGTGTTGAAAGAGGATTAGATATTATTCGGAAATGCTGTGTTTTTAACTTATAGTTTAATAAAGCTTTGAAACAATAATTTTAAGCAAATCAACATTGAAATATTATTTTATATATATTTATGTATTTCATAATATTAGTATAATTTAACAGTTAGCTTAAAATTATTATAAAATTTATTTTTTATAGATTTCTTAAATTTACGCTATAAGATAAACATAAATATATTTAAATGATCAAAAGTATCCACAAACATGAAATATGCACAATATTCAATATTAAAATACATGCAGTGATAATTGAAAAAATGCAAATATATTGTAGACACACACACACACACACACAACAATAATATATATAATTAATAAAAAATATAGGTATTTATAATGTAAACATGATATTTCTTACTTAATATTTTCAACAGCAATTTACAAAATACTAATTTCTTCCGATTTTATGGTTAATTTCTTTTAAATATAAAGTTTATGCAATTAAAACTGTGTGCGAAAAGTGTGATTTTTCTTTCGAATCTCAAGTTTCTTAATTTAAAAAGTTAAATTTTCTTGAAAACGCGTGCAAGATTAGAGATGTGATTTGAACGCAAGTTTTGTTGAAAGCGATAAGAGAACCACCATTCTGTTGATGAAGCCCCCGATCAATGCTCGAAATGGGGTGTCTCTCTCACAGAATATATCAGCGCGATCGGATGGCTTTCGATTTGAGAATTTCGAAGAAGCAGTCACCCCCAAATAGATGAGGTAATTGATCTCCAGTCGGCGAAATCGAAATCAATTTTTCAGACAAAATATAACATATCATTATAAACTTTGATTTATGATATTTGGAAACTACGTGATTCCACAAAGGAAAGTTTTTCAAATATTCCCTGGTATTTTACATTGTTTTACTTTAAATTGCTCTAAAGTATTAAAATTATTTTGATTATTAAAAGAGAGATTGAATTCACAAATTCAAGTAATTTAAAAAGAAAAATAAATTATAGAGCTTATTCATTTTGTGTAAAAGCCTTATGTATACTATTTTTTTCTAAAATAATATTTATATGTTTTAATTAATCTAAAATATGGCAGTTTGATACAATCTTAGGTATTTTAATAACTAATATCTGTTGAACAATATATGATAAATGTTGCATTTGTCTGCCTTTTTACATGCACTGTTATACATGTGCTTTGGATTTTGGGATTTATTGAAAGTGTTTCTTCCCTTGCAGACCTGATTAGAAGTTTAAATAGTCTTAAGAAGCAGTAAGGGGGCACATAATTTGGTGTCAAATTAATATAGAATAATAAATTAAATGCTTGCTTATTAATATATTTTCAACATTGAAAAAGCTTACGGCTATCAATATTTCATTATTGAACTTAAAAAAACTGTTTTTTGAATACTGTAATTCCAGTTAATTTATGTTGTTTTCTGCATTTAAAACAGATATATTTATAAACGTCTTATAATACCAGCATTGATTTTCCCTGCGGGAATGTTTCAAACACTGTTAAATCTTTCTCACTAAATTCATCTTGTTAGTGTCGCCCATAGAAGTATCATATTCTACATTTTCTTTCATTATGTTGTCAAATGAGAACAGATTTAATTTTTATCATATTAAAAAGTTCATTCGAATCCAAACAATATATGATCAGAATTATAAAATTACGAAACTTAAAATGTTAGCTTTTATTTTGTAATGTTGTTAATAAACATATATAATTAAATGTTTTCCAAGAAATTCTGCATTTCATCATATGAATGTGCATTAAAAATTAATTTTAGTAGTAAAACTTTTGAAATAGTAATATTCCATTTTAAAATACACAAAATTACTATGTTTACACTTTCTACAGATAAAAAATCTTTGTTAACCATAAAATGGTTGTTCCTTTCATCCCAGATGAGATCATTGATACATCAGTTTACTACAATTCTCATTGGTTTAAAATATCTATGAAGTTTGATAACGTTCCATCTAGGTCAATTCTTATTGAGACAGAGTTGTAAATCCGACTTGTTGTCAAATTTCATGTTTGTTTTCTGATCACATTCTTCGAGCAGCAACAAACAAGGTGAAGTTCACCATATATATTGTCAATATATATATATATATATATTGACAATATATATAGTGAACTATATATATATATATATATATATATATATATATATATATATATATATATATATATATATATATATATATATATATATATATATATTTATTTATTTATTTATTTATTGTCAAAGCTCATTTTGTTAATAACAGATTTCTTTTCCGAGCACCAAATCATCTATTTGAGAAGCTGTTTTCCATTGATTCGAGCCATTAACACGTTGACAATAGAGCAGAAGAAGGCTTAATCCTTGTATTCGTAACGCGATGGAATTGGCGACATTACGATTCGGATTATATATTTATGTATCTATTTTGAGAATTTCACAATTTTTTTATTACAAAACCCTCACATAAGCTGATTGTTAAGAATTGCACAAAGTTTGCTTTTGGTGACATTTTATAAATCCGTGCTAAACGAAAAATCCCGTACTGCGATTTTGCCCAGAAGAAAAAGCAAAATGAAAAAGACTAGACAAAACATCCAATTTATGACTAGTTTAAATCGCCAAGAACGATTTAAATTATTAAAAATTTCATTAATTAATAAATTTCTAAATTAATAATTTCAATAGTAGTAAACAGTATCTTTTAAACCTTAAGACTAATGTCTTACTTAAGCTAGCATTAAATTTTTTCATTTTCTTCCCAGAATGAATAGAAAATGAGTAATAATTTTTAATGAATGTAACCACAAGAAATGAGTACATGATAATAAGAAATTAATATCATTTCTTATTATTGTTGCATTTCAGCAAAATTTATTAAAATATCTGTAATTAAATCAAAGTACTAAAAATTAATATAAATTGCTCAAGAATAAATCCTCTATATTTTTCGTGAGTCTATGCTATTCAACGTTCTAATTGCCACAAGAATAGAAAATGTCCCAAACGCTTTTAACATTATACAGTAAAGCATAAGTAATATTTGTACCATTCAGTATATACATTAAACAAGTGTTTTGAGAACTCATTTATTTTAAAATTTCATTAAATATTCTTTGTTGAATTCAGTTGAATTATTATTTAATCAAATTATTTGGGTTCTTCATCGAGAATTCAGATTTTCATTTTCACCTAGTAGTTAGAGTTAGAAAAAAGAACTTGCCGAGAAAAAGTAAGTCATATTTATTTCCTAATTTTAAACTTATAAGTAATTAATAGATATTTAATTATGATATCTGCCTCTCATACGGACTTAACTAAACAGTTGAGACCTTAAAATCTATAGTTTATATATTTAAAACAAAACAATTATTTTTTCAATAATTAGTATAATCAGTCCTATAGTTCGAACCTTGAAACATAGAAATTTCTGCACATGATATGGAATTTTCGAATAGAATTGATTGTCTGACTTTATTGAAATGAAATTTTGCACTGATTGCGTGACGATTTACGGAGAATGTTTACAATATGACATATTATTGTACTGGTTCTAGTTTATTATGAACTTATGTCATGAATTGGAATTTGTATATCATATATTTGACAGTGAAATTAGTAAGGATTTACCAGCAATCACAAGTTTAATTATTAGAGCTATACGCTTAACTAATACTGAAATTAATATTGTGAATTACAATCGCGTGTTTACATTAATATTAAATACAACAATACTTTAAATATATTTGATTTTATTCTTTAAAAAACTTCAGAACATTTTATCTCAGCGTAATAAAACTATTCAGTCCACAAAGATTGTCTTCTCTGCATTATATTCTTGTATGCTAACTTGCGTGATAAAGTATTAACATAAATGAACATCACAAATATATAAAAGCCTACTTCAATTAAAATCTGAAGTCAAGATTATTGAAAAGAGATTTTTTTAAATGCAATTGCAAAATTTGTCATTATTGTATTCATCAAAATTAACAATTGGGCAAAAATTATTTGATAGAGATAAGTAGAATTTTATATATATTTTAATTGAAAAATAATAAAAACTTCGAAAACGCAAGTAAAGAAATTTTAAGCAATGGAAAATCTCTATCGAGTTTCTCTCACGGAAGCTATTTTATTATTACCAAATTAATTTTTGTAAAAATGATTAATTTTTGAAAAAAACATGGTTTTCTTAATTTTCCCTCATAAAACAAGGTTCATAAATTCTTAAAGTCAGGAAATTTTACGTAATTAAAAATCCGTTACTTTTCTTTCAAATTACTTCATTATTCGGAAATTAATTTTATAATGACTAATTTTATGAAAAAAAACATGTTCTTTACTTTCTGAGAATGAAGCATGGTACATGAATTCGTAAAACTGATAAACTCTCCATTATAGCAAAAATTAACCTAAAATGTTATGTTCAATATAGCCACAGGTGATCAGACAGTGCTTTACAAAGTTGGAAGTCCCGGGTTTGGTCTTTGCCTCTGTTGAACAATGGAAAATGGATGTTATACTTCTATTATTTTACATGCACTTTCAACGATGAGCACGTGGGAACTTCCCGTGATTTCTCCTCTTGTGATATGTTAATATAGCTCACTTTATAAAATTACCTCCAGAAAGAACACTTATTCAAGGGTCACTGGAAAAAGATCTTCTTAAGCAGTTAGGCCATTTGAAGTTTTAAACTAAAAGGCATGACTGAGTCGTATATTGTTACTGTTGAATTCGATAGTTAACACTTAAACTCACTGATATTTTCAAAGATGGGGAAATAAAACAAGCCCGAAAATCTAAAAATAAATTATATTAATGCATAATCTCTTCGGCACTGTATAATTAATTATTACACTGGCAAAAGCATTATTGACGTTGTTTAGTAGTTTTGAATATTATTGAAAAGCACATTAAAAAAGTCTGATATTCATTCGAATACCCTGTTACTGTTGTTGCATTAGCATGTTCCCTGTACCTATTCCTCAGTTGGGTTCTTTCAGTCAGATAGAAGCTATCCCGTGGAATCTACGTGATTTTAAAGCAAGGACCAAGTATAATACCCTTAATATTTGGCATGCCTAGAGGTATCATTTAACTTGGAGGAAATTGCAACCAAACCTAGTTTTAATGTGCCCCTGAATCTTTTAGTGAAAGCAACGGATCTTTGACTAAGCCGGGATTTGGACTAACAACTTTCGATGATGAGAACGACACGCTAACCAACCAGGCCGCCGCGGCATCTTCGAATGCATTGTACCGTATTTATCAATACTTTCTGAAACGAACTCTTATTCTGCCATATTAAAATTATGTTATATCGGTGATATTAACTGGAATACTCTGGGCTGTACGAGGCATTTCATTGAGTAGAACTGGTGATTCCAGTATGAGTACCTCACATAATTCCAGTATGAGTAACTCGCATATTTTTTTCTGTATCATTGAGAATATATTGATAAAAATGTTGAGGATGCTCAGAGATTAATGGTCATAACGCTGATGTCTAATTATGTATGCTGAGAGAATATATAGATATTTTGGAACAAATTTATCGAGAAGTGTGACCAAGAAAATACATACAAACCATATCGAAATGATAGATTAATTAAGTAAGCAATTTAGTTTTCTACTAAAAAAGCCAATTATAGGTTACGTATACAGAGTTAATCTTCAAGTTAAACATGTATTAGATAATATCTTGGTAATCTACAATGAATTATAAAATTAACTGTGTAAATACACTACTGGCCATTAAAATTGCTACATTAGGAAGAAATGCAGATAACAAAATGATATTTTATATAAAACAAAATATATGATAACAAATGATAATAAATAATAACAAAATATAATATACTAGAAATAACAAGTGATTAAATTTTTAAAAATTTTGGCTGGATAGATCCTGAGAAATCAGTACCCAGAACAACCACCTCTGGCAGTAATAACAGCAGTTATACGCCTGGGCATTGAGTCAAACAGAGATTGGATTTCATGTACAGGCACAGATGCCCATGCAGCTTCAACACGATGCCACAGTTCATCAACCGTAGTGACTGGCGTTTGGTGACGAGACAGTCGCTCCGTAACCATTGACCAGACGTTTTCTATTGCTGAAAGATCTGGAGAACGTGCTGGCCAGGGCAACAGCTGAACATGTTCCGTATCAAGGAAGGTCCGTACAATACCGGCAACATACGGTCGGGCATTATCCTGCTGAAACGTAGGGTTTTGCAGGGCTCGAATAAAGGGTAGAGCCACGGGTCGTAACATACCAGAAATGTAACGTGCACTGTTCAAAGCACCGTCAATGCGAACAAGAGGTGACCGAAACGTGTATCCAATGGCACCCCATACCATTACGCCAGGTGATGGGCCAGTATGACGATGACGAATGCACTCTGCCAATGTGCGTTCACCACGATGCCGCCAAACACGGATGCGACCATCATGATGCTGTACACAGAACCTGGAATCATCTGAAAAGATGACGTATCGCCATTCACGTGCTCAGGTTCGTCATTGATCACACCATTGAAGGCGGTCTTGTCTATGACGCAGCGTCAAGGGAAGCTACAGCCATGGTCTCCGTGCTGAGAGTTCATGCTGCTGCAAACGTCGTCGAACTGTTCGTGAAGACACTTGTTGTCTTCCAAACGACCCCGTTTCTTGACTCACGGCTCGTGACGTGGTTGCACGATCCATTACGGCCATGCGGATAATATGCCTGTCTTCTCGGCTGCTAGTGATACGTGGCCGTTGAGATCCCGCATGGCGTTCCGTATTACCGTCCTGAACCCTTCGATTCCATATTCTGCTAACAGTCATTGGATCTCGACCGACGCGAGCAGTAATACTGCGATAAGATGAACCGCAATCCCGGTACGCTACAATTCGACCTTTATAAAAGTCAGAAACGTGCTGGAACGCATTTCTCCTTCTTACACGAGGCATCACAACAACTTTTCTCCAGGCAACAACGCTCAAATGCAATTTGTGTATGAGGAACCGGCTCAACAATTTTCTCATTTAAACACAATGTAGGTGTCGCTACTCGAGCCTGCTTTGTCTGAATGTGCTGTAAAGCTTATCATTTGCAAATCACAGCACCTTCTTCCTTTCGTATAAATTTCACGTCTGTACCATGTCGCCTTCTTGGTGTAGCAATTTTAATGGCCAGTAGTGTAGTGTTGGCAATAGGTTTTCCAGTTTTTTTTTGTATCTGGAATTTGGTAATACCAAATCTAATTTAGTTATGATAAAAGTAAATGTTCAAATAATCTAATTTAGTTTCTAAAGTGAGGGTAGTTATGAATTTTTCTTTACACTCAGTATCAATAATATTTTTGCTATGAAGAGAGATCTTAAAATTTACCTACTATATTTTTTCTCGGAATATCTAAAGTAAAAAAAATTAATGCTTTGAAGCATACTATGATAATATCAATTTAATTCCCTATGCATCTGGCAATCTCATTGCTACATAGTGGCTGAAACATAGTCCAGTCAACATAGTGGCTGAAACATGGAAACTGACGGCCTCTTTGCAACATAGTTATTTTTTAAAGCTCATTTATTTTTCTTTTATAATGCTGTTTATAGTTAAAGGATTTATACTGATGTATACTACATATATATATATATAAACAAATGTGTTACTGAATTCTATAAACATATTCATAAAATAGTAATCATATGTTAAAAAGTAAGTATTAATTTCTCCCTGTTTTGCTTGGAAATCTTATGATTTGTAAGTAACTTATTCCTCATGGTTTGTTTTAAAGAATGTTTTTTCAAAATAATTTGCTCCTTCAATTCTATGTATTTAACATGCAATTATTAAAAAAGAGAAAAAGTAATAATTTTTAATATTTTTATTGAAATATTTATTTATTGTTATTAAAAAATAAGTACTTAATTAATCTATACTTAAATGCCTTAGAAATTTTGTTGTTGTTGTATGATTCGTGTTGAAATTTCGTGTGGAGTCCGACTTCTTCAGTACACGCAATCCATAGGTACCCGTTTATAGGGTAGGCAACCATTCATGCATAAGGAAAGGACAAAGACCGTATAGAAAGAAAGTACATCCATGCCTGAACCGGGATTCGAATCCAGGACCTCCCTATCGGTAGTCAGGCATGTTGACCACCAGACAAGTTGGCCGTCTACAAATTCTGTTGATAGGTTAAAATGGAAGTGTATATGTAAAAGAGTTGAATGATTGTGTTTTCACATTTGATAAAAATCATCAACTAACTAATTTTTGTTTAGAGATGGCGCTTTCAGCGCTGCGATGGGAGTACTTCTCATTCCCCATCAAACTCTGCTAAGAAGTCTCATCTGATATATCAAATTTAAAGAAAAACATCTAAATTTTCTACAATAAATTTTACAAAGTTCAATCAATAGATATTAATCAGGTTTAATTACTTATCGAAGAGTTAAATGAGGAAAAAACGTACTTATTTACAGGCTTCAAAAAAGCAAATAAATCAAATAAGCAAATGTTATTCTACTAGATAAAGCGGAAAAAATATTAATAAATACCAAATTAGCATGAATAATTTATAAATTTTGAGCACGATATCAAATGCTAGAGTTCTAGAATGAATAATTTGTCTTATTTAATTTTATTTTGAGTCACTCTGTAGCTGCAATGGGCAAAGGAGCTTTATGGGTCTTCTGAGGTTATCCGTTTTTGTGCAAATTTAACAATAACAGCTCTCACACATCCATCTCTACCTTTTATAAGTTCCTTAAATACTGCTAAGCACCGCAACAATTTTGATTTTTCCGTTCCTTCCAATAATACTATGTCTTAAATCTTCAAATCTTGATGTATTTCAGGGATTTTCAAGTAATTAGCGTTTCTTAAAAGTAACAGATAATGATTCTTCCACTTAATACACAGTTGCTTTAGTATTGGAACTTGATAAACCTTTTTTTAGTTGAAACATCCTTTGTAGATACCGTATTTTCTAATTTTAGCAAACTAATGCGTAGTTTTAAATTTTCTTTACCAAATCTCAAATAATAAGTAGAGATTAATGGGGAAAATTCTCTTAATTCATTTGATACAAAGGTAAGGGGTCTTTCATTTATAATAGTTTATATTTCTGTTAACACTGTCGTAAGTTCTTCAAACATTAGGATAGCTATTCCGAGTGTCTAAGTAAATCCCTAACTGGATTAACTAGCCTTTCGTAGAAACCTCCCCACCATGGGATACGTTTAATAATGAATTTTCAAGTGATATTTTGGGCAGCTATATATATATATATATATATATATATATATAATCTTAGAGTTTGATATCTTTTAGAATACTATAAATTTTTTGAAGTTCATTGGCAGCACGTTTAAAAGTCTTAGCATTGTCGGAATAGCTGATTTTCAGAACCCTACGTCTTGATTGAAATCTTTGAAAAGCTAAAAGAAAACTTTCTGTTGATAAGATGGATACCAATTCTAAATATATGGCGCATGTTACAGCACACGTGGACAAACCTGCATAGGCTTTTGAAGTTGTCTTGCCATTTTTCACGAAAATTAGTCCGGCAAAGTCGATTTCACAGATGGTGAAAGAAAGAGTTTCAATTATTCTATCCTTCGGTAACTGTGCATTCAGTTGATTCACTGGTTTTGCCGAGTATTTTTTCTACAGCTTCTTATAGAACTCTTCACCAATTATCTTCCTTTAGGAATCCAATACTTTTTTCTGATCTCAACTAAAGTAACCAGGACTCTGCTATGTCAGACCTCATCATGTTTTTCTCTTATCAACAATTCAGTAAAATTTGAATTTCGTGGTGAGACAATTGGACGTTTTTTCATCATAGGTGTATTTCACTTCTTCAACTCTTCATTTGATTCTCAATATATTATCTTCATCTAAATAAGGAACTAAACAATACAGATTTGAATTTCTGGCAATAGGTTTCTTCTTTTAAGTGTATCGATTCCTGTAGAAAAGTTGTTTCACTGGATGTTTTTTTATCAAATTCTTCTTTGCATTTTACAATTCATCTGCAGTGACGGTTCCTTTTCCATCAGGTCTTTTTCTTGAATTGTCAATAAAGCTGTTCAGTAGTTCAAGGATTCTAATGGCCCTCAGGAGATTACTGTAATTTTCCATATTTAATAATTCAAAATTTTCTGCTATACAATCATTGATACCAAGTCCTTCCTAAGTTCTAAATCTTCCTTGTTAAATGCATTCAATTCCTGCGAAAGCCAATTATCTTTCGATTGTAAAAGCCATATAGTCCAATCGACCATAATTCATATTCTATGAGCTCTATTACCTTCAGTTGCTTTGAAATTAAAAAAGAAGGATTACAATGTCCTGGACAATGTGACCAAGTTGTATTATCTTGAGTAATCTCCTGGTAGGGTCACCCAAGGCATGAAGGCCACTCCAGTTTGCTTCAGCTAAAGCCTGGAGCTAGGGAGCTTAGTCAGTCTTCCTCCTTTGAACGCTTCAGTCTTATAAACTAACGGAGGCTGTAACCTTTCCCCATTCATGAATAGTACACCTTTTCTTACTGATCGGTCAACACGCTACATCGGTCAACGCACGGATTAAAAAGGACCGCGTTTCAGGCTTAATCAGAGATCTGGGTTTGAAAAGTGAACGACAGTCTTCAAAAGTCTAAAAGATACTGCAATTCAATATAAACGGAATCTCAACTAGAACAACTTGGATTAAACTAGACTAGATACTTGATCTGGCAATGACTAAGGGAGTCAAAATTGTTGCTTTTCAGGAGACAAAGCAGACGACAAATTCTACCCTTAAAATCAGGAGTTACAACATTTTTAGATTAGATAGAGATAGTGTGAGAGCATGCGGTATTGCTTTCCTTATATCACATATATTAAATATCAGAGCATAAATATCAGCAGAACAATAACTGACGGAACTAATATTAAGATCCAGGGTATCAGGATTACTTGGAGAGGGAAGCCACTTAATATCTTTAATATGCATCACCTCTCCTGACCTCAACTGTCTACCAGACGACCTTCAAGATCTGTTCACTACAGGTACTATCTGCTTGGGAGACGTGAATGCTAAACACCCCATTAAGGGATGCTCAACAGAAAACCCGAGGGGAAATGTATTATTAGACATGATAGACGATAAGAGTTTTACTATGCTTAACGATTGCACCCCATTCATTTTTTCATATAATTATATTACAAAAGAAGCCCTGGACATAACAATTGTCAGCTCTGATCTAGGGCCTGGTGTATATGAATAGTCCTGGAAAACTTGGAGAATGACCATCTGCCTGTTTTTATCAAATTAGAAAAGAGACAATTAGTATCCACTAGTAGGGACAGGCAATGGATTTTTAAGAAAGTGGATTGGCGGTTATTCACGGAGACAGTCGATAATGAAATCGAGGGGATACCTCTGAGTGACATTGTTGAAACGAATTGGAATTATTTTAAACACATAATTTTAATAGCAGCCAGAAAGTCTATCCCAAGAGCACAACTGAGGAAAAGGAAACCTTACTTAACCAGTAAATCACCTCCTTCTAATTTTTGGGAATTTTCCTCTCTTCTAATTTTTGTATCTCATGATACCACTTTTCCCACCTCTCATAAATAACATAAGGAAATTCGTTATCCAAGTTTATATTAAAAGACCAAATTTATTGCATAAGACATTTAGTTCTGGCAGTAAACGGTCCATAAAATCCCACAGGGTCAAAGATGCAGCTTAAAGTTTACAACACAAAGCGTTTACAATTTGCTTGCTTTAAAAGGAATGGTGTCAGATTTTTTTTTTAAATAAAAGTTGACATTTTCAGTACTCCAATAAATACTTAATAATTTTATTGGTTTAATATCCGAATCAGATTCGTACTTAGAAATATTGGCGTTCTTCCATAGATTCCGCAGTTCCTTTGAATTTGTTTGCCACTTCTGTAGCTGTATACTGGCTTCTTTAAAAATTTTAATGCACTCAAAGCCAGTAGATTAAGCACTTTTCACATCCACGTTTCCTGCGATGACGTTGTCTACGTATCGTGAACGCTCGAGGATATTTGACGTGCAAGAATATGCGGAAGGATCTCTACTCAAATGAATTCTAATTGTAGCACAGGAGGAAAATGGGGAACTATTGATCTCAAATAACGCGCATTTAAATCTGAATATATTTGGTGAACTATTTTCTTGGGTCATCAATCCAAAAGAAACTAGTAGCATTCCTGTCTCTAGAATCTAACTCTATCTGTAAAAACTCTTATTTAATATAACCTACAAATGCTACAGGATGTTCTCGAAATGACAACAAAATTTCAAACAAATTGCTAAATAGGCTGGGATCCGTATGAAACAATCATAAAGTGATTATTTTCTATCGGCGTGGGACAAAGCATTGAAAACAATTCGCAATTTACTTGTAGCCTTATCTTCTCTTAGTACAGCATGATGTGGTAAATAGAAAACTACTTGGTCACTCTTTTTTGTCCACCGGTTCAATAATATCTTGTCTTAAATATAGTCATCAATTACACTTTTGTAAAAAGAAAACACACACAGTTGAGAATTATTCCTAAATTTCATGCTAAGTGTTTGAAATCTTTCTAATGCAACTTCATAGTTATTTTACAGTAAATCTTTAAGTTCCGCGGTTTCCAAAGTAATTTCACCGTATAGCGTTTGTCTTCATATCGAAATTTTTTTTCATTTCATCTATGATTACGTCAGTGTTTTTAGTTTTAGATTCAATCTCCAAACTCTCTAATATTCAAAAATTTGAAATTTGCTTTGGAATGTCTTTTTCTTCAATTAAAACGTTCATTGCCAGGTTACACGTGGAATTTTTATCACTTGTACTTTGCAGGCACCAACCAAAAGGGGTTTCACTAGCCACAAAGTTATTTGTCAAGCGTTTATTTTTTTTATCACGATTTCATTATGATAATCGATTTCAATTGATACGTTAATTTCATTTTAACAATTTATACCAGAATCTGCCCCTGCAATTTTCAGATATTTTTAGTATCATATTTTATTTAAATATATTTGAATCTTGGGCAGGTAATTTTGAAGAAGAAATGTGATCTGTTACCGAGAGTTCTACATTGATATTCACACCTCCTCTGTTTATTTACTTTTCTTCTGACTTTGGCTGATCACCCCATGCCATTCTGTGAAATGGCTGACCAAACCCCAAATCAAGAAAAGATCGGAAATTGGCCGGTCATTGTGAGGCGATATTGACCGGCCAATTCGGGAATTGGCCGAACTTCGGGATTTGGCCGTAACATATATAAAAAGATGAAACAAAAGGAATGTAATGAAGACAATTTCTGTTTCCTGCATATTCACATACTTTTTTTATTTATCAGCAGAGACATAAATATTAAATATTTTAATACTATTGCAAAATTCTACTTATTACTCAGTGTTAGTCTTAATGATCATTATTGTTTTGTAATGAATGTGTAATAATTCACTTAAACTTCTAAACGTATGACAATCTTGGTTTTCTCTGATTAGAAAACAAGCTAAAAGTAAAAAATATATTTCTATTTTTGAAAGAATTCTCAGAAACACTTGATTAGGCATCCATTCTTACTTGATGTTCTTAACTGTTTATGCTCAAGACAGTATTACTTTCCAAATGTATAGTTTATACACCCTTTTCTATTGCACCCTTAAATAGGTTACATTTTTGCTTTTATTATAAATTACTCGAATTTACCATAGCTTAGTGATATGGTCCACTCAAAGTCTACCTCGTCTTTCATCTCTTTAGTTGGTAAATAAACAATCAAGCATGCTTGGGAATTAAACACAGGGGATTTCGTGTTCAGTTGAATACCTAACTGGGACATTTTGCCTCACACCTCATGACTCTCAGCCAGGTGAATAGATATGGGTGCTATAAACTTTGTCCCACATGGGCTGTCGTGCCATTGGAATAGTTTGTTTTGATGATATGAACATTTACTCTAGAGTAAAAGGTCTTTGAATCGAGATTTTGATGAAATTTCTGAATTAGAAAAAAATATGCGTCGTATTCTGCTTCCTTTGTGCCTATTTATTGGGAAAATGCAAGCAATTTTCTCTCTTACGAGATTTTAATATGAATCCTTATCTATGAATGTTTTCCCTAATACAATAATTACTGAAAAATCAAGTGCCTACAGCAGATTTCGTGTTTATGATCTTTACAAAATAAAATTATAAATTTATATTTCATTCGAGAAAGTTCATTTTTTTTTTGACTTTGAATCAGTAAATATTTTTTATTAACCATAAAGTGATTTTTTTATTGCAATTGAGATCATGAGTACGCCACTTTTTTCCGATTCTCATTCCTTTAAAATATAAATGACGTCAGATGTTTCATCTAGGTCACACAGCATTGAGATGGCTTTGTAAATCCAAATGTTTTTACAAATTTGCTGCCTGCCTTTAAATCACATTCTTCGAGAGGCAGCGAACAAGGCGAAGTTCACCATCGAATATCTGAGAATAGTGTTGAAGTTAATTTTGTTAATAAAACGATTTCTTATATAACAAGCAAAACATCTGTTTCAGATGTCGTTTTCTATTGATTCAAACACATAGAGAATAGAGCAGCTAAAAAAGAAAAATGAAGGACATGACAAAAGAAACACTTTATAATTCGCTTAAATCTGCAAAGACGATTTAAATTTTTCAAAATTTCATAAATTAATAGAATTCTAAATTAATGATTGCAATATTTGTAAAGGATATCTTTTGAGTCTTAAAACTATTGCCTTGCTTACGCCAACATTAAACATTTTCTTTTACTTGTAAAACGTATTCAGAAAGCTCATTAAACTTCTTAAAAGTGTTTTATTATTTTTTTTCAATTTTAGAAAAATATTGATTTACAGTTTTTCGCTTGAAGAAGAATATGTTGCATTGCAAAATGATAAAACAAACAATATCAATCTATTTTAAAAAAAAAATAAACATTTTTTTTCTTAACATCTGTTACAGAACGTTTTACAACATAGTTCTAATTTTTTACATGCATTATTTCTTAGTTAGATTTTATCTACTAAATATGATATCCCTCATTAAAAATGAAATCTGTGAAGAGAAATTAATTGCGGCTTCATTCATATATTTGAAAATTAAGAATAAATAATCAATATAAGAAATTCATCATTAAAAGAATCAATATATATATAATTTTAAGAATATAGCTAGAAAGTTTACATTTATTTAGTATTTTTGAATTTGAAATATTTATATATATAATAGATGACTACTTTATAATTTACACAATAATTACCTTATACATAATAATTTTTTCTACTATATAATAAATAAGAAAATCAATGTAATAAGATGAAAAGCTCTAAAACTGGCGTCTATTTGATAATATATTAAGAGAAAAACGATTATTTATTATTCAATGTAATTTTCAATAATAAAGCATTGTTTATAATTAATCTGAGCAAATTCCATATCCCTATTTATTGGCATAAAAATTAAAAGGTGTATTTTAATTATTATACAGTTAAAATTTTAACAACTGCAGTTATATTCATTAATAGTTAATAATAGCTAATAAATTATTTTCCTATTTGCTTTGACACCATAAAAATTTCTTTCAAATCTTCTTTCTTTCGCTTCTAATCTAGTTAAATTTTAATAAAATGATGATAAATTGAAAATAAATTTTAAATTTAATTTATTTGTTGTTCAAACTGATACAAAATGAAAAGTTCCATATAATAGTGTTTCAAAACATTTTCACATTTAATAATTAATATTTAAAATGTTAAACATTTCTTAATCAAATTCGTAACTTTCAAGCGATGACAAAAATAAAAATTTTAGTGAAATTTAATTAGCTTTAATAGCATTCCATTGCGATGAATAGAATATTAGAATTTGTCATAACGTGAGGTTTCAACAAACTACAAAGTAATTGCTTACATAAGAATCTTTACTCGATGAATGTAATTAATTATTTTAATTAGGTTTATATTTTAAGAAGAAAATTTTCAAGTAAATATTTGAAATTTAATTATTATCAGATATTTGTAATTAATGGTGTTAGTAAAAGTGGAAAATTTTCTTCGAATTTTCAATTAGAAATAGGAGTAAAATGTTTAAGATTAGTTTTTAATTTAATGTGATGATTAATAATTTCAAAAATAATGCTTTTTTATTCGATTTTCAAATGAAATTATCATTTATTTTCTGTACGTATATTATTCTTATTATTAAAAATACTATGCCATTATTATACAAGTATACTTAATTAATCTGAATGAAGAGATGCAATTTAAGTTGAAAAATATTAGATTTTGAAATTCTGCAATAAGTTCAATCAATTACTAATTTCCAAATTACTTTATATTACTGTTAAAATTACATTTTTAAGATTTTTAGCACTGGTAATTTTCAAATATTGGTAAAAATTTGAAAAGAAAAATAATTATTTCAAAGTAGCAATTTAGATACAGAATAATATATAAATACAGTTTTTCCTCTATAAAACTATTTCAATAGTTTTTATAGTGATCAATATTAAAATTAATCAGTTTTATAACATATTTGTTTAAAAACAGGTGAGAATATTTGTTATAATATTTTGTTAAATATTTTTCCAAGATACATCAGCAATACATTTTTATATTAGATTTATATATATATATATATATATATATATATATATATATATATATATATATATATATATATATATATATATATATATATATATATATATATATATATATAAAGGTAACACACCTTCACTTATTGGAATTTCCCATTCCTTATTTTAATAATTTATTAATTATATTATTAGACTTGAATAACTTATAATCAAAATAGATTTTTATGATGCAATTTAACCTTAATTTCCTTGCAAGGAAATTTAATTAATTTATTCAATACGAAAAAATTTTGAGTGGGATATGAACTGTTTTTCAATAATTGAGAAGCAGACTGGACCAAATATTGGTTAAGACTCTGTAAATCCTTCAGTTGAAAAGTTCGTGGATTCGAATCTGGAAATTGTATGCTTGTAATGGTTTGGAATATGCTTTAAATTATAATGTTCCAATCTAATTATCCACCGTGAAAATAAAGAGACCCGACAAACAATTTCGAAAGATTTTCTCTTTAATGCCAAAAATAAAGAAATTACGTAAATTAATTAAGAATTAAAAATGTCACTTCTTATCAAATCACATGGATTAAAAAAAAACGTTTCATTTAAAATGTTAATGATTTCAAACATGCTTATAAATCAACATTAGTTTAATCAGAAACATAAAGTTTCAACTACCTAGTTCTTCAAACTCAGAATTTATTCGTAGAAATAGGAATATTGAATATACATGAATTAACGATAAAAACAGAAAATAAAATAAATAACTCTGGAAAAATAGACAGAGCAAATACTCTGTATTTTTCCAATGCGATCATATGTTACTTTTTCACAAATTATTTTGTAATCATACTTTATTTATCAAATTTTTATTTTAATTTATACCTAATATTTAAATAATTTTACATGCGTAAAAAATAAAACTGG
The DNA here is from genome assembly GCA_030067965.1 of Latrodectus elegans. Classification (NCBI taxonomy): domain Eukaryota; kingdom Metazoa; phylum Arthropoda; class Arachnida; order Araneae; family Theridiidae; genus Latrodectus; species Latrodectus elegans. The sequence continues at coordinate 8,425,564 of CM057820.1, forward strand.
AAGTTTAAAAGTTTCAAATATTGTATCATAAAATTAAAAGTTAATAATGGAAATCAAAAAAGTATATTTGGTATACATTGAGGCCTTTAATTTTGCTGATATTATTCAGGAGAACATTTTAACAAATAATGATTTCACAATTTTGAAAAAAGTGATGCCTTCAAGAACTGCAGTCTTTTATTTAACATTTATGTACACTTAGTCACAAAAGTAAGTATGCAGAGTGTATGTGATGATGTCCTATGGAAACACAAGACCTACAATATTAGAGTTTTCAAATTAACTATTTATTTCGATTACAGTAAAATGGAACTCAATTACAAAATGAAAAATATTTAAAAAATGCAAATATTTAATTAGCACAAGATAAGCTTGACTTAAAATAGGATGTAATTTACATCATAAAAGTAAGTATGCAAAAACAAAATCAAACACATTAATATTTCAAATTTTACAATTTTTGAAAAAATTTTTTTAATTTGTTGGATAGCCTTTGGCCTTTAAAGCACCTCGATCTATATGGCACTGATTTTACTAAGTTTTGTGTGACAGAAGATAGTATTTTCTGTCATTCCTCCAAAAGGACTTATTTTAGATTATTCTTAGTTTTGATCTCTTGCATTCTAATTTGGCGATCAAGATAATCCCATAAGTGTTCAATTGGATTAAGATCAGGTGACTGAGGTGGGGTTTTAAGCTATTTTCTCACGTTATATAGCAGTCATTCCCGAATAATCCGAGCAGTATGTTTGGGATCACTATCTTGTTGGAAAGTGAAGGATCCATCGAGTCGCTATTTAGAAGGACTTTGGCTTAGATTATTCTTTAAAACATTCAAATAGCTATATTGATTTATCATTCAGTCCGTTCTAACTAAATTTTCTGCACCAGTTGCTGCCATGCAACCCTAAACCATAATCGAACCACCAGAGTGTTTTGCAGTTTTTCTCATGTTCTTTGGTTCTAGAGCTGCATTTGCTTTCCTCTAAACTTTTTGGTATCCATCTGACCCGTTAACGTTAAATTTACTTTCATCCAAAAAAAAAAATCACGGAATTCCAAATATTTCTGTCCTGCTTTACATTTTCTTGTGCAAATTCTATTCTCTTTTTGCGATTCACTTTGCTAGCAAATGGTTTTCTTCGCATATTTCGACCATGGTACCATGCTTTCCGTAACACATAGTGAATAGTTTCAGGATTTTATGACTTCTCAAAATTGTTTTTCACAGCAGTTGTCAATTTTGATGCACTAATCTTCTGATTTTTTCTCCATTTCTAACAATTATTCGCCTTTTTCGATCCGTGAAAATGGGCGGTCGTCCTGTTCTTGGCTTGTTTAGAGTATTTTCCTCAGCTTGGAGCTTTTCAATGATTTTTTTATGCATTGTTGCAAGAATTTTGCCTATGATTTTATCGATTTGTCTTTGGGACTTGCTTTCCTCATAGAGCTTTATTATTTTTTCCTTCAGATATCTTTTGACAATTATTTTCAACGTGGATGCATTGGTGAATTGTTGCTGTACTTAAAGCTCAAGCTTACAAGTTTTGTAGCAGGACTACTAAAATTATCATTGAAATAAGAAAAATCAATCGAAAAGTTTCAATTAGCCTATTTAAAAGTAAAAGATTCGGAGTCCATGCATTCTTTTGTGATTTAAATTTCTACTAGTTGTTAACAAAATTACTTTTAAGTTTTTTTAAATATAATGATTTGGTTTATTTTTCATTACTTTATGACTTCAATCAGAAGCTATAAACAACACTCTCCAAAATAATTATTTTTCTAATGTTTATTTGAGAATTACATCCTTTTTTTCTTAAGCTATAAGTTGCATACTCACTTTTGTGTGTGAGCAAGTGTATATACATTTATATATACTTACTATTCACACATACACAATATATGTATATATAATATACATATATATATACATATATATATATATATATATATATATATATATATATGTATATATATATATATATATATATATATATATATATATATATATATATATATATATATATATATATATATATATATATATATATTGAACTATTTTACCAAGCCCATTTAATTCATTTAATATTTGGCATCTCATATCGATTACTTTAAAAATATGTTAAATACTTGACTTTTATTTGTATCATAAAAACATGACAATAATATGTACAAAAGTATAGAAACTTTGCTTAATTTTCTAAGTTCGCATGCTTATTGCTAATAGAAAACTAAAAAATTACTCCATTATTAGTGCAATCAGCTTGTACAATACTAAACTATTTTTCAAATAATCAAATATTAAAATAGATAATATCGGATTTTGGAAGAAAATAAAATGGAAACAAGAAATATATTTTTATACATAAATTAAGAAACTATCTTATTTTTAAGAAAAATAAAATGGATTCTAGAAATATATTCTAAGTGATGGATATGAAATGCTAAAGATTAAAGGAAATAAGTGTTCATGGGAAAATAAATCAATAGTGAATTATTAGAGTTTTACATGAAATAGTATAATTTTGGACAGCAATAAAATTTTATAATTTTATTTTTTTCTCTAAATTGTTTTTCTAAAAGATATTGTTCTAAATATTATCAAATAAATTATATATATATATATATATATATATATATATATATATATATATATATATATATATATATACATATATATATATAAGAGAAATAATATATCCTACAGATTATTATATGATTATATAACCTTAAGAGAAACATTTTTAGAAGTAAAAAATTGCTTTTCCCATTTAATAGAAAACAATTAATACAAAAAAAATCCATTTTAATTGATACTCCTTTTCCAAACAAATAATTGCAACTGGGAAGATGAATTGGTTGCTACATATTAAGAGCTGTAAACTTCAGCCTCGATTTGCACGTGTTCCAAATTAATCCTGTAATTTTCCAGAGTCCCTTAGAAACCCTTAATCGGGGCCACTCTTTTATACGAAAAAGTGATTGGAGTGTGACGTACCAATTTCCAAGATTAGAAACCTATCAAATGACCCATCGATCAAAAATAAAAAATACGTTTGAAAAAAATCTGAGTATCCTGTTTTTGAACTTACTTCTCTGGATTATTAGAACTTCGTTTCTGATCACATTATGTGTTGTTCGGATTATATTATCTGATATTTCTGATTAGAATTAATTACAAATTAAATTAATGTTTCTTTATTAATGAAGTTATCAATTTTTAATGAAGTATTTTAGCAATGCTTCTTTTCACAGTTACACGATTTTTTACTTTTAAAAAAAAATCATGAAATAATAATGTAAATAAAGTTATGCTTTATATTTTATTAATTTTACAAGTTTTTTTTTAGCTACATCAAACTCTGAAAACAGGTACATAAATTCAGTTGAAATTAATTTAAGAAGTAAGCAATATAAAACCTGTATATAATATTGAAATTTGCACGCTAATATAATTTGGAAATGTATTTGCATAGTTATTTCATCGTATTCTCAGTTATGATTGTTTTAAAATACATACAAACACTCCAATTCATCTACTGGTCGTCTTGTACATGAAATTATCTCTACAGTTTCCAACAAATATTTAAATTGGACCAGGAAGGAAATCCTTTTCATGACCGGCCATGGCCCATTCCCTACTTACTTCTACAGGGTGGGTCTAACGGACACCCCAAATTGTACCTGTGGTAACGAGGGAGATCCAATACACTATCTCACGGTCTGCCCACTCACTTCCACATGGCACTTACCAACCCCTGCAAAGCAGTGGGTCATTAACTGGAAACGAGCCGTACTCTCTAACAAGACCTCTAGACGAAAACTAAACCAAGTAATGGACTTTCTTATTAGTCAAGAGTGCTTATTCACGTGGTTCAAGAAGAATCATCATTGACCTTCTTCTGCTAATATCCCAAGCCTAAATATTTGGACTTAAGTACTTAGACTTTGCTAAAGAAATGGCAGCTTCAACATGCTTTAATGGACTCTTTTCAATAGACTGTTCTTGATTTTTGAGCTCCTCTTAAAATTCATTTTTTAGTGTGTTGTTCATTTTAAAGTTATTAATTGTAATCCTTCGTATTTTCATACTTTTATAATTCTGTGTATTCCTGTAAGTGTGTAATTCCATGTATTTTTGCAGCCTTGTGATCCTACATGTTCTTGTAATTTCATAATCCTATGAATTTTGTGTATACCATTTTCCTATATAATTTTATATCTCACCCCAAAATTGTGGTTACTGGGCCTGATTAATGAGAGAGTCATTCTCACTTTCGGAAGGAAGTGAGATTGAGTCCCAGGCTAGCCAAGGTTCCGCTGTTTTCGCTAAAGGCGGTTGGGGCACACTAAATCTGACCGCAATGTCCTCCAGGTGAGGTGACGCATCTAGGGGTGACGGGTCAAGTCTTGGGAATCTTCTGCTTGCTCCTTGCTTCAAATCATGAAGACTCCATCCGGCTGCTTCTATCTAGCTGGTAAAGTCCATCTCAGGGCTAGGTACAGGGAAGTATGTTGGGTCAACAACAACAACCACCTTAACTATTAATCAAATAAATTGACAATACTGGTGTAAAAAAAAATAGCTGACTACAGCCATAGAGTTATATATCTATAATTGTATGATAAAAATATTTCAAATAATTATAATTTGTATAACGCTTACAAGATTTTTTGTGATTTTTCTTACAATATAACAAAGAAACATTAAAGGATTTCAAGTCTAGAGAATAAAGAATCTTGACAAGTGTTAGTAACATAGTATTTCAATGTGTTGGCAATGTAATTGGAATAAATATGTCAACATTTGTTCTTCATATTATTGTTATTCATAAATCTTCATATTGTTTCATTAATTCATCATATTTCTGAAAAATTTTTGCGTATCAAATTTGTGATATTAGTTCTCAGTTGGCATCGTAAAGCTCATAGAAATGATGGGTGTTTGTATTTATGTTATGATTACTATTTAAAATCAGTTATTTTTCTAATTCTAAGAAATCACATCTAGTTACTTTGAAAAATAGCTGAATTTATTTTATGATTTAATGTAATAAAATAAAATAAAAAAGTATATATCACAAATGATAACGTAAAGTTTAAAAATAAAATTAGAAGAAGAAAATAACTGCGAATTATTGTCTTGTACCAGTTAGGTTGGCGATATGGGGTGCACTGCTCCACTTTTCCAACTGAACCATAATTTGGTATGGTGTCTGACGTCCTCAGTACACACATGTCATAGTTTCTTGTTTATAGGATAGGCAACCATTCAAAACCCATTTTTACAAGGAAAGGACAAAGACAGGAAAGAGAGGTAAAAAAAGTACATCCATGCCCAAACTAGGATTCGAACCCAGTATCTCTCCATACGCAGTCAGTCACGCTGACCACTAGACAGGGTGGTGGGAACTGTGGGTTGTATGCATGAAATGAATTCAAAACGTTTAGAAAATCTGAACAGGAAATATATAATTGCTTTAAAATTACACGTTTTAAATGTATATCTTGTGCTTTAAAATAAAAATTATGTTAAATATATTCGTATTTTACTATTTTAACATAGACAAAAACATTAACTTTTTCCTAAAATTTATGATTACTTCGTTGATACACCATATTTGAAATTTATTAATATTAAAAATAAGATATTTCTTTTGTAGACATAGAAATAATTTTATTCCTTCTCTTATATTGTGAATATGAAAAGAAGGTACTTCTAACATGGAAATGAAGTTTGACCAAAAGTGTATCATTCTACTGTCAGAGTTTTCTGTCACTTTTGATGTCTAGAATACTTCTCATTTGTTTTGTCCTCAAACGTCTCCCCTTTCATGGGGATGATATGTTCCAAAGGTTTCTATCTCGTGGGAGGGAAGTGGGTGTTCCAGAAACTTTCCTGTTAGCGGGAGAAAATCGGATATTTGGTGATTCATTTGGAATTAAGCCTGCCCGAGAGAAATTACTTTCGCTTTTAGTTTCGTAAGAATTACTTCCTCCTATCCAATTCTTTTTAATCTCCTAATGAACTGATAAGAGCTTGGATGGATAGTTTGGTTTTAATTGAATTAAATATTTTACATATATAAATTTATGTTAACATTTCCCTTATCTATCGTAAACACATTTAAAGCGCATTATTATAAATTTGCTACAAAAGGTGTAACGTGAAACATAAAAAAGTGAAACTATGTGAAAGCAAGTCGATATTTTTATTGTTAGTACAAAAGTAATACTTTTCAAGCTTAATACAGTGTATTAAAATTATCAAATTAATAATCAAATTTTGCATAAATAATTATAGCTGTTTCTATAAAAAATTTTATTTCGAATAAAAAAACAGAGTTATAAAATACCAAATTATATTATTACTAGTATAGCTGTTCAAGTTAGCGCTTTTAATTAAATCTGATTATAAATATGTGGAGGCCTATCGATGGTGGGCGTCCCTAACTTCGAAACAGTGTGTCCCGGGTTTGAATGCTGGTTTGGATAAGCATATTCATTTCTCTCTCTCTCTCTCTCTGTGTGAGTGTTTCTTTATCCTTTCGGGGCAAATATGGCATATGCCCTGGTGGACAACTGTAAAAATTTGACTTTACTTTCCCTCCTTGTAGCGCTGAATCTTATAAAATACTAAAGAGCATCTGGGCATTAAAAATAAATATGTAGATGAGTTACAAATAAACGATACGCTCTTAATTATATTGGAAATATGTTTTACACACTAAATTAAATGCTTACATTTCTCCCCATTGTTTAATTGAAGATGACTTAATTTTTCATTGCAGAATAATAAAAGTAATTTAAACGAATGTGTGAATTGAATAATGAATGAATTCTTTGAATTTTAATATTTATGATTTCATTCTTCGTTCATAAGAAACTACCAGTTTGAAATGCGAAATTGAAGTCATGGTAAACAAGTTCAGCTTTCCAATTAATATTTCTTATATAATACTATAAATAGGCTGTTTCACTATGTTCTGGGATACAAAAATAAATCCGAACTACCCTTTACAAGCATGTGAAAATAATATTGATATGATAAAGGATATGAAAATAATATTAAAATATGAACCGAACATTTGCACTGAATCAGAATCCTCTGAAAACTATTTCTTTAACAATTACGAGTGAATAATTTCATTCAATTTTATGATGTATGTTTGTCTACATTTATTAGTATTAGATTGCAAAGATGACAAATTCAGAAAATTATGAAGGTCAATCATTGCCATGGTATTTCATAATGTTCAATTATTTATCCCACATTTTATGTCTATAATTATGCGAATATTATCAGAAATTTAATTTAAAGTTTCATTTACATCTGATTACACTCCAATGTCGAAATTAAATTTTGGTAATTTGCAGTTTGGAAACACATTACTATGTAGTAATCATGTTGTCACATTTCTAATTTTACGCTGAAGTGATAAGTTGAAATTGCATTCCAACCATAAAACTTTTACTCGGGAAATATTTCATTTCAATTATGAAGCATTAATTAAATGAACAACTCTATGACTTTTAAGTTTTGACAATCTGAAATCAATAGCTTAAGAGTTGAAGGGATTATGTAAGGCACTTGAAAATCCACTACGTGTTACTTTTTAATTGGATATTTCGAGATTGGGGGCTATATTTACGTGTCTCATACTAGAATTCTTAAAAATCTATCATATTCGAGCAGTAAATATGCATATATAAAGAGGTAATGTCTCATTAATTTTTCGTTTTAACAGAAAATTGATTTGAATCCAAGATTTCTCACTCCAAAACCATGTTCCTATGTTTTAAATCATGTTGAAACTTGACAATTAATTTATTATTTGACAAAAAACATATCAGGAAATTACTTTGAATTTGTGCAAGTGACAGCCTTAATCGCAGCCTACGCTGTTAACTTTTTCAGTGATTCACGTCTTATAAATAAAAGTTTTTTACTTATTTCTAATTTCAGGTTAGGAGACAACTGTTGTTTGAATAATAAATATTAAAACTAGTACAAAGATTTAAGTCAACATGAATTCAGATAACAAAATTAACAACACAGTAAATTTATAAATCGCTTATCTTGTGCCAATCTCTCCAGTATTTCTCTCACAAAAGTATCAGATTCAGTGCAGGGCCATAACTCAGTGTGGTTCACGTCTATTTACTTTTGTATGTTTCACAGTCATCAAAAAGGAGAGAATTTTTATATGATTTGGATTTTAAAGAAACAATCGTGGCATTAGCGAGGCTAAAAATGGCAACCAATTTGTCTCTTTGCCAAAGGGAGATGTTTGTGATTTCATCGATCTATTTCTTACCTTTGTTTACCTCTTTTATGTTTTTCCAAAAGTCTTTACAAAAAGATTTTCAACTAACCATTTGGTGGAATAAAAAATATTGGATTTATCTGCTTTTAGTAAAATTTTGATTTTTTTCTTTTCTAAAAAATCAGCTGTGATTCATTTACCTGCTGTCTCCAGTGCACTGGTACTCACGAAATGCAACTTTAATGTTTTCAATTAAATCATTGAAAACCAAATGAGTCTTTAAGATATCAGCTGACGCAGGAACTTCAGAGGAAACAATGTGACCATTGCTTCACCTATAGGAGGGTCACCTCAGAATCTGTGGGGTGCGACGTAGATCTACGTTCTTGCGGTGCACACCCTGGCTAATGCTAAATGATCTACAACTTTGGCATTATGTGCTGCTCTCAAATAAGAGCAATAAACCTAATAAATATAAAACATTATAAAATTGCTATATTTCATTTATTCGTTTCCAAAATTGGTATTTTTTACTGAAATAATCATAAAACCAGTTGAACACGCATTTTTCTATTTATCACTAGAAGGAAAATTTTCTCCTGAAATGTTCAAATGCTAATATCTTTTACAAATATTATATTCCACTGCCTGCCTGTATATCTATTTTGCTGCCATCAGTATGAATTTTGATATCATTTGGAAGAGTTTTACTGGTTATTTCCAAGAATAATTGCTTAAGTAAGTCGGGAACAAAGTCGTTTTTATTAAGAGAAATAAACTATCACTCATGAAAACTAACATTGGAAAGCTCATTGCAAGAATTTAAGTTACAATAGATATAACGAGGTATCTTTCATTTTCCCCTCATAACTTTCATATTTAGAGTTATTCTCGAAGAAAAAGGTCCAAAACAAAAAAGAAATGGTTAATACCTAGCTTCATAACTGGTATAAAGGCACAAAAAAAAAAAAAAAAAAAAAAAAAAAAAAAAAAAGGATTTTCTCTATTTTTCTATTGCGATGGGCAAATCAACGCGTGTCAGTCTCTACTTGGCAGTGGGCACTTGAAAATTTCACTGTGGGTAGCAACTTTGCCCCAAATGCCGGCAGAAGCAGGCATCACCTCAGCACATCTTGTACTGGACTGGGAGGATATCCACGACTGTCCATTTTTTGTATTGAATTTCATTAATATCAACAGTTTCCTGGATCTGGTCAGACTTCCGTCGGAGAAGATGGAAGATTATATACAGCAACAACACAAATCTTATATCTCTATTATCTTATCATTTTTAGAAAAAAATGTAATCCTTTCCTATAGATTTCCTTCAGACCTAAATTCAAAACTGCATAAGATTCTTATTTTCTCTGTGTGATATATCTTATTAACATTACAAAACAAACGGAAGTTTCTTCACCTGTAAAAAGTAAAAATGCAAGACTGTAAATAAGACATGAATTATTATCGATTTACTATGAAATTACTCAATTTTTTATAGTTATTTCAATTTAGGTTTTATTTAAATCAAAAAGTTAATTTACCATTTTTTAGTATGTAGCATCTTAATAATAATATTGGATATTAAAAGGGTAATATTTCAGTGAAACAATTTGCGCATATAGTATAATTGTATATTTTATAATTCGTCTAAAAATATTATTAGAAAAACTAGAAAAAACATATCTACCCTTAAAGCTCTGTTTTTTTTATATAAATAAGAGTGATCGATGTGTAGTTTATTACAAAACTAAAATTATTGTAAACGGTCATTTAAGGTCATAAAATATTCACTTTCTATTTTAAGGAAAAGACAATAAAATGTTAATTATAAGAATAATTAAAATATGAATTGTTTTTTACTCATGATCGTACACAATAGCATATTTCTGTATTAGTGAATTGTAGGGATTTCATAGAAAGAAAAATATAATTTATTTATTTTTAAAATAAATTAGTGACACATGAATTTAACAAAGTTTTATTAATGTAATAAATACCAAAATAATAATTTTAAAATTTGTGCTTTTCAAAGGATACGATTTTTTTTCATTTTGTTTATAGATAATTAAGATTAATTTCATAATACTTAATTAAACAGAAATAGAAATTTTTAACAGTAAAATGTTCTTTCATAAATCTTATTCTTTCAGAAAAGAATAGCTATAAAACAAATAACTTAAATTGAAAAGGAACTTTAAAGCAACAAATGGAACACTTATAAGAAATTTCCTATCTAATAAATAAAAAGAGTAATTTTAACACACATGAGACTTTTACGGAGCATAAAATTTTCAATGAGTTATTTCTTTTCCAATAAAAATAAAACCAAAATAAAATAAACTTAAAATATGCCAGAACAATGAAAATAATTTTCAAGACAGAAAACAGTTTTGAAAAATTAATTTTGCAAATTTATCTATAATGCTTAAATTGGTTCTTTCTTTCATTATATAAGATTCTACACATTCAAAATGTAATTAGCTGACGTATAATAACTTAATTTTAGAAACATGCCAACTTTTATTCTCTTAGTAAGAATGCAACTTTTCATCTATGTCATTAACGTCATATGTCGGTGATATATACCTCTCGTTAAGGAATAAGTTATTGATTCTTCTTTGTCTAGATGGCATCACAATGTAGCGTTAAAATTCTTTAGATAAAAAGATAAGTTTTTAGTCCCGGAGTGTGCAATTAAGTACAGAACACACAGCTGCTACTGTAAGCGAAACAAACTCTTTCATGCTGTGGCTGCGCATATATTTATCATGCATAAACTTTAGATCATATTAATGTAAGAAAAACAATACGTATTATTAATTACCATGGCGTAAATTAAAATTAAAAAATAATGAACATATAAGAATATGCATTTCTAAAGTAAAATATTACGTACATCCCAAGAAAACCATTGATTTTTAATTTAAATTTATCATTTGTTTCTACCTTTTTTAATCTTATTTGAACCTAACTCAGCGCAAAGAGCAAAATACAGAGCCAGATCAGCAGATTACACACCAAACTAGGCTCTTTAATGTAATGGATTTTGAAGTACCTGTTTATTGGTTGAGGTTTTGTGACAACCAATACCAGAAAATATTTTTAAAATGAATACCCAACCGACAAAAAGTTTTGCCTACAAAAATTAAATAATATAAAAATTTTAAAAAAATTTGAAAAAAATCATATTTTGGGAGAAAATATTTACATGTGTAATTTACATGTATATTTATGGACCAATTACTTTAATAATAATTGATTAGAATTATCAGATAAACGAAACATTTAAAATTTATTCCATCCAAGCATTGCTTACATAAAGTTTCAATACACGTTTAGACATTACTTTATATATATACATATATATATATATATATATATATATATATATATATATATATATATATATATATATATATATATATATATATATATATATATATATCTTAGTACAATTGGAATGACAGGTGCGTTCATGCTTTAAATTATTAAATCTAAATTTAAAATTAAGATGGTAAATTAAAAATTGTTTGTGCTTGTATGTTGCATGTAAGTGTTATAGAAAAAATAAATTTTAAAATTGAATTTAAAATTGCTTTTCTTGATATTTATTTATCTATATTGCCCAGTCAACTGTAATGAAATTTTATTAAAAACGATCTTGTATACTTGAACACTTGACAAATTATAAGCAATATTACTTTTTTACGTTTTACTTTATATATTTTATAATATACATTCTTAACTTTATAAATTAAGCATAAACATATAAATTAACATTTTGCTTTAAAGCATAGCTATAATATGTTAAAATACGAAATTTTCGAAATCATGATATTCAAAATCATGTGAAAAACGTTGGCGATAAAACGTCACCATTTCCAGCCGCTTTCGCCAAGCGATAAGTTAAAATAAGATTTTACAGTTTCCTACTTTTATTTCACTGAGTCTTTTGTGCGCAGTTAATAAATCATATCTTACATCGAAACAAATAGGGTTATTATAAATATTAAAATAGCAGTCACTTTCTGATTGCTTAAAACAAAGATACGTGAATCGCTCTACTGAAAATAATGATCAATTAAATTCGACTACATAGTTGAGTGAAAATAGTGTAAGTTTGAGTAGTTCAAACAGGGTCTAATTCCAAACTCTGCTCCCATTTAAGCATTTGCTTTTCAGCTTTTAATTGGAGACAGCTGATTCTCCATTCGAATTTTCCTGTTCACCGTAGTGAAATAGTGCTTAGATGGAAGTTTGATGATTTGATTCATCAACTAAACAGCTTTCAGATGAAGTTCTTAAAAATCTGTTGCAGAAAAATGTTTAAATTATAAAATGTTTTTATTTTTGATGACTTTAGCTAGTTTTAGTGTCAACTAGTTTTATTTAATAGCTTAAAAATAAATATACGAGTAAATATAACAGAGTACTTTTTTGACTAAATATGAAAAATTATAAGTATAAATTTTTTGCAATAAATTTGAGTAATTGGATAATACGTGGTTTATACATTATAGAAAAAAAATTAATATGTAATTTTTGAATTATTTATTTCCGCTAGAGGAAAAAAATGTGTTTATCGAAAAATTAGTCCATTTTAAATTTTGAAAATATTAATAGCTATTTTAATTGTGAAAAAGAGTTGACAGAATTTATTTTTCTCTTAAATTATATATATTTAAAAGGAAATAATTATTACATAAATTTTCTTAAATACAAAATAAAAACGCACAATATATGCATAAGTCTAACACATCTATTAAAAATTGCTTTTGTTGGTGCATAAGTAAGATAGTAAAAAATATTATTTATATACATGTTATTATGTTATAAAATGTTATTTATATGCTCATTTGTTTTGTTTTTCATATGATGCTTACCAATATATATATTTTAATTTCTTAAAATATGTATGCTAGTCAATATTATAGATTGGTTAGCATTAGAAAGCAGTTGAAGAAAATTTATTTTTCTTTAAATTATGTATTTAAAAGGAAATGATCAGTCACATGAATTTTCGTAATTAAAATAAAAACGCACAATATATGCATCAGCTTAACCCATCTATTAAAAATTATTACTTATGTTTGTGCATAACTTAGATAATAAGAAATATTATTAATACATTTGTATGTATTTTTTATATTTTTCATATAATGCTAAGCAATTTATATATTTGAATTTATGAAGCGCTGTTATTGTATATTACAAAATATTTCTGCTAAAATTTATAATAATTAAGAAATTGTTGAAAATTTGTATAAACTTTTTTTTTGAGTGTTTCATCAAAAGAGAATTCTTAGCGAAAAAATTTAATTTCATTCATCTTAATCTCCTTATCTAATTTTAATGTTGTTACAAAAATAATAATAAATTTGACGGTGACATTCAATGTATAATATAATGTTCTAGGATAAATATAATTTAGAATAACTAGCATTTTTAATCAAGACATAATTTAATCAAAATTTAATAAAAAGAAATTGTTATACTTATCAACAATAATATCCACACATTATTTTTGTTTTAGACTTCAAAATCAATAATATATCACTTTATTATTGAATGGTTTTACAATCATTCATTTCCTTAATTTAAAAGTATATATTTTTAGTTTGATAACTGTATTTTAGAACCTTTAAATGTATTTAATAAAATTGCTTCTAAAATAAACTTTTAATTTAAAAATAAGCTTTATAAAAAAACTATAAATCAAGCAAATTTAACTTGGTTAAGAAAGAAAAGATATTTAGAATAGTGTAAGAATGTAATGTAAGCGTTATAATGCAACATTTATAAACCTTGTCATCGTAAATTATTTTAAGTATAATAATATATAGATATAATTTTAAATAAGTATTTAACTCTATCACAACTTATTTCATTATCTATTACTAACACATTTATTTGCAATTATGACAAGTTAAAGAAATTTAAATTCACGATAATTATATAAATTGTTACCATATTTTATTTTTTAAAACGTATTTTATTAAAATATTATTTTTTAAAATTTGTTTTATTAAATTATCAGGACAAAAGTACTTGAAGGAAATATCTGAAATTCTCCACATAAACGCACACGCATAAATGAATATCTTGCAAATGAGTTGTAATAGGAGAAAAGCACAGTTGTTAACGCTTTTACGATTATCAGTAACATGAAATTTTTCTAATTGCTCTCAGCTGTTAACTCTAATTCGTCTTAAAATGCTTAAATGATTTTTTAAAGGTACCATAATTAAAAACTGAATGCAAGCCAATGAAGAAGATAGGATTTGTTTTTGTGAACTCTATTACTCGAAATAAGAATGACTTGAATTTATAACTTCTTAATATAGATTGGATTACGTTAAAAGACAGTTTTTGAACTATCGAAAGATAAAATAAACGAGAGAAAATATTTTACATCGATATAAAAGAATTTAAAGTTCCTTATGGGATAGTAAAAATTTACTTTTACCATTTTTAAGTGTATTAGATAGAAAAATATTTTTATAAATTTCTGACCTAAAACGTTTATAATAATAAATCTAAATGATATCTAACTTAACTTGACGATGAAATTTTTCCTACGTTTTTAAGATAGCTTTGAATAAAGTCCTTTTTTGTTTAACTTTCATATACAGGCATTATATTTCAAAGTATATATAACCGAAAAAGTTTACACAATACATTTAGATTAACTTCAACATCACTCCCATAACATATAATGCATAATTTTCCAGTCATTTAAATGTGCTTCACTTAAAATTGATGAAAGAAGTGAAAGTTAATGAACAACAAAAGCTTAGAATTTTTCATTTCACAAAAAAAAAAATTAGAATAAATTGAATGAATATTCCATTTATAAATTGTAAGCCACATTTTAAAAATTTCATACTTTTAAATTATGAAATAAATTGTAACTAAATATTTTATAAAATTGTAATAGTTACTCCTGATTAATTACAAAAATTAATATATATTTATTGTAAAATATAACAATTATAAGTATATAAATATTGAATCTTCATAAAATTTTTATAAAGAAGTTTTTTATTTTATTCACAATTTCTGGTGCTAAGCAAATAGTGGAAACGCATTGATGATGCGTTTCCACTATTTGCTTAATTACCTAAGCTGTTACAAAGAAATTAACAGATTAACTTTCAATGTTAAAAAATAAATTTAAAGTATTTGATGCTAATGAGACTGAGAAGAGATTTATAAACAGGAAAGAAAAATAAGTACAATAAGTTTCAAGGAAATTACAAAATATCTAAATTCTAGCTGGTTCTTTTGGAAAAATTTAATGGAAAAAATTCCTTCGTACAAAAACAATTCATTAATTTCTTCCCTAATCGAATTAAATTTATTTTAGTTAAGAAACTTTCGATAAAAGTAATTGAAATAGTATGTGTCTGACGCAAATTTAAAATGATTGATTTTTTTACGTGATGCAATTTCCTTTTATTGGGAACAATTTTGCAAATCTTCATCTATTATTATTATTTATGACATTTAGATAAATCAAGCCGAAAGCTATGAGAAATTGAGTCAAAAGGGTACGTCTTTTGTTTAATTAGAACACCACGAAGGTGAAAGTACGACTTTGCTCTATGACTCCTTTGAACGATAGCACCACTAGAGGATCCTCTTCCTCAACTTTAACTTTGATCTGGAGGAATAGTAAATTTTCTCCAGACCATTACACTCATGGTAATTGTTCAACCAGTGACTACAGGACTTTTGATTTCACAGGTTTAACGAGCATGCATGTATTGCATGTTTTCTCTTTGGATCTTTCCTTGCATTGGGAATCGAACATATCCTTACCGCACGGAAGGCCCATGCCCTGACCACTAGACTACCACATCCTTGAATTTTCATCTAATTCCATTCAGTGAACATAAGCTGCACTCTAAAACATTTTTGACAAATGTTGTTGACGTATGACACATTTTAAAATAAATATTACTCGCACTAATCTATCTATAGTTACATGTAAATTTTACCCAGAAATAATTTTAAAAATAATATAGAATTTTTTTTGAAAATAACTTCTGTTTACTTCAAAATGTATTACTATACAATATTTACTATGTTATAGCTTAAACACTGTATACACAAGTTTTTATGCCAGTTTTATGCGCGACAAATTAGACAACAAATGTTACAAATTAGAATAAGGTTTAAAAGTTTATTCTCAATAAAAATCATTTATAACAATAAAAAAATGATTATAATGAATGATACTTTATTCTTAATGATTACGATGTATCTCAAATAATAATTTATTTTTAATAATTAATATTAGTGAGAATTTTTATTAAATTTTTTTATTCAGCTAATATTTCATTCATTATTGTAAATACAAACTTCTTTCATAATATCTGAATTTATTTTTATTGAATGATATTATATATATTATAGATTGAAAATTTTCAATAAAACAAATAATTATTGAACTAAAGAAATCGGTTGCATGACAGCGTTGAAGAACAATTCCTCAAAACAGAAGTACCTAATCCTATAATATTTGCAATCAAAACACACAAACTTTGAAGAAGGAAACGAAAATGTTAATAAGAAAATCCTTCTGCCATTGTTAGGGCATTCTGTCATTGCATTCGTATAAAAGAAATAAAGATGCGAGGAGACATTTGTAAGAAATGCATTATATAAAATAATGACACAAAATTTGTTAATCAAGATTTAATTCTGTCAAATAACTGAGTGAAAATGAAATTATGTTTCAAAACCATTATTTTGGTTACACGTAATTGATAAAATGCATAATGTTGGAGTAACCATTACAACTAATGTCTTGAAGATATGATCTTAAGAAATACAATTCCATTCCTAAAAAAATTCAATTCAAGTCTATGATAATAAGAAAATTAATACAGTATTGCGTCATTTAAGTGCATCTGATGCATGAGAGTTTGACAGTCCATGTGTACATAGGATTGTTACAACTGGTGAATCTTACATGATCAAAATTGTCATACATTAACAATGGATTTTTTTTTAATTTAAGGCAACTTATCTTGATTATCTTGGTATTCTCCTTCTATTACCTAAAAAAGTGTTCGTTTTAGATTATTGAATTCTTTTTTTTTCCAATGAGTTGTTTGATGAACATATCGATCATCAGTTGCAAAGAGTGTGCATGCAGAGATAAGTGTATTCTTTGTTGCCGTCTAATATTTATGGCATGGTTTTTAGGCGATATGCGATTAACTTAGCTTTAGTGAAATCGAAATGATTTATAAATAATATAATTTCATATATTTGACTAGCAATTACATTTTAAAATAAATTTGGAAAGACAAGTAACAGATTAAATTAATAGTAATTAGTTCAACATCCAAAGATATAATAATTATTCACAAACACTTACACAGCTAGATTCCCAGTCACAAATCTTCAGTTACATAAAATCTAAATCACAATCGGAATTTAATACGCTTTGCTTTTTTAAAAGTATTCACTAATATACCTTAAGCATACTGTTTTATAATTTGTCGATACAATTATGTATGATCGGTTTTTTAAATTTATATATAACTCTGAAATTCTTTTGTGAATATAAGATTACAAAAAAGGAAAAAAGAAAATTTAAATAAAAATAATACTGTTCTAAAACATGTGTAAAATTTTTATTTAATACACAAAAATTGTCTAGAAAAGGTTTTACAAAATTCAATATACTTCATTTAAATTATAATGTGTTCATTTTATTTTAAAATAATTATTTAATCACTGATTGTGACCTCCCTACCTAACAGTAAACAATAGAAATTAATTTTTTTAAAGGTAGATTTTAAGATTTCATTAAATGTTTGAGAATTATTTGATCACTAATAAAAAAAAAGAAATGAATGGGTTTAGTATATTCTCATAAAAGCCGAATAATATACATATTTTTACGAACATTAATCCTTTATAAATTTATAAAAAATATTTTGTGAAGAATTCATACTTCAACTATTTTCTTAATTTTAAAAATAATAATAATCGATGCATAATTACAGTTAAAGGTCATTGATCTTATTTATATATATTAAAGCACTCAAAACCAAAATAGCACTTATAAATAGAATATTTATTAATTTCAAAAATCATATATAAAATATAATTAATATCAATATATATTTATATAATTCATCTATTTTAGCAAAACCATTATTTTAAATATAAAAAATGCGTAATGTAAACATCTTAGTATATACGAGTTTTATATACGTTTATTGGTTACAAATAAAGAATCATTATATATGATATTTTCATAAATGTTCTTATTACGATGGCAGTTATTTATTTCTATTAGGAACCTTATTGAAGAGAATTTACATGTTTATCATTAGAAATTTACAATAGTTAAGAATTATGTTTCGGCGTAGCAATTTTAATAATACTAAATAATGAACTCTTTTACAGATATTATTTCAATTCTCTTCCTATGTCTAAAAAAGAAAAAAAACAAGTAATAAATTAAAAATAATAATAAAGTACATCTTAATTTTGATTTACGATTATATTACATTGTTATATTATATCAGCTGATTAGGCTGTTGTTAATTTGAAAGAATTTATTTTATTCGATGCATTATAATTCATCTGCAGCTTATAAAAATAATTTTAATGAACGTTCATAAGTTTGCAAGTGAATAATTTAATTAGATACTTTAATTTGTCGACGTAAGATAATGGCTAAAGTTTTATCATAAATAACTTTAAGTCAAAAAGGCCTCTTTATCGTCAGAAAATATTAGTTTAAAAATTGTTATTTGAAACTCTTAACAGCTTGAAATCTATATTTTTAATATTAGGTAGCTTTAAAAAATTTTTTAAAACATGTTTTCCAACTTGCAATGTTAAACCTAAGACAAATATTTAGTATTTTGTTTTAATACAGTTGAAATCTGTTTTCAGATTTTCATTTTAAGAACACTTTAAGTGTCCTTAAAAGGAGATATAATTATTCTCCAGATAGCTTTAAAAAATTTTCTGTTCAATTCTTTTAACAAGAATAAAACACTAGCTCAAGCCATTAATGTCAAAAGTTCGTGATATACACCTCTGTGAAAAATTACTTTTTGATTATAGTTTCTATACAACAGAAACAACAAAAACGAGCAGAAGAAATAATTCTTTTGAAAAGGTAGATTTTAAAGGTTCATTAAGTAACTGAGAACTTTTGAATCCTTAAAGCAAAAGTAATGGAAATAAATTAGTTTTGTTTAAGACCAAATAAACAGAATCTTAATAATTATCTATAAAAATATTTTTGTGAATAATTCCATCAAATTATTTTCTTAAAGTGATAATTAATAATTTCCGATAAATGATTATAATTATAGATGATTAATTTATGTATTCAATGAATATTTTAGGTGTTTTTAATCTCAACCCAACGTATTGATTACTATAAGTAACTTACAAAATTATGTTAGTTGAATTTTAATGAATATTATTTAAGGTAAATCATTTGAACAAATTGTGTAAAAATTGACTCGAACTTTTGCTTAAAATTTTCTTTCGTATTAAAAAGTAAAATTCCTACTTGAAAGAATTTTTTTTTAATTAAAACAGATCGAAGTGGTTGTGAACTATAAAAAAAGGGAATTATTTTATTATTCTATTTCCTTTGGATATCATATTTTAATAAAAATTCATATTATTTTTTCCAAATACTAAACATTTTACTGAAAATAAAGGAAAATATATATGATATCCTAAATAATATAATTAAAACTTTTAATGCAATTATTCCTATGAAGGAGCAATTAAAATTCATTTTATAATTTCAATAATAATATTACGTATAGATAATTCTTATAAAAATGTTGTTTTATTTACCAAACTCGTTCAAAATTAGTTTTCTATGCACCTACATCTAAACAATGTAATTGATATTATTACTGAGGAAAAATTTTAATTTTTTCTCATGCATCTAATATTTCTATACATTTTAAAAATACAATTGGAAAAAACAATAAAGATTAAACTCAAGGAATTGCGTAAGTTCTTATTTTTTGGATGAAATATTTATTATGTCTACAGTAATATAAGTTTGAATAAGTAGCAATTATCTATAAAAGGTCTTCCCGAAATATATTTCACCTTTTGAATATTGAGATATTTTACAAAGGTCTTAAGTCATTCGAATATCTACTACGTGGTGTTAAGGTAAATTAATGCTCAACTTTTGGCAATGATAGGAAAATCGTCTTCGCAATGAGAATGGTAGGAGTATAGTTTTTGCAGTGAGAATGATAGGAATATCGTCTTTGTAATGAAAATGGTAGGAATATGGTTTTCGTAATGAGAATGATAATAATATGTTCTTTGCAATAAGAATGGTATATATATGATCTTTGTGATAAGAATGTTAGGAATATGGCCTTTGTAGTAAAATTCAGGGATTCAATCTCATCAAGTTTTGAATGATGGTGATAAGCACTGACGTTTTTGGAGGCTATTCACATAATGTGGATGTATGAAAGTTTACTTGATTTTCACTCTTAAGAGGCGTGAATATGTGCTACTAACAGCCTTCCTGAACAGCAATTATTCTCAATGTATGGATAAATTCATTGTGACCTTGAAATGTGTCAACATGTGAAATGCGTCAGCGTGACCTTGAAATGTGCCCTCGTCACAAAATGTGAACTTGAGGTGTTAAACTATATGCAGTGCTGTATGGAAATTGATGATATACCTTTATTTTTCAGGAACCCTCATAAAAATTAAAACCAAATACTGAAAATAATACAATTAAAATTACTGAAGTGAAAATATTCTGATGTGTTCTTAACTGAGAAATTATAAAATTATCATATTATTGATTACTAAAAAAAGATATTGACGGTGAACTTTTTGATTGAAAATAAAAAATTACGTTCAAAAAATAATTTAAGAATTTTTAATAATCCCGCCTGAAAAAAAAAACCCTAAAATACTTTCCAATTTTTCTGTCTGTGTATAAATCATTTAAAACACATGTTTAATAGCTATCCTTGTGTGTGTGTGTTCAAATTAAAAATATTTATATTTATAATATGCAGATTATTAATCATCTTTTAATGGTTAAATCCAAGGGTAAAAATATATGCTTAATTAACATTTGATTAATCTGGCTTCTTGAGCAAAAAATATTATAAATTACAGGAAATAAAAACTGTTGTTCATTTTACCGTATGAGTTACTGACAAATAATAAAACAATTTTGTAAAATTGAATTATATATATATATATAATTTTATTAAAAAGATTGCACAATAATTTACTTTTTAAAATGTTTTGAAAATCCTGGATTTGAGATAAAATAATAAGTTTTAAAATGTAAATAATAAAAATTGGTTTATGTGTGGAACTAATCAATTAATGAGAAAACATTTCCTAGCGCATTTCAGAGTCAAATGCTTACATGATATATAAATTTAGAAAATCAGTGCTTAGCATTAATTTACTAAATTAAGTAGATTTTAATTAAGCAATTGCATCTTAATTTATTTAATGAGAAGAAAACTATTTATTTAGGAAAATATTAAAATCATATGAAGAAATAAAATTTTTATATTATCTTTCATAAAATATTTAAATTTCAATATTAAATTACTTTTAGAAATGTATTTAACAATTTAATTTGCCTGGAAAAAATCAAGTATTCCAGAAAAAATCTTGATTCATTTGTTCATAATTATTCACAAAATTGATTCTTTTAAAATGAATAGGAGTATATATATTGATATAATGATACTGCTTGCTTTTGGTTAAAAATTAAATAATGTTTTAATGTTATTTTTATTATTTTTAATCATGATATGAGCCTATTTCATTTACCTTAGGTAGTTTTAGAAATTATTTAATTAAGATGCAGAATCCTCATTTCAATGAAAATTCTCTGTATTCCTCCAAAGCATTTGAAATCGATTAACAAAATTTCTTTTTTTTTGTATTTTTTAGAATACTTAATTGTTTTAGCTCCACCCTTATCATGTACATCTTATGAAATTCTCCGATTATGGATCAATTAAGAGTTGTAGGAATTCTAGAGAAAAATGGAAATAAAAAACAAAAAAACAGCACCATAAAAACAATCATATCCACTTTTTCATATAGTTTCTTGAATACTTTAAGAAGTTTAGCATCAAGCAATTTTAAGAAATAAGAAAAAATATCTTCTTGATTAAATTTTAATCATCTAAAGAATTTTAATATTTTACCTTAATCTTCATTTTGATTACTTATTGCATTTATAAATACCAATAATAGATTACACTTGATAATCTTTTTAAATAAACAATGTTGCATTCACTTATTAAAACTGAAAAGAAAATGTAACCTGAAAAGACGCGACATTTTTGAAAAAGATCTTATTTTTATAATTAATAAATGAAATGAGTGATATTCATAACTAATTCATAATAATTATGGAAATATTCAAATTATATAAGTAAAATTTGATTTCTAAATGAAAATATTTCCATAAATGTATGTTTAACTTGGTTTTGAATAAACGTCACTGGAAATTTCACAAGACTAGAAACCTGTTATGAAGCTTTTTATAAAATTACATAATAAATGAATGTATTTATATACAGTATTACATACATTAAATTATACCTCTACATACATTACATTACATATTTTAATTACTCCATTTATGACACATTAATATGACCAATTCGTACTTTCGACATTAAATATCCATTCTTAGAAAGTACTTTTTTTGTTAACTATAAGGTTAATGTTTCTTTTATTTCAGTTGAAATCATGGCTAACTCACTTTCTTACAATTCTCATTGATTTAAAAATGCCTGACGTCGTATAGCATTTCATCTGTATTACACTTATGTTTAATGTAGATGATTATGTGTAATGTAATTAATTATGATATAGCATTGAGACGTTGTCGTGAATCCGAATTATTCACAAATTACCAGCCTTCCTTCAAATCGCATTCTTTGAGAGGCTGCAAACAAGGCGAAGTTCACCATGGAATGTCTGAGAATATGTTTAGCTGGTTAACGAAATGATTCCTTATATAAAGGTCAAAACATCGGTTTGAGAATCCGTTTCCCATTGATTCATATATATATATATATATATATATATATATATATATATATATATATATATATATATATATATATATATATATATATATATATATATATATATATATATATATATATATATATATATATATATATATATATATATATATATATGTATATATATATATATATATATTATATGTATGACTCTTATATTTTTAAAAATTTATTTAATTAATAGAATTTTAAATTAATAATTGCAATACTTGTAAACAATCCTTTTTATAACTTAAGACTAATGCCATGCTTACGCCAATTTATTGTTTTTCTGATAATTTTCTTTAGAAACCGATACTTGTTGATATAAAAAGCTGGGGTGTGTCACTTTCGTTCCTTGAATATTTATTTTGAATTATTCTGAGGCCCGGTTCCTCATGTTCTTGTTCCCCAAATGAGAGGGGACAAGATTCTGGTTGCCTCCTTTCTCATGCTATGCAAAGCTTTTCTAATTTGTCTATTTAATCTTATTCTTTTCTTTTCCTCTTGTCTTTAAATGTTTAAAAAACATTTTCCTACATTTCTATTTTAGTATTGCTTACATTATAATTATAAATTATACATGGTATTTTTATATTCCCCATTCCGACTGTTTTAATTCAGACAAAAATGAAGATATTACTGTGTATTATATATTTATTATCAGGAAAAACCTATAATATAAAGTGATGCGTCTAATATAATCCATAAAATTTATGAATAACAATATTTTAAAAAATATGATATTTTCTACGTTGACTTAAATTAGGAAATGATTGTTCTAAGAATAACTGCGTGTATTAAAATTAAAATGATTTAATTTAAAGGACAAGAAAATTTAAATTGAAAATCTTTACATATCTCAGCAGGACTCACAATAACTGTCTTCTTTTATTTTACTTTGAAATATTATTTAGAATTACTTTTGTTTTGAAATTATTGAGAAAATTATTTTTTTTAATCTCAAAATTTCATTTATTAAAATAACCATGCACAATAATATTAACATCAATACATCAATATAAAACAAAAACATAAGCTACGCATTTAAGGATTTAAATGCTTAGCTTAATTGCTTAGAGAGATAAAATATTCGACCTTCGCTTTCTAAATGTATTAAAAAATATTGTCGCAGGAATTAAATCAAAAGAAAAATTTTCTGGATATTTTAAATTGAATTCTTTGGCAGTTATTTATGCATTTAATTTTTTACTTTGTCTAAAATGCTATCCATGGCTCCAGAGTAGAATTTTTAAAACTATAATACAATTAACTGTTGGTGTGTGAAAATTGAACGCATCTATATTTCAACGTGTTTAATGTGTCGTGACAAGGACATCTATTAACTTGAATTTTTTTCCCTTTAGAATTAGTTAACTTGAGAAAGCTGACTGGGGCTATCATGTCTTTGAAACTTAGGGGATTTTTCGCAGGTAATTACTTAAAAAATATTTAAATTTTCATGTGTTCTTGCTTACTTTTATTTCCTTGTGCATTGATGCTCTGAAAAGCTTTACACAAGCTTACTACCGGGCCGCGGTGCCCTGATTGGTTAGGGAGTCGTTCTCATTATCGGAAGGTAGTGAGTGCGAATCCCGGCGGACGGAAGATACGTCTTGTTCGCTAAAGGTTGCTGAGGCACGTTAAAACTGGGTGTTATCGCAATGTCCTCCAAATGAAATGATACCGCTGGAGGTGGCTGGCCAAGAAGTGATTGTCTTCTGCTTGGTCCCTGCTTCAAAATTACGAAGACTGCACCCGGCTGCTTTTATCTAACTAGTAGAGCCCAACTCAAGGTTAGATACAGGGACGCATGCTGGTAGAACAATAATCTTACTACTAATTTATGATACACCTGGAAACTTCTAGAGGCTCGAGGTAAGAATTAAACCCATGGCATGTTCAGTCAATGACTACAGCCTTAACAATAGCTTTAAACTAGCAAACTTGGCGGTGAAGTTGAAAAATAAAGAATGTTTTGTTGAAAGGTTTTAATTCAAAAGACTTTTACATTTTAGTTGCAAAGAATTCGTAAAAATAACTAGGTTTTACTTTTCAGAGAAACTTGTTAAAGAATTAAACACTCGTTGAAGGTGAAGGGGTGGTTGTACAATACTGGTTGGAATTACTTTGAAATGGATTACCTAAATCAATACCGCAACAGTATATGTAAGACAACAAATAAAATTGGATTATAACAGATGTATCCTGCAAATAGTTGCAGAGCAATGTGTTCATCGTTATCAAAAATGAAACGTAAAACAAAATGCTATGTTGCATTAATATAACAACTACTTCTTCAACATGGTCCTTTGCAGAAGAATTTCTCTATCAATTCAATTCACCGTTGATTGCCATGCTTTTTGATACATTAACTTGAACAGAGGAGGTGGGATTTTAGAGAATCAGTAAAGTTAATATATTGTTAATATATTCCATTTAATCAAATGTTTGAGCACAATGGGATTATGCTGATTAGATCTGTATAAGCGTTCTGGAAATAGAAAATTTTGTGTATGTGAACATTGAGAATCTCATTTCTAAATGTTTCTAGAGAAACATCAAGACGTATCTTGAGATAAAAAAGCAAATTAGGGGGATCGATTCAATTGTCATCGAACACACCAGCCCACAACAGCGAGCGACTGTCTGAGGCCTCATTAAAATTGATTTCTACCAAATTTTGGTTGACAATTATGGTATTCTTGCAGCAGAACAGTAAATAGGGAATACCCTACAATACATTTCGCTAACAGCTCAATCGCATTACGATGCATGTATATTTTTGATATGATGATACACGACTGTGTTGCAAAGTTACATTGAGACTTTGAAGATTCACACCGCTTCCCGTTAATATCAGCAAAGTGAAGCATCATTTGCAACAAGCAGTGATTGGGAGGGTGGCCACGTACACTCCCTCACTGGGTTGCTGGAGCTCCGTGAGCTGGGGACGTGTCGAAGTTAATACGTGATATCCAAATTCCTTCCGCTGGTGTGGCGTGGATATGAAGAGGAGAGTGCAAGCTCTCTATCTCCAACTTTCTAAGTCAAGCGGTACACACACTATTGTGACACTGTCACTTTACCATTGTTCTAAACTATACAACATTACGTATCTTTGAAAAAAATAGCTGTATTTAAAATAAATGAGAGAGAAATATTTTCTAAACTCTACAACTAAATGGATTAGCAAAATCAGCTAATAAATAATTTTATACGCTTTCATCAAATTACAAGAGAATTCAATTTTTCAATGATAAAAAAGTAAGGTCACTCTCAAATTAATTTGCGAATGCTTCTCCTTTTTTTTCTTTCTTGATGAGAGTTTTTCTACATTACATTAAGATTATTTTTTTAATTTTCTGATTAAAATATGAACCATCATATCATATGATTAACAGCATATCATACACTTCTATATATATAAAGGTATTTAAACATATGTATACTACACATCTTCATATATTTTATACTACTCACAAAAGAATTTTGAATAAATGTGGCATGTTTCATTGTCATTATATACTCTCTAGCTGTGAATTGATTGTTTCGAAACAAATAAGATATCCTAGCTGGTAACAAAGAGTGTCCATTATCTTCTAACTTTCCAGCCATAAATTATTATTGATTTCTATTTCTTTGAAACATGCTGGATGTAACTATCAATAACTTTACTGTATATATCTATTGTTATAGGCTTGCATTCTCCAAGAATGTAACTAAAGCAATCAATATAAACTATTTTCATTTGATGCTACATTATATTGCGAAATTAAAGTAAAATACTAAGAAGCAATATTATGTGAATTCAGTAACATTAATACAATAAATTCAGATTAAAATTAAAGCTGGATAAGCATGAAATAATTTTAATGTTGGGTTTTAATTTCAAATAAAATTACTGCAACAAATTATACAAAATGGGGTAAAATGTTCATAATATCTAAATTTGCTCGAGGCTACTTTTTTCAGACATTGTCTTACCACTAATTGTATCTTTAGTATGAATAGTTCGTGAGTATTATAATGGAATTTCAAATCATGTTTAATAATCTCATGTTGATGATGGAAATATCCTCATTGCTTGCTTTTGCCATATCAGAAGAACCGAGCTGGCAGCCGAATGGTTAGCGCTCTTGCCTTCGGGTTCGACAGTTCGTGGGTTGGAGACCCACCTTGGGCATGGATGTTTTTAGTAGTTTGGAATCCATAGACACTTCATTTAAAAAGGGTTAAATTAATCGTTAAATATTTTATATATGTTATGTATATAAATTATATTATGCCTATTGTGATGATGAATATTTTTGTTCAAATCACTATTAAACAAAAATATTCATCATTATATTTATCATAAGATGTATTATTTACATTCTATAATATATATATATATATATATATACATATATATTGATTTAATTTTAGAGAGAGTATCAATACAGTTGAATTTGAATTAAAAATTTATTTTATATAAATATTTTTTAAGTTGAATAGAATTTCAATTTTAAAACAGAAAATAATAAAAAAGTAATTTAATTTTTTTTATTTTTGATGAAAAAAATTATTTAATAATGAAATTCTTGAATTATAATTTGAATCATAATTTTTTTTTCATAGTAGAACAGAAATATTTTATATAAAAATATTATATTGATGTTATATATATTTTGTTATAACATAATTAAACTTATCTCATTTCCTTATACAAATAATTTATTTTTATAATATATTTTTAAAATAAGTATAAATTGTATTTAACTTCTACATTAGCTTTTATTTAGACACATTTTATGATATAATATAGGTCAGTTTGAAAAGTTAATCAAAGAATAATTTCCTTACTTAAGAAAAATAACAGGAAAAAAAAGGGATAAAAATTTTTGTACTAAACTGTAATCTTACAATTATTGCTCTGTAATCATGTTTACTATTAGTAATTATCTAGTGTAATCAATTTTGAAAGCAAGTTCTTAATTAAACTCCTGATAAAAAAAATTGTGCTTTTTAATGAAATGCATCGTATTGCTCTCAAAATACAAAAGTATATTTATTTAATATCTTTAATGGAAAGAAATACATAAATATTTTAAAAGGTATGGATTGTATTCAATAGGATGCTTTTTATATCCATAAATATAATTTTTATATTTGGACAATAGATCATAAATGCAATTATTAAAATATTTAATGTTCAAAGATTTTACAGATTTCATTTAGAAATTTAAAAATTTTTTATTTACCTCATACTTGTCCTATAATAATATTCTAACAAAGCCATAATGGCAGTTATTAAGCAATTATTAATAATTACTCCAAATTTAAAATAGGAAAATTCATGAATAATATAAATATGTTTAATGGAAATCTTTTTAGTTTAAATTTTATATACTTCAAATTCCTAAAAAAAATTTTTTTAATTACAATACAGTGGTTAATAATAGTCTTCTTTCATAAAATTTTATAAATGTATTAATTTTTAAGATATTCTTTACATATGCAAGTGTGCGGTTTTTTTTATTAAAATGTGTTAATTTTAAAATTTTATTTACTTCATGTGATAATTAAAGATAAACATAGTTGAATAGATTTGATGTTTAAAAGGTGATATTTTTAAATATAATTCAATCAAATTTACGTATTGAAAAAATATATTACCATTCAATTTTAAAATTAAATTTATCAAATACAGTAAGCTGAAAATTTCACTACAAACCAGGGAATCTTTTGTTTTAAATCATTAAGAAACATCACTATCAGAAAGTAAGTAATAATTACTAAAAAGTAATACTTGCACTATTGTTTCAATTTGATACGTTGACGACAAAAGTTTAAAATGTGTAATAATGACCAATCGCAGCAGTTAAATATCATGTTTAAATATAATAGCAAAGCTTTTATTTCTTAAATATTACCATAAATTCATAACAACTCCTTATTTAAAACCAGAACATTTGGAAACAAATATTTTACGATTATTAACTTGAAAAAATTGTATTACAAGCGGAATTAAATATAAGCAATTCTTGAATTCAGATTAAGGCTAAATAAAATAATCTTTCGTGAAAAAAATCAATATTACCTGCAGGAAACAAAACAAGAGATCCAAAGAATACAAAAGAAGAAAAAAACCACTGTATTTATCATTCTGGTCGTTTGAAAAATATTCTTATACGATAAACTCAAACTTACAAAGGTTTTCAACAGATTGAAGAAACTTAATATTTACCAAAAAAATCCATAAAGTTGAGTGTTAGGGTTTTGGTAAATGTTTCTTAAATTTTTGTTTCACAGTCTGTTATTAAGTTTAAAATATTATTTCCTTATAAAAATTTAACAAATATTATTAAGTTTTTAAATATTTTAAAATATGATCATGTAAAGGAACAGAAATCTAAAACATTTTATTTCATATATTTTCTTCTTACACATCCTTCTGATCTGAAATTAGATCAGATCCAAGAGGTCCTTCGCTAATCTGAAGATATAGGGAAGCTATTCATAGCTAAAATGAAAAATGAGAAGCATCGTTTAGTACAAAGTACCTAGAGTACTACAAGGTACAAGTCTGTTTGCTCCTACGCCTGTGGTCTGCAAAATAACAATGCATCCGCTTCTAGCCGAGCTGGCAACTGAATAGTTAGTGCTCTTGCCTTCGGTTCAACAGTTCGTGGGTTCAAATCCCACCTTGTGCATGGATGTTTGTATTTGTTCAGAATACATTTTAAACCGAAGGTTCTGGTATAATTAGCCCTCGTGTGCAAAAAAAAGACCGTTGAGCGACAAACAAACCAACCACACCAAACCATCCGCTCATAATATGGTGAACTGATGCTGGGATTTGGATCGGAGTTTTCCTTCTCCAAGGCATCGTTTTTGGTCTAGTTCTTACTCAACGAAGAGATGTTCTGCAAGGGAGACCCTGCCAGTATCTAAGCTACTGCTGGCATAGCTCTCTGGGTTGCTGTACTTCATAATTACACATTATTATTTTTTACAAAATACATTTATAAAAAAAATGTAGTAAATATAATAAGAGAGTTCAATCACAAATGGGAGAAAGGAAAATCACTACGTTATAAATATTTCCAAGTTAAAATCTACAGTGATTTAACTTACAAAACAATTATTAAAAATATTCTATAAATGTCTTCATACACAGTACGTAAAAAATAGCAAGTTAAATAAGAAAAAGGAATCAGAAAACAAGAAACGGTGTAAGCAATTCTTAAAATCCTAGCAAAATATTCTAACATTGTAAATATATAATTGCAAGTAAAATATAGCTATTCATTAAAGTTACTACACCAGGAAGTAATGACCTAACAAACGCCAAAATCGTGTGAAAAGATAAAATAAAAGATTTGTGTAATCAGAGGATTAACTTTCCAGAATATCTGAACCACTCAGCAGTGACAAACAACATCCAAAGCGTTGCACAAAAAAGTTATGCAGTTTATTTCTTACTTAGAAACTGCCTTATAAGATTCGTGTTTTCTCAAAACATTGTGTCGAATTAATAATAATAAATGCTTAAAAGCAATTGTTGAAATTCGATAGAAGAAGGATCGTCGACGCTCGAATGTGCAGTTTATCAATCTGAATTATTACCACGTGCATTGTTCGAAATCCAGAATGTGTCATGTGTATAATGGAATCGAAGTGTTGTAGAAGACCACATTGAAAGGCATTGAAAATTACATTCCCCTCCCCTAATTAACATTCGAAAATTGACTGATGGACCATCACGACTAATGTGGTTCGTGAGTAACAACATACCCCACACCTTAAAGGGTTTGATACACAACAAGTATGATGTTTGTGGGAGGCAAACATCAGTTAGTAAGTATAGTTACCATGAACTTGACTTCTCTTGATAGTACAACATAAAGAAAGACTCCGATTTTGGTATACTCAGTGACAAATTTGGATTTGTAATTAGAAAGATGTTTTTTTTTTTACAGTCAAGTACTAGTTCCGACTTCCATATTCGTGTAAGAAGGTTCTGAGAAGAACCCTTGTAACCTTTTTAACTTTGATGCCTTCATAAGGACTCTCGTGTGAGTGTGATAGTGTATGCAACCATTGGCGCATTGTTTTACCGGCACACTTCACTGCATTTAACCCACCTCACTGTAATTCTTGGAAGAACTACGTGATTAAGGAGTTTGTGCTGCATATTTTATAAATATTCGACATCACGGTGGACTTATCCCCACCCATCATGTTGTTTTAACTTTTTGAAAAACCAGTATTACCAAAATCTATAAAAGCAGGATATATTCGTAGCAAACATTGTCCTTACATTTCTAACCTTCTAAGATTTCTTAAATTTCAGAGATATGGTCACTCCCAACAAACATGTAGGAATACTGATCCTATGTGGGGAAAATGTGCACAATCTGATCATAAAACTAATGCTTTTACTTCAGAAATTTTTAAATGTAGCAACTCTGGTGCACTTGCTGCATTTTCCAAATCTTACACTATATGGAGCTTTGAGAAAGAGATAATTGCAACCAAAATAAAGCAAAATATTACTTTCCCGGAAGCAAGACAAATAGTAAAACACATAACACCAAAAGTTGGCGTTTCCTATTCTTCTACTTTTTAAACAAATTCAAAAATAAACAATAAACCTGCGAATAAGAGTTGTTTACAAATATCTGCTCCATTTTCAGCTTTTTCATTTAAATCCACTTTACCGTCAACTTCTAATAACACAAAAAATCTACTTCAACTACCAAATAATTTTAGGCTAATGTTACAAAATTTAAATAAAGAAACAAATCTCGTGAAAAAAATTATTAAAAGATGAATAGATATATGCTTTTCTGAAATAAAATATGAAAATGGATTCCTCCACTACACCTCAATCTATTCCAAACTATATAAAAGACGAACACAAAAACCAATAAAATAAAGCTTGTTCTGGGTGACATTAATTATATGAAGCTGTCATGGTTCTCAGAAAACACGTTGAAGTATTTCATATAACATTTATCAGTCTCACTTTTCTGCTTTTCATGAATTTGTATTAGTACCGTTTTCCTTATAAGACATTCATCTCAACGTTCTTAATTATTTTTTAATCAGTGATTTACTCAAACACTTGACTTTATCAAACATTATTTTATTTTTGACTCAGCTTATCCCATTTGAGTGTCTTGTGCTAGTAAAATCAAAATAAAAAATCACTTAACTCAGAGTTGGGAATTTGTCACTTTGGTGAAAACAGCAACCAGGGGGAGCCATTGTAATTTAGAAGCAGGGGCCAAGAAGAAGACACTCTAATATTTGACCTGCCATCTACAGAGGCATAATTTCACTTAGAGGACATTACGACGATGATGAACTGTTAAATATGCCCTTAAGGAACAAAGCACATCTTTGGTTAAGTCAAGATTCCGACTCACTACCTTGTGATAATGAGAGCGACGGCTTAACCAATCAGACCATTGTCACCCAACAGCTATGGTGTAAACAACAATGCATTTCTAGTCAGTATAACTGGTATTTTAAATGGTGATTTGTGAACTTCTTAATAATTTAAGAATAATAGCTGAAGTCATATTAAGTGTTTTTTTTCTAGGCTTGCAAAAGGTCATATTTCAAAAAGATAGAGCAAGAAAACTTATTGTACGTACCTTCTTCGATATAGAGTGTATTCGATTGTTGTCCGAGCCAGCACTGTCACCAGTTGAAAACATCTAGTTACGGATTTTCAAGAAATGGGATCGCTATCTTCTCCTATTACTACTGTTGCGGAAAGGCAGCATAAGTTTGGGTATTTATAGAATAAGTTTCCCAGTTTGAGCAAATCCAAGTTTGTCTCCATGCTTCATATTTCATATAATCTCATAATTCTAATAAATTTATAAAAAAAATAAATGCATTCTATTCTTTTTCATTTCCTCATCCTTCAGTTATAAATAAAGCATGCATCAAACTTAAAATCAAATAAATTAGCAATTTTAATGAATAAACTGTCATTAACTGTAAGTTTGGAATTAAATATTTATTTCACATATACAAAAAATAACACTGTCGTTATTGTAATACTTTCCCTTTTAAGATCTTAATCTCTTTCTGAATATACATTTTATTGGCATTAAAGTTAGTTTTTTCTAAAATGAATTTAGATAGCTTAATTTACAAAATAAAAGTATGTAGTAAATTTAAATTACCAAAAGTTTACAATCTGGTCTCTTAGAAGAATACACGAAAATAATGAAGAAATTTGGAATTTAATATTCCAAAAAAAAAAATTTATTTAAATGTTTATCAATTTTCATCATATTCTTGAATACATTCAGTTATTGAACACTTCATTCAAAGAAAATTACATAAATAACCTGAACAACTGGCATTGTTCTCATATGTCTCAAAGGGTTTTATTTATCTATGAGAAGCACACATTTTAATATTCGATTAAAAATTACAGAGACGCAAATTTTAAGTAATGTTATTCCTTTTTGTAAATGGTTTTTCTAAGGCTTTATTGCTAAGAACATAATAGAAACAAATATTTTTCATAAGACATCAATAACTCATTTATCAGTAATATAAAATATCGCATATCATTATGCTCACAACTGTTATGAAAAGCAATATATGTGCATTTAAATTTCTCATTGAAAAATATTTCTTTGAAAGAATATATTAAATCATAAAATTACATAACTTTAATATATTAAAAACTTGGCTAAATCTATAAATGAATATAATTTTCGCGACCATAACTAAATGAAATATTATATTTCAGTTTCCTATTTTAGTATGAATAGAATCACTCAATCCTCCTACAGATTATTTTTAATAATAACTATAAAATTATATACATATATATATACATATATATATATATATATATATATATAATATATATATATATATATATATATATATATATATATATATATATATATATATATATATATATATATAAGTTCTTAGTGTGTGCTCAAGACCAAAATATTGATAAAAAGTTTAGTTTTAAATTCGATTAAACTGTTTTGGTGTGATTTTGGATTTATTTTACTCGTTATTTATTTCAAAACAATAGAAATATTCTCCGTCATTTGAAACTTATAACTCAAACCGTCTTCCTCGCATTTTAAATATCTCTTATTTTATCATTAAAATGAAAGTCTTATTAAATGACAACTCTTTTTCAAATTATTTAGTTATATGGTACATTTTGGGAAAAAAGGTGAAAAAATAGAAACAGACCCTGGGAATAAACCAAATGTTTATGCTTTCAAAACATCTTAGCTCACTCACTATTGATTTTTCTTTGTGAGACTTGCTCCAAATAACCCCAATATTATCTAGAACAATTATTGCTGAAACATAAGATCTATATTTAGGAGGACAAATACCGTCTATATGCCGTCTATACAAATAAAAGCAATACAATAAAGATAATTTCTTTCCAAAAGCAACTAATTAAATAATTGGAAAAGAAAATGTTTAGTATTATTTAATCAATTATTAATAACTTTTGTGCTGGTAAAAATTTAATATTAATATTTCAGTATTTTACTTTTTATATTTGTCATCGAAAATGATAAACACTGTACATGTGTAAAGCAGTTAAAAAATTTTAATTATTTTTTCATGTTCTTACTGCGAAGCTGTAACTAATAAAAACAATTTATATCATTCAAACCAATTTATTTACGTGGAATTTCGTCCAAATCTTAAGTATTATTTTGGTATTTAGTCAGTTTTGGAATTTAATGCAGAGATTGCTTTATGAAATTTATCTGGGGAAAAAGATTTAAAACCATATATTATACTATCTTTGGTTCTAAAACTCTTTTCCGAGATAAATATCAAAAAACATTTTTTTTTACTTTTTCAAAGAGTTTGTGTATAATCTAATAATATGTATTTATTACTTTTTACCCCCTGATGATTTGACCTAAAATTTATATTAAATTTGAAACAATTTTAAATTCAAACACCTTTGACATGGACTTGTATTATTTTATTTATTTTACTTTGACAATTGATTTGAGAAAACAGAAAAGAGTAATCAATTTTTACTAGAATTTTGTCACACAATATTTAAAAATACTAGATATTAAATGCTAATCGTTTATAAATTATTGAAATATTTGAAATGATTATGAAAAAATTTATCATTCGAAAATATCTAAGATTGTTAAAAACACTATGCGTTTAATAATTGGAAATTTATAAAAATTTTAAATCTTTAATAAAGTACACTGAAAAAATAAATCACAAATTTCTTTTTTACATATTAAGACCTAACTTCATTTCTTATGTTTATTTTAAAATATCAATGTTCTTTATTTACATGGTGCGTAAAGTCTGATTATATATAAAAATTAATATTAAGTCCCTACATATTTAATATGTGGAAAATTTTATTGCTTCATTAATAATAATTTAAAGAATTGATTGCTAAACTGCTGGCCACCATAAATTCAACACCCTGAAGGAAGCGCGGAAATAACATGAAATTTACAACATACAAAAGCGGAGGTGAGATGTGTAAATGATTAGAATTTCAGCGCAGACTCACATCATGTGCGCTTGTGGTGCCACTTCAAAGCGCTTTTTAAGGTTTGAAGATTTCGACAATTTCAAGCTCAGCAGTTGTGTTTTTCTTACGTTTTTTTTACAAAAAATGCCTCGTAGAAAACAGTGATCATTTTTAGATCAAGTATCCGAGTTCGACAGAAGGAGGATAGTAGCCTTCCGATATTGTGAATTGTCTTTCTGGGAAATCAACAGTCGTGTTGGACGAAACCAAACAACTGTGATGCGTATTTGTGATCCTTTAATGTGCAGGAGGGTGCGACGGACCACCGTGTTCAAGTGCATCTACCTCAGTTCATCAATTCACGTGATGGCAGGCAAATAACGTACATGGTAGTGACGGAACACTGAGCCACATCACGGACCACATTCAGTCTGTAACCCATCGTCCAATATTTGCGCTTACCATTCGATGCCGTTTACAGCAGAGTGGACTGTCCACAAGACATTCATTTCTTCGTGTACCATTAATGCAGAACCACAGACGTTTCTGCCGCCGATGGTTTGATGAAAGGAGGATATGGACGACAGAATGGAATGAAATTGTCTTTACTGACGAGTCACGAATCTGTCTGCAACACCAGGATGGTCACAGTCCGTTTGGAGACACACTGGATATTATGATATGGAGCGGTATTGGATATTACTCTCGCACTCCACTAATATGCACTGCGGGTGCTTTAAGCAGCCAGCGCTACACCATCCAGGTGTTGGAGCCAGTTGTACTTCTTTACCTTCAGAGATTGCCTATAGCCCTATTTTAGCAAGATAATGCACGACCACACTTAGTACTCTTTACCCAAGGATTCTTCATCAATCGACAGATTGAATTGCTTCCCTGTCCGGCTCGATCTCCGGATCTTTCTCCTCTAGAAAACATGTGGTCCATGCTTGCTCGATGGTTGACCCATATTACATCCCCAGCTGCCCCATTAGATCAAATTTAGCAACGTGTAGAAACTACCTCTGCTCTACTTTAACCCCAAAACACATCCAATGCATCCTTGAATCACTGCCGAGGCGTGTGGCAGCAGTGATCTCCAACAATGCCGGCAACTCTGGTCATTGATTTTGGCAGGAATCACATTTCACGGAAGTCCGTAAATTTAATCATTTGATACTTGGATGTTATCTACAAAATAAATTGTGTTATATTTCTTGGTGTTGCATATTAGGTAGCCAGCAATGTGCAAAAAATAGATAGAGAGAGAGAATGTGTACACTGATATTCTTTTATGAACTATATTGTAATATTTGTAAATATTTAAAAAATTGTTATTAAATTTCAATTTTGAATGATCATAATAGTTTAGCTATAGGATTTAAAATTTATAAAAATTTCTGATTGGCTCAACTCCATTGTTCTTATGCAAGAATCACATTTAATTAAACTTTCTCGTGAAATATTGAAAAAAATCAACATACGAATAGAAAATGCGCTTCTGCAAAAATTCTAACTTTATAAATGTAGCTGTGAATTTATTAACTATACGCAAATTAATAATTGTATAGATAAAGAAACTAAATTTTTGACTTACCAATTTTAATATAATACTTATTTTAACATATTATTACTGTAATTTCACTGCAATTTCCATTTGAAAAAATAAATATCTCTTAACTAGTAGAATATTAAAATAAAATTTTAGTTACTTATAATACAAAGCAAATTATTAAATACATTATAATCATAGTTATATTATCTTCAATTACACAGTCACAGAAGAATTTTAAATTATAAATTAAATTTTTCCAGTTTTAAATCATTTAATGAATTACTGAAATTAATTCATAACTTTATAAATAAATTTGTTTACACATTTTTTTTTAATTATCGGCATACTTTGCAAATTAAAAGCTCTAAATCATTTCTCTCATTGTAGGAAAGCTAATCATATATGTATTCATATAAATTTTCTTTTGAGTTGTATGAATATTTTACATATTATCTTTAAAATTCTTGCAAGTGATTTTGATGAAAATACTACATTTGACTTAATCTGTGTATTAAATTTAATATATATATATATATATATATATATATATATATATATATATATATATATATATATATATATATATATATATATATATATATATATATTCCTATTTTCATTTCAAAGTTTTTATTTTTTCAGTCCACTATATCTTAAATAATATATTTAATAGCAAATTTCATTTAATATTGTATGAGTGAATAAGAAAATATTTCGTTAGTTAAAATACATTCTGGGTATTAATTTATATTCAATGTAAGATGTAAAAAGAGTCATATCAATAAGGTTTAATGTGTTAAATAACTAACTTTATATTATTTAGAAAATCACTGGTATATATTGTTTTTAAGATTTGTAAAATTCTGTTATAATTATAATTTTTGCTTTAGTGTTGAACAAAATATACAATTCTTGAGAAATGCATAAAAAAGAACAAAAATCATTTAAATAAACAAATATTTTTCTGAAACGCTTCTTCATTCACATGGTATTCTTTGCACTGCCAGCTGCAGCTGTATTCAGTAACATAACCTTCTACTGATCAAGATATCGTTTTTGTTCGTGATGATAAAGGTTAGAAAATATTCTCATATGAAAAAATTGAATATGATATCACGATATATTAATTGAAATATTACGATTTATGAACGTACATTTAACATATTCTTTATAATATTGACTACTTTAGTGAAATATTTCATAAAAATATTTAATTCTGAAATATTTTTCAACATAAATTAAAATATTACTTGCTTTAAATCATCTGAATTATCTGGAGGATTTTTGATGTAATAAATTA
Organism: Latrodectus elegans; assembly: GCA_030067965.1. Classification (NCBI taxonomy): domain Eukaryota; kingdom Metazoa; phylum Arthropoda; class Arachnida; order Araneae; family Theridiidae; genus Latrodectus; species Latrodectus elegans. Next base: position 8,464,289 of record CM057820.1, read on the forward strand.
TATAATATATTATGATAACGGATTAGAAAAGTAGTGTTCATTTATTTATTTTAAACATAAATATTAATATTATGAAACAATTAATATTTATTATGTAATTAATAATTATAATTAATATATAATAAATATAAACCATATCAGAAATTCAACGTAAAAGTATAATAACCTTTTAAATGATAATAAATAACAAATTTTAAAATGTCGTTTTTACAAGGAAAAAGCAATATAGAAACTTAAAAGTTTACAATAAGTTCCCATAATAGAGTATATTTCAGGACCATAATATAAGTTACTATTTTCCATACTTTTTTATATTTGCTTATATACATTTAAAATAAAAACATATTGATTTTTGCAAATATATTTTACTAATTTCACGGTGACATGATTTATGGCAGGAAAATTATTGTAAGATATTAAAATGTTTCTCTCAACTCATTGAATGAAACTTTTTTAAAAAAGTCTTGACATGATGTTTCCTTTTTTTTCAATCAAAGGTGGGCACTGAGTAGCTAACCCTTCGCCCCAACTGGTCGAGAAACTGATACACATTTATCGTTGCACAGTGTGTAACTGTGAACCAAAACACGAGTAGCGTTAATGCAGTGTGTCCGTGTTTTGGTACAAGCCTGTTTATAGAATGGGATGTATTTATAAATCATCTCCGAAGAAAGGACAGAGAAATGGAGGGAGGAAGAAACATTCGTAATCGGGATAGGAACCCAGGACCCACAACCTGGATGTCAGGAATGCTAACCACTCATTTATCAGTCGGCTCCAAATCTTCTAATATAATAATTAATATCTTCTGTATAATATGTAAAATCCTAAAATAATATTTGGAGTTTCCCCATAGTTAATAACAGAAACGAAAATGATAAACTCAGATGCTTTGTAAGAAAAATGAAATAAATTTTCTAGTATACGTAATTGATTTCAATAGAGAAACATCTGAGAGACATCTGTGGAAATGCATGGTTTAAATTAGTTTGCAGTGTGAAGTTTCTATTATATAGACCAAATTACATTCTAATGTAGACTTTATAAAATACGCAAGTTAAAGTTCTGTAAAATTATACTGTACACGAAACGGAAATATTGTTTGGTTGCGAGACTAAAAAATGAAGAGCATCTCCTACAGCTAAACCATTTTCACTAGAAAAAATGGCTTAGTTTTAGCAAAAAAATTTCATTTTTATATATTTATCTTAAGTTATCTAATCATAGAATCAGCTGACAAAATTACAGAATCAAATGCATTATTAACTCGTAGATTCATTTCGTTAAATTATTTGAATGTGATTTGATTTTGCAGCATTGAACAAGAAATTTATAACAATGAACATAGTTAAATATTTTCGTATTCATTTCATACCAAATAATAAAGCTGAAGAGGAATTTATTCTTATAAACAAATTGTACTATTTTTATTCATAATTTTTTGTGAGAGATTCAATTAGAGTTCAATTTGAAGATGTCATCGCGAATGCTTAAAATTATGGACATGGCTTTATGTAACATAATATTAAAACTTAGAGAAATACTATAAACTAAAATGTAGTTTTCACTAATAAATATTTGTTAAAACTAATTACAAGAGATAAAAAATTTGAATTTAAAAGATGAGCATCAAAGAAGAAACGTATTGATAAACTATTTAATAAAAAAATTAAATAAAAGAAAAATTCTAATTATTACTTAAAATACATGTAATACAGACGCAATCTCTCTCTTTATAAGTATATTCTGTGCTTCTAAATATTACATTTGTCCTCTTTTTGAGAATTAACAATTTAATGCATTAAAATGCCAACATATGGCTTATTATCAATCCTTTTCTGCATTTTGAGTGATTAAACTAAAACTTTAGTGTAATATATTTTGGAATTTATTGATTTTGCTTAGAAAAAAGAAAATATAATAAGAATACATTAATCTTAATAATGAATAATAAAATATCTTTATTAGTTGCAAAAATTTGAGGATTTAAGAAAATGTTAAAATTTATACAAAGCTCAATGAAATAAATCGATTTAATTTTGTAGTCATTTATAATATTTTGCTTCTGCTTCCGTTCATGAAGAAAGAAAAGGATAATTTCTTTCTTCATGGGCTGTCTTACTTTTACTTTGTTCAAATTAACGAATTAATAATTATTATCCCAAATGATTTCTATTTCTATAATTTTATTATATCTATTTATCTATCTATCTATCTATATATATATATATATATATATATATATATATATATGATATATATATATATATATATATATATATATATATATATATATATATATATATATATATATATATATATATATATATATATATATATATATATATATATATATATATGAAATAAATCTGTTACAAATATTTTTAAAGAAAGGTTTTTAATTCTGCATAAGAAATTAATTTGAATGGGTTGCCCTTTTTGGAGAATTACCCAGTTAGTACTAGAAATATGAAAACACGAAACGGATTCAGTCACTTCAACCAATCCAAAATGAATATGAATTACTTGACAGTATTCAGGAAATTGCAGGCTCCTTAAAACCTTTTAAAGTGGCACAGATTAAAATTTATGGTAAAAGTTATCTCTGCAGATTTGTTGAAGTGGTGTGCCCTTGAAACAATTAACATGAAGTACCCAGTTCTTACTGAGTGGCTCCGTGTCAGCAAACATGGCTCCTTATTTAATGATAATATCACAGATGTTAATAGAATTTCTAGTTTTTTTTTTTTTTATACCTCTACTGGGAAATACGGAACAGCGTTTGAGAAAGAGATGGAGACCATCAGAGTTGCTCTGAATCAGCTGTTGTTCCTTAAAAATAAATTTACATTTTTTTTTTTTTGTTCTCAGATTCTCAATCAGCATTTCAGGACATTGGCTCAACAGGTCCTCTTTTATTGAACAAAATTCATCAAAATCGGGACTTCGAAAGTTGGCTTTGAAGAAAAAATATGTATTACCTCAATGAATCCCAGGTGATTGTGAAATAAACGTCTGCTTTACCGTTTGCAATAAAAAAAAAGTAAAAAGATGACGATCTTCTGGTCACGCCCAACTGTCCCCAATTTGAAGGTCCTGCACCGTTCCACTTTTTGTCGAGTCAAGACTTTTGGGTATTCATCTATTTCTGCCATTTAGGGATTACTGACCAACCCTTCTGCCTTCTTTGTAGCCTGGATGGACCAGTGAATCAAACCCATTTCCATCGTTGCTTATTACTTCATCGTAAATCAGAAATGGTTTCACATTGGAGAGCTTGAGAAATTTAAAGCAACCATTTCGGACAAGTATTTTACTTTAAGCTATCTCTTTTGTTAAGCAATATATATCTATATTGGTTGCATTTTTACCATTCTTTTGAATTACCTTGCAATTAGAAATTTAAAAAAATATATTGTAAGCTAATGCAACTTATTTAAAAATGAAATGTATATATGGTTTTCTATATTCACCGCAAATTAATTTCTACATTTTTGCCCAATTTATGATGTATAATCTTTATAATTGATTAGAATTAACTTCATTTTCCTTACAGGTGAAGCTCAAATTCTTACTAATAAAAATAAAGTCAGATGTTAAATTTATGACTTAAATAGAGTACATGAGATTTATTTCTGGTCATATAAACAAAAAGTAAAATGATGAAAATGAGAAACGTATACAATATTTGCCAATAAATATGAAATTAGGTTTTTTTTCTATTTCAAAACATATTTCAACAAACTTATATTTGCAACTTTGAATTTACTTTAAAGAAAATATGGTATTGTTTTTTATGCATATTCTTTATTAGGAACTCATAATACTACGGATTAGTTTATATTCATAATAAATGAAAACGTAAAAGTTGTTCGTGTGAAAGCTGTCTTATACCCTATATATTACCCTATATATACTCTCTTCAAGATACCATCCAGGATTTTTTCCATTAAACTTTGATGATAATCTTTTCAGCTCTATTTTCTGTGTTTCTGAATAAACTTAGTTTAAATTTATCACTTTGTTCAAACAAAATGCAAGTACGTGACTAGTGATTATTAATTTTATATTTGTATTTCACTAGTTATCAATTTTACATATTAAAGGGATCTGTAAGCAGGTGAATTATTACATATTTCTATTAAATCTACTGTCACTTATTTTACAGAAACGGAAATTTTGAATAACAACCCTATTTCATGATATTTAAGTTTACAAATTTACATATTTAAGTGCAAAATAGAATTTTCTTATTTTATGTGCAGACTTTAATACTATTATTTTCACTAACACATATAAATCTGTCTCAATGGAAATAAAATGTTGCAATTTATATTTGCGTTCTGATTTTGTAGCTTATAGAATTATCAAGTTTTTCACAAATTTACTGTAAAGAGAAAAAACGATTTTTTTTTATCTTTTCATATTTTATTTATCATACAATTTTCACTTTTCTCTTCAATTTAATTTTCTCTAATCCATTTGAATAGAAATGGGATCCCTTAATGGAACATTTTATAAAGTAAAATACTATGAACGAATACACATTTTTTTTTCAAAAACTTTAGGCAGTAAATTTGATTGCGTGTAGATAGTATCGAATTATAATAAATAGGATGAATTTAGCTTACTTACTTAATAAACATTTTGTGAATGATAGGATTTATCTCAAAATTTGATATTACGTGAAGTTATATGTGACACTCTTTGATTATTTCTCGGTTGAATGCCATTAGATAACATTCAAAGTAATTTTTAAGACAAAAAAGAAACATTAAAATTCTTTATAAGTATTTGTGGAAACAAATAAGCATCGAATATTAAAAATAGAATATCAAATGTTGTTTTTAGTTTTCACTATTTTTATTTTTTCATTACTATAGAAATAAAAATAATATATTTTTTCATTACTATAGAAATGAAAAAAATATTGGAAAATAGACAAAGAATACCTGTTGTTTTCAAAATCTCTAAGTGTAGCTCATTATTGGTTTCTTTTTGTGAGTCTTCCAGTAGCTAACTAACTATATCTGGATGGCCTGTTTTCATTTCATAGTTTTTGATTCTTCAACAAAAGAATTCGCTACGAACAAAAAATAAAGTAAGTGAATCTGAAAGCAAAATATCTTTGTTAATGAAGAAGATATTGTCTTTAATTATAAAAAATAAACACATAGAAATAGATGAGGATGAAGATAAGTGATAGTTTTGTATACTATACTGTATTTCTTGAAATATTTTCTGCTAAGGGAAGACTGAAACGAAAATATTAGACAACGTGTTCTATTTTTGTAACATCATCAAAAGTATTGTTTAGAAGTCCAACATATATCATGAGAATAGTGATTTTTTTCCTTAAAATGTTTATACTAAGTAATTAGTTTTCAATAAGTATAAATAAATCTTAAGAATTATAGATGCATACAATTTTTCATTATTTTTATAAATGATAAATTAAATTTTCGTTAAAATATCTGAACTTCAAACTTCTTCAATCTCAGTTTATTTATTATTAGTATTTATTTATTACACACAAGTGTATTAAGGATTTATAAATTAATAATATTGGTACATAATTATATTATATTCAGTTATTAAAGTTTGCAAAAGATTTATTATGCATAATCTACTAAAAATAGTAATATAATTACTACACAAAATTAAGAAATATTGTCCATCTGTACTGTTTGGTCGAACAATTGTATTTTAGACCAAACGTTTTGAGTAAACTGGAGTGACAAGGCAAATTTAGGTTTTTATATGCATAAAAACATGCTTACATTGATAAATATAAGCATTTTAATTATAAATTGAAATTGTTTACAGAAGATTTACAGATGGAAAGGCAATTAATCTTATCCAAGAACACATAAAAGTGAGAATGAAAAAGAATTTTTTTACTTTAAAGCGTGCTGAAATGGATATAAGAATCTGTAACTTGGTCAATATACATTCTTCTGCTTGATTCTGTTTGTTTGATTAATCTTAGCGATTAATCTGTTGCGATGTAAATGTATATTTCATGACATTACTACAATATTTAATTCATCGAACTATTTCTTATTTTTGGGATGAATATTAATATAAAATATAAAGCAAGAATATTAATATAAATTTATTTCTAGACTTTTATTTTCCAATTTTTGGGCAAAGGTTAACGTAAGAATTAGAATTCTGAATTTAAGAAGAATTATAAATTCTTATTTCAATAATCTTATTTAGTAAACAAGAAAAAATACACTTTTATTGTTCATAACATGGAAAATATTTCTATCGGTTTCAATGAAATATTTTTCAAATAAGTTAATTTGTTAAAAATTCCAATTCCAATTGTAAATTTTAGTTTATTTATTAATAAATTCAAAAAAATGTAAGTGAATAAATTAAAAAAATTTGACAACATTTTTTGTTATTTTTATTTACATTTAATGTAATTATTAATTATTATATTAATCAGTAGTATAGTGTAGTAATATCATTCTCAACTATACATTTTACATTAAACTGCTCTCGTAATAGATATCATCCTACATTTATTAAAATTAATTATTTACTTATAGGATAAAAAAACATTAATTTACTTCTTTATAGGGTTTTTCTGTTCAATATCAATATTTTTATTGCGTGTAATAGGATAAAACTCATTGATATATAAGGTAACTATTTCTATATCTGTAACTTACATCATTTTATTAGTAACAACCAAAACCAGTAATATGAACAAAAAGTAGAAATTTTAACGGAAATAATCTCATACATGAATATTAGAATAAGAAGTTTTGTTTAATATTTATGATGCTAAATACATGTTTGACTGACTTTAAAATGAGTATATAGGAAAAGATAGGAGAAGTTAAGGAATTACATTTTTTTATTATATGATACTTAAATTTTATAAATGCAGATATAATTAAGTTTTATTTATAAAATCATAAAAATTATTTATACATATGTTCAATCAAATGATACATTTTTTATAATTATGTAATATGATTTAATTTTTAATGTAAAATAGGAAAATCTATGGTAATAATAATAATTCAAAATTATAATTACTATAAAACGCTTAAAATAATTAATATCTCCAATTAGTATAAGTCATTGGCTTTAGAGGCAGGCAAGTTGAATAAATTCAAATATAAAGTGCATAGAAATTTAAATATGTTGATTAGTATATTAGATTAATTAAATACAAAATATTAATGAATTTTGATTCTGTCTTTGTACTGAAATAAAAAAATGTTAACCTGTCTCAAAATAAAAAAATTGTATATAACTTTTTATAAAATGAAGTTTGTGGTTTTGATTAGATATTTATAGTATGTCTCCATTTCGTTGATCAGATAATTCACTTTACTTTCTAATACTACATCAAAATTAAACATAACTATAGCAAAAATGTAAGTTCATGTACATTAAGGAAACAATATAATTTTTTCTTTTATTACAAAATAATTTGAATTTTACGTGTTGAGATTATGCGTATGGAAAGTAGATTATATTTCTAATTATTCTTAATAGAGAATGTAACAAAATATGCTTAATTTATGATTTTTCTTTTGCGTAGAATTATCCCTCTACCCTCACTTAACATTCCAATGAATAATGACACGGTAATATGATATTCTACTTTGAATTCTCTTACTAAGCCCATGAGAAGATACTGAAAATAAATCATTAATGATGAAACATTATAAAGACATGATTGCTCAAAGTATCAGCAGTTTCACTAGTATGCATCATCATTTAAAAATATATGTACTAACTAGAAGTGAATGACACTTATTATTGCAAATTATATAGTTTAAATAGTAATAAATGAATAGCTAAGTGCAAAGAATAATCTCTGATAACACAATCAAATGAGAACAACGATTTATTTGCCATTTCAACTTCGGCTTAACAGTTAAAAATTGTAGTTCTCATTTTTGATGGGAATCATTACTTACGATAATCTTAGGATAATAATCAGAACAGAAAAGTTAGTATTTAATAAAGATAATTGAACAGAAAATCATAGTAAATTTATTAAGAAACATACCACAGTTATTGTATTTCAAATGACACATAAAACTTACGTTTATATTTCAAAATTTCATTTTATATCAACAGCAAAGCTTCCACAATATACACCAGAGTTGTTCTCCTTTATTAAGAAAACATTTTATTATCAAATACTTGTTCATCAATAATAGGCACATAATTTTTATTTTACTGAAACTGACTATGAAAAATATAGATAAAATTTATAACAAATTTTTAATTACGAATTTTAAATTAAATTTACTGTAAATGATGAAAAAAAGACATATTAAGTAATAATTGACTGAGTTTGACGGTTAAAGATAAATATCCTAATGATGAAAAAAGTGATTAAATTTCGTCAAAATAATTCACATGAAATAATTTGTAAAATATGCGAATAATTTTAACTGAAATTTTCTTTTTTAATAATTCTAACCCGAATGATGATTTGCTCACTTTGAGATTTTTCTATTCTTGAAATTAAAAAAAAAATTCTGTAGTAATTAGAAATATAAAAGTAAGGTTTGTAGAAGGGTATCTTTTAAATTATCATGAATCATAAAATTAAAAAAAAACATTTACCTCTCTGTTTCCATTACATATTTTTATAATTGTTTAATTACTCACATCGGGATATATTTACTTAAAAGTGCTTAGTAAAACATTCATATGCAACTAATTAAAAAAAATTATTCATAAAGCGTAAAAAAGGAAGATTATTCAGTTAAAAAGCACGTTCCGCAATTAGTGTGTAATTTAAATCGGGAATGGAAATAATTCACGCTTAATTTTTCCATCCACAGAATGAAAAATAAAATAATTAAGAAGAAGAAGAAGTAATAATAATGATATGTTGGGATGATATGTTGAGATGATAAACACATTTTTCTACGGGTGATATGCAGAATTGTAAGAAAATAAATTAATATTTTTTAATAAAATTAATATATTTAGGATTTATGGAGAGTTTAATTTAATTAGTTAAAATCATAGAGATTTAGAAATAATTTTTCATATTTAGGTTGAATTTTAAAATAAATAATTATGTTTAGGTTTTAGAACATACAAAAATAATCAATATAGATTATTTTTGTATGTTCTAAAACAAAAAAATAACGTTTAAGACTGGATTATAACAGCAATCTTATTTTAAACTGTGTTACGTATATGATTTATAAATAAATTGTTCATTATAAAATTATGTGAGAATGATTTCCTTCAGATAAAGTAAATTGATAAGGAGATTTAATAAATAAATAAAAATAAATTTTTGGTTATAAGGTATGCAATATTAAATTAAAACGCGAGGAAGAAAATTTAATTATATAAAAATTATAGAGCCTGATGGGTTAATATTGATTGAGTAAAGTAATAGAAATAATTAAAAATTAGCAGCATTAATTACGTTTGTATTGATTTAAAGCATAAGCATATAAATTTTAAAAAATTGCAAATATAATTACTGATATGTCAGTTCGTGTTATATTCTTAATAAATTATTTTAAAAATTTTTGCAACCAATTCATCGTTTTTGAAACTCTAGTTAAAATTTGTTTTACTATATAATATTCTAAGCACAAGAATATAAGTTATTTTTAGTGTGTATATCACAAGTTCTAAAAACATGAAAAAACATAAAATATATATTTAACCAACCAATGTCATGTTATTTAACTATTACTAATGTTTTAGAGACACATTAACTAATATATTTTATTAAAATCAATGTAATTTTTGTAGAATTTCCCACGATTTACATTTATATTGTATATTATATCATTAGATTACATAATTAATAAATATTACATTCAATTGACAACACATATTTCAGCATAGGTGGTAATACTTTTTATCTATAATATTCTTGCCTTAACACGCGGACATGTTAGCTGAAAATGTATTTTACAGGAATGTTTTCTCAAGCACCTAAAGCCTTAAAATAGAGAAGCAGAACTTAATAGTCAAAAGAGCTAATGTTTAGTTATATAAGCACTTTATTTGTTTTATTGAATAATCCAAATATCATTTTTGATAAATAACACGTTTTATTTAATCAGACAATTCTTTAGAAGCTTTCTATATCTTGACAATTTCCATAAATATATCTTAAATATTTTCTAACAATACATATAGGATTCTATGGTGATAATTAGAGCCGTTGTTTCACCAACATGCTTCCCTGTACCTTTCTCTGAGCTGGACTATCCAATTAAATAGAAGCAACCGGGTGGAGTCTTCGTGATTTTGAAACAGGGCCTGCCACCAATATAGAAAGGCCAAGACTTGACCGGCCACCCCCAGAGGTATCATTTCCCCTTAAGAATATTGCGACTACACCCAATTTTAACGTGCCCCAGTATCCACTACGGATCTCCGATTAAGCCGGAGTACGAACTCACTACCTTCCAATAATGAGAACGACACCCTAACCAACCAGGCCTCCACTGCCCCTACATTTTATTTTGCTAACGTTTGTGTTAAATATGTTAGTTTTGATCAAAGTTTTTCAATATTGGTCATTTCGCCAGTCAATAAACTTTTGGTTTATAATTAATAAATTCGTAGAGCATTAAACATCCAAAAATAAGAAATCTATACAATTGAACCGGTGGTAAAATATTCCAATTCAACTGCCAGTAATGTTTAGGTTGAGAAAAAACAAACTTTTTAAATAATCTTGTTATGAGATTTTGTTTTTATTGTCTTATCCCACTTGATCCACACACACGATATTGGTCAAGTCCTTGAATCATGTGTTCAGGATTCTTAGGCTAGATCATGTGACATGTGATTATGCGTTCATGAGAATGACATGAGTGTCAAATGCATCTTCAGGATAGATTCAGTGGTTGAAATCTGTGGACAGACAGTTGAAATCTGTGGACAGACTTCAGGATAGACAGTGGTTGAAATCTGGCTTTGACCTCAAGCATTTAGCTGAGCAAACGGGTGGATCTTCATAATTTAGAAGCAGGGCCAAGCAGAAGACCCTATAATAATTTTTTTTAAAATATTAGTTTAATTTTTTTTAAAAAATTATTCAAGTAATTTAGTTAAATTAGGTGTAATATAAAACTGCAAATAATCAATAAAAAAATTAAGTATGTGAAATAAATTTATAATTATAACTAAAAAATTATTAATCATTTTGTAAAATATTAGAATAAGCGAATTATACTTATTTTTGGTGCTTACGTATTATTCCTTTGACATCTTTTGTCATAAGAAATCCTTTGCATATTTTAATACTTTTTTAAATGTGAAGAAAAAACAGAATAATTTACTAATAACTTCATTGTTATCAATAGATAAAAACTCCATGTAATTTATATGGTGCAAAATCGAATTATTAAATGACAAATTTTTTCGATACGGTCGACGGGATAATATGAATAAGTACCTTAATTTTCAGTGGATTATAAATGGTGATTTTTTAAAACCTTTAAAATCTAAAAGAAACATGAGAAGAGAATACTTTCCTATATATTTTGCAGAATCCATTTACATTCATGACCCTTATATGAAAAATAAGTTTAAATAAAAATAAAACTTTTTGTCTCAACTGTTTCTTGTATGGAGTGCTAAACTAAAGAAGAAACCCAAGACAGTTATAAACAATGACTATTACTTCCTACAGCCCTAAATATAATTTGGTTTATTTTTCTTTTTGTAATCCGTTCCAAACATAATTATAAATACCTTAAAGGTAGTTTCTATTACTGCAAAAGTTTGTTTCTCTAACCTTAAATTACCGTAAATAAGAAGTGAAAAAATGAGGATAACATTTCCACAGTTTTTTTTTTTTTTTTCTGTAAACTGTAATTGTATATTAAAACACCTGTTATAAAAAGAATTTATTTTAGAAGAGAACTATACAATTTAAAACAGCAAGGTTATTTTTCATAAAAGACAGTTTTTTGTTTCGTTTACTAAGAGAAATAAAATCACCTACTATGAAAAATAATTCAAAACATAAACACAAGAAGTTACATATTTTTCATATTTAATATAAAGTTTTTCCATCCAGTTAATATATTGGATTACGATGAATAATATAAGTTTCCTTCAAATTTTTATTTTAAATCTTTATGTACATTGAGAAAAAAACTGAAATAATTCAACTTGATACAATATACTTACAACTTGATCAACTATACTAGAAAGATTCATTACATGTGAATATAAAATACTTTTTTTTGAGAAAATAACGAAACATTGAACATTTTATTTAGTAAATCTGTAAAACAATATAATTATAAACTTAATTATGAAAATGAGTAATATTTTAAATACTTCTATTAAAATATATGTTATTTTGAATGTAACTTAACATCACAACAAACAGTACACAAATCATATGTACTAATATAAATTTTGAGATTAAAAATCAATTTAATCTATTTGAATTGTCTGAAATCTATTGTCTTCATTTTCATATGTAACGATGTAAGTCTTTATTTTCTATTTTTATGCAGAATTCAACATTAATTTAATTACAAATAATACATTAAATACAATGCTAAATTTCTCGAGGATTAATAATTCAAAATGGTTATATACACTACTGGCCATTCAAATTGCTCCACCAAGAAGGCGACATGCTACAGACGTGAAATTTATACAAAAGGAAGAAGGTGCTGTGATATGCAAGTGATTAGCTTTTCAGTGCATTGAGACAAAGCAGGCGCCAGTAGCGACACCTACATTGTGTTTAAATGAGGAAATTGTTCAGCCGGTTCCTCATACAAAAATTGCATTTGAACTTTGTTGCCTGGTGAAAAGTTGTTGTGATGCCTCGTGTAAGAAGGAGAAATGCATACCAGCACGTTTCTGACTTTGATAAAGGTAGAATTGTAGCGTACCGGGATTGCGGTTTATCTTATCACAGTATTGCTGCTGGCGTCGGTCCAGATCCAATGACTGTTAGCAGAATATGGAATCGATGGGTTCAGGACGGTAATACGGAACGCCATGCGGAATCTCAACGGCCACCTATCACTAGCAGCCGAGAAGAGAGGCATTTTATCCGCATGTCCGTAATGGATCGTGCAACCACGTCACGAGCCGTGAGTCAAGAAACGGTGTCGTTTGGAAGACTACAAGTGTCTGCACGAACAGTTAGACGACGTTTGCAGCAGCACGGACTCTCAGCTCGGAGACCATGGCTGCGGCTTCCCTTGACAATGCGTCATAGACAAGAGCGCCTTCAATGGTGTGATCAACGACGAACCTGGGCGCACGAATGTCAAGACTTCATCTTTTTAGATGAATCCAGGTTCTGTGTACAGCATCATGATGGTCGAATCCGTGTGTGGCGGCATCGTGGTGAACTCACACTAGCAGCGTGCATTCGTCATCGTCATACTGGCCCATCACCTGGCGTGATGGTATGGGGCGCCATTGGATACACGTCTCGGTCACCTCTTGTTCGCATTGATGGTGCTTTGAACAGTGCACGTTACATTTCTCGTGTGTTACGACCCGTGGCTCTACCCTTTATTCGAGCCCTGCGAAACCCTACGTTACAGCAGGATAATGCCGGACCGCATGTGCTGGTATTTTACGGACCTTCCTTGATACGGTACACGTTCGGCTGTTGCCCTGGGAAGCACGTTTTCCAGATCTTTCACCAATAGAAAGCGTCTGGTCAATGGTTGCCGAGCGATTGGCTCGTCACCAAACGCCAGTCACTACGGTTGATGAACTGTGGCATCGTGTTGAAGCTGCATGGGCATCTGTACCTGTACATGCAATCCAATCTCTGTTTGACTCACACAGACATACAAAATATATATTATCAGTAGACCAGGATTATCTAGATAATAAAAGTTTTTTTAATATTAAGTTATTTTATCTTATTTAGTATCTTTAATTTCGTGGAAAATTATAAATAGATGTTTTTATTTTATTAATAATAATTTTATTTTGTTCTAAATCGAGAAATCAATGCAACAGGAAATGATTTTTTTTGCAAAAGTGCTTCTTCAAATATATTTATGATTAACTTATAAACGGCTGTTTGAGATAAATTAGATTTAAGATAAATTTCTTTTCCTTCAAGCATTTAAATGTGACGCCAGTTTCTCGCCAAAGTTTCAGATTGCTTTGAGAAATAGCTCAAATCGTTTCGTAAAGAAAAGAGAAGCACCGTGCGGACCGTTGCGGACGTCTAAGTTTCAGATCGATTAAAAATGCGTGAAACACCCGCAGAACCCCGTGAACGTGAGACATTTTAATTAAGTCAGGTATTAGTCCGTGAAACGAATCATTTTCCCCTCAGTTCAGAAAACACAAGATTCTTTTGAGAGGTAGTTTCCAATTTAATCCTTTTATTATCCCAAGATGAACTTTTCATTTGACATTGCCTTTCTCACATTTTGTGAAGAGAAATTCTTCGGAGAGACAATAGTTGTTGAGTTACTAAAATCAATTAAACGTAATTGACTTTTAAGTAATTTTTGTTGCTAACATTAACTAAGATATAAAAAATTGTGATTCTAAGACACCAGGTTTTGTTAAAGGAAACGCAGAAATAATGTTATTATTGAAAATTGAATCTTTAAGGATGCATTTGTGTAGTACAATATGTTACGAAGTATAATTTTTGAGATAAAAAAATGTTTTGCAAGATTTTAAATTCAATAATATATTTCATATTTTTTCAGCGTTACATACATTATATTTTATACTTTTTTCCAGTGATGTTATGCTATTTTTATTTAAGAAACAGTTAAATAATTTAAAAATTCATTGCTAAATAATTTAGTATGAAGTAAAATTCTATTATTATTGCACTTGCAGAGTTATAATAAGGTAAAATAACATTCTATTCAAAACAATGTTTTCCATTATATATACTTTATTTCATAAGACTATAAAAATGGCAGATCTTTCTCTATTACGGAATCTTATGACAGGAAAAAATATGTTATGCATCACCTCTCTTAAATGAAGCTTAAATTTTCTCATAACCAGGGCATCACTGAACCAGAAGAGATATACCTGTCAGTAAATAAATATAATTATAGAAATATATTTAATATTTTGAACATAAATTGAAAGAAACGTTATTCTGATGTGAAGAATTAGTTTTATTGCACACATTTCAATCTTATTTAGAAACACTTCTTAACTTTTTAATGATATATTTCAAGTTATGTTAACTTCAACTAAGTAAGTCTTCACAAACCAACAATGTGCGACATGTGAACAATATAAAGGAGATTTTGATAATAACACTTAAAACTTTTGAATTGTAAATAACTTTAATAAATTTAAAATCTCTATTAACGAAAAAATGATTACTGCATTGCCATTGATAGAGTACTGAAATATTTTTGTTAAAAATTACAGCAACTAAATGATGCATTTGATATATTTGCAATTTTTTCTTGATTATTGCTTAGTAAATATTTTCCTTCTTTGCAAATTTTTAAATGTGAATTTTTTTGGTTTCTTTATTGCAATAAATACTATTTCCATAGCGAATAATGATTCTTAATTTATTTAAATATGATTTTATTTCAATAATTGCTCTGAAAACTTATGACTTATTGAACTTTAATGAATTTTATAAAAACTTTTAAAGTAAATTTGATCAGTACAATGTCACAAATATTGTTTAACTAATTTTGATAAAAATTACAGTAAGTACATTACGTATATTTGATATATATACTATTTATTTTTGGTTATTATTTAGGAAAAAGTTTTCTTACTTTCAAATTTTTAATATGAATGTTTTCAGTCTCCTTCTTTGAAATAAATAATATTTTTATAGAAAATAATGGACCTTATTTTATTTAAATAAAACTTTTTCAGTAGTTATTTTCAAAATAAGTTTTTAATCGATACTTACATGTAATTTTTCTATGTTAGACAAATAGTGAAAGATAAGAATCAAGCACACTGTAGAAATTCAAATGTAAATGTTTTCCTTTCAACATATAAATCAAATATTTTAATAATTAAAAAGGCATATATTTTTATTTAAATGCATTGTTGATGAGTTTAATAACATTTTACAATGTTAAATGCACATTTTCAAAATTAATTTACTGAATTATGAAATATATTAACTATAAAATATAGCCAAATTAAATTATTTATGTTCTGATTCATTTTCATAATATTTGAATAAATATTTTCATCAAAATATAAAGTATTGCATCAATATTTTATATTTTACAATTAATTTATAAAAAGATGAGCAAGTTTTGAAAACAATTCCAGAAAGTTCAAATATTACAGCTTCAAATCTTATGAAATTGAATTAGATTACTGATGACAAACAAGATGTAAATTTACTCTATATAATTTTCAAGATTGTAAACTGAAGTGACCTGTTTGATTAGGGGGATCACTATCATTGTTGGAAGGAGATGAATTCGAATTCCTAATTAACAAAAGATTCGTCGTGTTCGATAAAGTCGAAATATATTAAAAAGTCCTCGATCAGATGCTCTCCAAATGAAATAATATCTTGAGAGATTCCAAATTAAGTATCTTCAACTTGATACCTGCCTCTAAAATTCAAATCATCCCATCTTCAGCTTCCCCTAACAGGTAGAGCCCAAATCAGGGCTATATACTAAAGAAAGTTTTCTGGTGATGCAACAACTTATATTGAGACCATGGTTAACTTAACGGTTAAGGCATCAGCCTTCTGTCTGATAGGGCTGGATTCGATACAAAATGCCAACCAAAGCCCTGCCGAGTACATGCGGTATATGTGCTCGTTAAATCTGAAGAATCTAAAGTCCTGGGGTCGGTCATTGAATAGTTATCATGAGTACAATGGTCTGGAGAAAATTTCCTCCCCCTTCATATCAACGTCAAAATTGGTGGAGTGGATTCTCTGGTGGTACCATCTATCAAAGAAGCTTAGAGCAAAGTTATACTTTCACCTTCGTGGTTCTCTGGTTAAAAAAAATACGCACCCTACTGACATAAATTCGCATGGCTAACAAAATAGCGAGCTTGGCTTGTCCAAGTGCGTTAAGTAACAGCACGGTAAAAACAAATTTAAAAGCAGTTTAAAAAAATTCAATAAAAGTTTTTTATTGCTTCAAATCATCAAATTTTTTAGAGATTCTCAATACAAACAGTGCAAGGGCACACATGAAGTATACTTTGATTAAACAAGTATCACATTTGAAAAACGATACACAGTTTTATATATTCAATTAAAAATTCAACTTTTGAATATAATATATGTTATTTAATATTTACAGAGTGGTCGATAATTGAGCAGTTACCATGGGTATAATGGTGTGGAGAAAATTTATTTTATCCTCTAGATAAAAGTCGAAATTGAGGATGTGTTGTCTTTGATGGTGCCATCTATTGGAAAAGTTTTAGAGCAATGATGTACTTTCACCTTCTTGATACTCTGTTTCAACGAAATATGCATTCTTCTGACTTATTGTTGCGTATCCGTTTGTTCCAATGTTATAAGTAACAAAAGCAACACAACTTATTCTAACTTGTAAAACTGTAGTAAGAATTTATTAGACTGTTAAGCACAGAAAAGCGTAGCAGCATAATAAATTGTGATGAAAAATAAACAATAAGTTATTATTAAGTTTTCAAATCCTGCTCTGCTTTCGAAAATATATGTTGATTTAATTTTGGTAATATTTTTATCTTTAGTATGAGAATAGGTATGAATAAACGCTTTTGTATAATAGCATAGTTAAAAGACGATCTAGTTAGATTCCTTAGAAGCTGAAAATTTTAAATAATAATTAAACACACATCAAAACTTATAAAAAAATGTATTGCTAGATATTTTACATTCATAAAAAGTTCTAAATATTGAATTTTTTTCTAATATTAATAAGTTCCAGGAAGAAAAAGTATATAGCAGTTATTTCACTTTTAGTAGCATTTTATTACAGTAACCGCGTATAAGTTTTTCACACATTTCCATATTTTCTTATTTATGAAGAACTTGTAGTTTTTGTTACTTATGACACTTGGACAAGCTAAGCTCGCTATGCCTTAACAATTAAGTCAGTAGGGTGTGCGTCTTTCTTTTAATCATATCTCCATGAAGGTGAAAGCATGACTTTGCACTACAAATCCTCCTATATATGGCGCCACCAGAGGATCCATTCCCTCTATTTTGACGTTCATCTGAAGGGGTAGAATATTTTCTCCGGACCATTGCACACATGATAACTACTCAATGACCGAGCTCAGGGTTTTCGATTCCACAGACTTAACGAGCACGTTTATAGCATATACTCGGTGGGTCTTTGGCGGCATTGGGAATCAAACCCTGCCCTTCGTAACGCAAGGCAGATAACCAAACCAGGCTATCATAGCCCTGAAGAACTTTCATATTCGCACTAGTGAATTACTTTTTCCATTTCAGTTAGCAGCTTCTATAAATTTTAGATAAAATGGCAAATGGTAAGAAAAAAACAAGACAATAAAAAATCCCGAGAATATTGTACTTTAACTTGATTCATTTTTTTTAGTTTTATTGTAACACGATGAAAATTAAAACTTCAAATAAAATTTCACACAATTTTGAATGAAGAAACACAATTTTTTAAGCAAAAATCGTAATGAAATTATTTCTTAATTCCTTAATGTAACTTCATTATACTTATTCTAACTTGTAAAACTGTAGTAAGAATTTATTAGACTGTTAAGCACAGAAAAGCGTAGCAGCATAATAAATTGTGATGAAAAATAAACAATAAGTTATTATTAAGTTTTCAAATCCTGCTCTGCTTTCAAAAATATATGTTGATTTAATTTTGGTAATATTTTTATCTTTAGTATGAGAATAGGTATGAATAAACGCTTTTGTATAATAGCATAGTTAAAAGACGATCTAGTTAGATTCCTTAGAAGCTGAAAATTTTAAATAATAATTAAACACACATCAAAACTTATAAAAACAATGTACTGCTAGATATTAACTTCATTATATTTATGAGAATATGATTTAGTTATTTAAATTCACGTGATATTAATTTTAATTCCTCTTGATATTTCTTTGAAAAAAATTTCTTCCAAATAATATAATATTCAAAATTTCTACATTAATTTTATGTAAGAAAATTTATTATTAAAATGTGATTACAACTAAGCTTATAATTTGATGATAATAAATTATGTTATTTTTCTTATAAAAAATTCTTTTTATAAAAGAAACTAGGAATTTAAAGAATTTAATTTATTTATTGTCTTATTTAATGACTTGATGACTGTAATAGGAGTTATTCTCTTCATGATTTCTAAAACGTGTTTGCAAAGATTAATTACCAAAATATTAGTTTCAAAATAGTAACAACTTTTAACGAAATGATAATATTTTAATTATAAAATTTTTTAATAAAATTTAAATAATGGAAGGATATTTTCAGAAATATACATAGAATGACCCTCAAAACAACAAAATTTATCTTAGTTAACACCCACCTGATTAGGCAGATTAATTGTTAACAATCTGGCATTCCCTTCAAAAACTCACTGGTTTGTTTCTTAACACAGTGACGATGTTTGTAGTGACTTAATATTTATAGTAAACTGAAAGTTCTGGTTTATTAATCCTTGTTTGCTAAACGTTATTTAATGGTGACTAATAAACCTAACTGTCATTTATGCAGCATATTCATATGTTTAAAATTGTCACATTTAAAACATGTCACACGTTTAAACTTTCAAAAATATCACATTATCAAATTTTTACTATTTAATTTATTATAGAAATATTAATTAACTCAAATATTTTGCACAACACTCATAGATATTTTTATATAAATTATTAAATAATTATTATTTAAATTGTTATAAAATATTCAATTTTAACAAAACATAATTAAAATATTGTAATGAAATTTTTACTTAAAATATATTTTTAAAATGTATAAGAAATTTATTTTTATATATATATGAAAAATGTTTATAAAATAATTGTATTATATATTATAAATTCAAAATAATTCATGCATAAAACTCTAAAAATTCCTCTTAAGGTACATAATTATTTGTCATTAATCACAGATTCCTTAGTTAAAAAGAAATCCTTCTAACAAAACATTACTTTATTAGAAACGAAACTGATTTCTGTGTATTATATGAAAAAACACTAATCATATTGTAAAATTTTCTAATTAGTTATAAATGCTCTTTTCAGGCAGGAAATATCATATATAATTAAATTATATTGAGAAAAATCCAGAATAATCTGTAATAGAGGAATGTATATTTCCTCGTTGCTTTAACACAAATATATTATAATTTATATTAAATAATTATAAATCCCAATCAATCTCAGCAGTTTGTTTAATATATACTAGTTAATAAATATAAAAAGCAAATTTGCATTCAGTAGATATTAGTTATTACAGAAGTTTAAGTGATGAAAAGCAAAGCGCTCTTTAATAATTAGTGACGTAATTTATTTATATATGGTTTCATCATTAAATTAAATAAAATCTCTCATTTATTATTAATGAACTTCATTTTTTGCTTATTAATATTATTCTGTTGACTTAAATGAATCATTCCATCCGTAATTAATAATACAGGGTACACTCTGCTCCCCACTTTAGTGGAATATTTCTGTATGGCTAGTAATATATATATATTAAATTAATTCCTATAAGTATTTTTATACATAATATGAATGAAATAATTTATTATTTACTATTAAGAGTTTTCACATGCATTAATGTATTTAATATTTAATTCATATTTTTAAGTAGTTGTTTAAATCAAATACTTTGAATCACTTAAAATGAAATAATTCTGCTAAATTTACTCATTCTGTTTGAATTTTCTTGACACAACAAATGGATAAAAACACATTTTATGATGATTTAAGCAATCGTCAATAAAGTTAGCAAATTATTTAAAGACTAAAACAATAATTTCTCTTAAATGGACATTAATAAAACTTTACGTAAAGCGTATTGATGACAGTAAACCCTTTAATCATGTCAACTTTAATTACATCAAAATTTTATTGATATCTCAACTTCGTAAACAAAGTTATTAAGATTTGGAGACAAGATTCAACAGATTGATAATATCATAAGAGTGAAAAATTTTTAACGAATATCCTTTCCTTAAAACTCATTTTATCAAATATATGATTTTTTTTAGAAAGAAAATATTTTTTAAAGTCTGTAAAATTCCATTATACTTTTCATAGGAAAATTATGTTAATAATGAAGCTGCAGAAATCGGTAAATATATAGGCAATTTTATTCTGAAATCACGCAATTTACTAAATTATAATGCATCGAATTCAAACAAAAATAATTAATTCGTCAAAATTTTTCTTTATTAACAATAATTCGTAGTTCAGACTAGGAATGTGAATGCTTAGTACTTGCAGCACATTTTTACATTAATAATAAATTTTAGGTTAAGAAAATAACTTTGAACACTGGTTATAGTTTTTATAGACCAAGCCCATTATCAAATAACATAAGTACATATTTATTGAAATGAGAATACACAAAAATGATCATATGCGAGGGAATAAAACTTTTATAACTGTAAGTACTAATTTCCTTAATTTAATTGCTTTAACGTAAGATTATTTATGACATTCTAACCAAACTATAAATAATTATGACTTGCTAGAAAATATACCACTAAAATCACTCCACCGTAAGGATTTGATATCTTCAGTCCATATTAATATGTTGCTATACACTTTATTAGAAAAAAAGTGTATTATTCTGAAAAAGATTATGTAATTTAAAAAATCTTATTGTTTTATAACATTACAACTTATTTAAAAGATGTAGTTCAAGTAATAACAAAAATTTTATTATAACCATTAATTCTGAATAAAATTGACTAATACAAAATTTCTAATTTGGAACTCATATTATGTACATTAAGAGAAAAGAAAACAAATAGCTAAACTTAATTTTAAATTAACGCAAATTGAGAAAACATATTATAATTATCTATTTTCTTTCTTAATAATCATTATTAATGATTATAAATAATAATATTCTGATTCTAAAAATCCTGATAACGTTAATTTAAAGCGAACTCTTCAAAATTGTGCAGAAAAGCTATCACTTGTTTTTCAGTAAATTTTTTTATCCGATTGGAAGAAAACTTCAATTATTCCGAAGTTAGGGAAGTTTTCTTACTACCAGACGTATAATTTACTCTAATTAATTAAGATCTTGAGGATCATACAAGATCAATATTCTTAGAATGCATTGTAAACATTGCAATTAATCTTATCATTATGATTCATTTCTGAAATTAAGTAGCACAAATGGTACATATCACAGGGTATAAAGTGTGTATTTACTAAGTCAATAAATCTCATTAAAGATTTATAATATTACATAATGTCTTGTAATTTTGGATAAATATCTAAAATTCTGAACAATACTTAACTATCTATGTTAAACTCATCTGCTCTAAAAAATGGTTGCACCTGGGAATGCTCAACATAATTTTAAATCGATGTTAACTGTGAGTATATGTATTAAACTCCTCTGCCCCAAAAGAATGCTTAGATTTAAGAATGTTTAACATGAGTGACTTCTGCGTGAAAGGGAATATGTTCAGCTGAAGTGTAAATAGATTGTCTTAAGTGTGCATTTAGAAAAATTTTCAGTCAGCAGTAATTAGAACATTGCAAAATGATAGAGGAATTACTTTTTAAATACTCTTCGCATCTAGTAACTCTCCACTTCCAGTTAAAGTAAGGACCATTATCACATTTTATATGAATACCTCAATCTGTCTATCAAATATAAAAAATATTAACGAAAAAAAACTGTTTTCATACAAGTTAAAGCTTTTATATCTATATAGAATTATACACTATTGCCACCTTTCCTTTCACAAACATAAGTAAGATCGTAAGAATTTGGTCGAAGTGTGTAATTGGTGATCTTGTTTGCACATTAAAACGACAATCAACATGTGAATTAAATCAAAATTCCATTAGTTCCTATGAATTAATCATGATAGTTGGCTAAATTTTCAATGATTAAATAGTAAACTAGTCACATTGGGCGGATGTTGATTTTACTCTTGTAAAAGATGTAAGTTTTAGGTGAATAATTCTCGTGTGGAAGTGAATCACACTATATCTTATTTTGAATGTATATTAGCATTTAAAATTGATGGACATTCATTCATATAAGGAGTCAGGGCTTCCTCTTGACTGATAGGAAAGCATATTTCATTGCTAATAGTTAAAATTCATTCTAAGTTATTCTAGCTTGATAACTTTTCAATGATAAAGTAAATTTTAATTTTGCTGAAAACTTTAGTATCAAAAATATTGCCTCAAGACCTTTCCACAAACATTAAAGAGAGCCCATCTTAAATTAATTTATAACAATTGTTAGTGTTATTATATATATAAAAATTTCCCAAACCCTAAACTTATGAAAGAGAAATATATCTAAAATTTACTATTTGTGATCAACATATATAAATATGTATTCAACATATCCCTACATTAATAATTGACTATAATCATAAAAATTAACCATATATCAGTGAAATTATTTCACTAGTTTTACTGATGGCAGAAATTATTTTCTTTTCAAAGTGAAGTTTTGTTTCATTACACTTAAGTTTTATTTAGTGATATACATTGATTTTTCTAACTTTTACACTAAAGACGGATTTTAAATTTTAACTTACAGATAAATCTGATTTTTTCCCTACATTTCTTAGTAAAAAACATATCATTCTAAATTCTCATCCGTCAGGATGTTCATGTTCATAGCTCCAATTCTTATCAATTAAATAATTTACCACTGCAAAATTAAAAATTGAAATTTTAATATGCTTATAATTTAAATTAAGTATATTTTTAGATATAGTAAATTTTCATTTAACTTGAAACATTTTATTTGGAAATTGAATTTTTAAGAAATATATGATGCTTGATTTTCAATGTACTAAAGAGAATATGCAGTGTTATGTAATAAAATCTGGGATAATTTGCTAATAGTGAGTTTGTGTGTGAACAGCGAAGTAATTTTTTCTGTGAATTGAATCAACAAGATATTTGATCACTGAAAAATACAGTATCGATAATAATATGGTTGTGATGTCTATTCTGAACATTTTAAGCATATTTGTGGTTTTCTGAATATTGAGACGAATGTATGAAATAATTATGGTTGTTTGTGTTAATGCTATAAATAATATTTCTATAGTATTTGTTAAATGCATGTATTTATCCATTTTATTTTGCTGTAAGACATACACGACTATTTTTGAAATTCATAAGTTATTTTGAACACTGAAAAAATAATTATATTATTATTTAAAAACATGCATTAGTATTAGCAACTCTAATTATTTTTAGGTTATTTAGAATCTATGACCTAGAAAATTTGCATCTGATATAAATTAAATAAGTTTTGTGTTACTAATCGTTTTATATTTGAGTTAAAATATTTATTATAAATATAAAATATAAAAACTGTATTCCCCTGTTTAACTTCAGTACAGTTCTAAATGCATGCAGTTTTGACACAAACATTGATATAATTCTTAAAAATATATAAATTAGCCAAAACAATTATTAAAAGGATTACTTTGCCTGTATTTTTTGTAAATAAAAAAATGTGTAGGTTAAAATCACATACACATTAAAAACATAAATATGACTTAGGCTGACTTAAAACAAGCTTCAAATATATCAAATGAAATATTTTTTATGAGAATTATAAAAGCTATTACATCTATTACATTATTCTGAAAATAATGAATCCATAATACAATTCACAAATTTTGAATTATAAATTTCTCATTAATTATTGTTTTCTAAAGTAAAGATGTTACATACTATAAACTTATAATATATAAAAGCTTAAAAATGCTTATTTTTAAAAATATAATTTGATAATCCAATAGAATATTGTAGAACATTTATTTTAAATAGAATTACTCTTATATTTTCCCTCTATTTCTCTCTCTCTCCTTAAGAATTATTCGATACGCTTTGCTTCATTATATAGCTGAACTTACACAAAAAAAACTTTTAAAGTAAGGTCTTACTAATTTAGATAATATAAAGCGAAATGCATTTGTAACTAA
The DNA here is from genome assembly GCA_030067965.1 of Latrodectus elegans. Taxonomy (NCBI): domain Eukaryota; kingdom Metazoa; phylum Arthropoda; class Arachnida; order Araneae; family Theridiidae; genus Latrodectus; species Latrodectus elegans. The sequence continues at coordinate 8,489,378 of CM057820.1, forward strand.
AGGGAAGGCTACAGATTTCACTAAAATTCCCAAAACTTAAGAAACATTAAAAAATGGATTCAAATTCGTTGGCTTTAGAGAGATTCAAACATTTATCTTAGCAGTTAGAAAACTAAAACTATACAGTTTTTAACTATATTGTTTAATGTATCAAATTATTGATGTGGATTTAATGGTGAGTTTTTTAATAGGATAGGATAAGTTAGCTTTATATTTATAAATTACAAATTTCATAATTCTTCTACTTCTCAAGAATTAAATTTTTTTTAATGATATATTAATTATGTTTTCGAAACATAAGCAGAGTTGAGGATAAAATGCATTAATTCTCAGATAAATGTTTTTTTTTTGCATTGGACAGTTTATGGCAGATTTTTATAGGTACAGATATGTTTACGTGTGTCATTACTAAATGAAACACTATTTATTAAATCTACACATGTAAAAATATTTTAATAAAAAATTATGTAGTTTCATAAATTATTAGATTTGGTTTTCATAAGATTCTCTTCAATATTTTATATTTTATTGTTGAACTTCGAAAGCAATTTTTATCTATTTTTCCTGTCATTAATCAGCAAAGAAATTTACAAATATTTCAATATACGACAAATATATTATTGTAGGAAATATAAATATGGAAAAGTTTACCACAGCAATATTTTAATTAAAATTATTTAATATTTGGAATTCTTTCTAAACAAGTATACCTATTATTTATTTCATTGTGATTCATTGTATACAAGTGATTCTAATATTTTGTACACGGGTTTTCATATACATAATATTTCATACATTTTTCATGTGCTTTCCGATTAATGTAAAACGTGTATATACTAGAATATCCCAGTTAAATATACTTTCCAGTTTTCAAAGATGTTAAATTGTATACTGATAAATAGACCGTACTTGTTGAAATATATCGTCTGGCATCAAAGCCCCGGGACAATGGATTTCTCACTCACATCGAAATTTATCCTCATCGCTTAGAAATTTATGTTTCACTTCAAAACCGCAAGCATCTCCGCAGTATATAAATAATAGTTTATTGCGTCATAAGGCAGTGGGTTTTTAAAGTTTACTTTCGTAACACTGTTTTTTCTCTTTTCAATATTTCAACCGTTCCTATTATTTTCTAAAGCTTTTAACTAGAAGTGGATGTAAAATACATATTTATAAGTGGTGGTAAAAATATCATAGACAGTAAAACACACTTCATGGAAAACATGTATGGAATATATAATTTACTCAAGTAAAACTCTGTTAATAAAATTAAAAATAATGAAAAAAAGTAATATGCTGTCAAGTATTGAGGATATCTGCCTACACTTTTATTTTTCATCTTCATTTAATGTATAAATATAATGCAAAAGTCGACGTCTCAGTATCATAATGCTGTGACAGATTCAACTGGCAAAGTTGCATAGACGATGCCATATTTTAAGGTCTTCATTGAATTGACAATGCGGTATTTAAATTGTTAACTAGTAACAATTCTTATAAATATCAAAACTTCTTTTTGGGTTCGAAAAAGACCTTCTACCATCAGACCATGAGGGAGGAATTATTACTAATCAAATTAAATAATCTCAAATAATTATGGATGGAAAACAGGAAAGTTATTCAGTATTTTTCTAGATTTTGATACTAATAGGAAAAATAACTTTGCAAATATCATTTAAGCTAGTTTAAAGTAATTTTTTATTACGATAAGCTACAGATTTTTGTACTTTTCCTGTTTTAAAATTTGTTTGAACCTAATAAAGAGACTGCATTTACTTTTAAGTTATATATATATATATATATATATATATATATATATATATATATATATATATATATATATATATATATTGTACCAAGCTTCGGGGTTTGTTTTGATTGAGAGTCGATGAAATAAACTCTTTAAAATTCAGAAGACTTTTATTCGTAGCAAACTAAATTGTTGAAAAAAAGTGTTGAACTAAATACAGAAAATTTCAGCAGTAAAAATTAGAATTCTACAGATCTAATACAGTTAATACTACAGGAAACAGCTTCCAATTACAGAAAGCTCTAATATCTCAGGCAAACAACAGCTTCTGTGCAAGACTGATCGTCTTCACTAACTTCTTACTGCTGCTAGAAGAACTCAGAAACTGACTCGGTTCCGTGGAGCGTTGGTATTTATAGCTTACTTGGTGTGAAAGTCTAGGTATTTCTCAAAGGTTCTGGAATCTTGCAGAGCATATAGCTCATGATAAATTTTCTTTCCCCTTGATTTGAAAAAAATTACTCATAAATTAATTTTAAATTTTCGGTATATAATGATAACAGTTTTCCTCAAAATGAAATATTTGTTTTTTTATGCTAAGCATATATTTTACTTAATTAATTTTTAATGCGCTAATTTTTGTTAGTTTTTAAAAATATCTTTTAATTACGATACTTATTTATAGCTTTATTTTATTTAATACTAGAGTGAAATAAAAATATAAGAATGCAATTCTTAAATATTATTTATTTATAATTCTCTTAGAATTTATAAAAAGACTAGATATGAAAAAAATGTAAAAATTGAGTTTTTTTTTTCTTTTTTGCTTGAGAGATGAATAATTATTGAAAATATTTTTCTTCTGATAAAGAATCATACAATTCGTAGTATCAGTTTAAATCATTTTAATATAGTTTGAATGAAATTTTAACCAAGATAAAATTGTAGGCAACACAGTCTAATTAATCTTAATTTGCTTACAGTACAACAAACAAATTTGAGCTGTGAATCACTTTTATAATTTTTCAAATCTATGGATAACAAAAACTACTTTCATTCCTGCAATGGGATTTTTTTTTTTTTTTTTTTTTTTTTTTTTTTTTTTTTTTTAACTTACAAAATAATCTTAAATAGGAAAATTGAGTTTTAAATGATTCTAAATATTTTTTTTACTTATTTGGATCTACGATAACGGATTACTTGAAAATATTGTTACATTCTATTATTTTTTGATGAGTAAATGTACAGTTCCAATTCAAAATTTAATAAACTCCGCTTATTGCACAATTTTCATTTTGTAAGAACTGAAGTAGTATGTAGTAGTAGCGGTGAATTATGTAGAAAATGTGTAAACACAGGCTATCATTGATCATATCTATCGGTAAGGATATTCTGATACTTATTATCCATCCAATTTGCCATTCGCATAACAAAAAGAAAATTGATTTGTATATATACGATTAGAGTGAAAATATTTCGATGATAAAATAATTTGAATAATTTATTAATATGGATTAGACAAAAATAAATTTAATAACTAAGAGTTTAATATATAAATTGCATAATTAATATAAGGAGGGGGTGTAACAAACGAGGGTGTGTAAATACTGTACAATACACTTCTGTGGAGCAACTAACATTGCAAATGATTCCATAGATTTCACATTTTTTTCCAAAATAATTGTGGTGAAATGAACTTTGTAAGGTATATTAAAGGGTGAATAAAATGCTTAATTGTAAATACATATTCCGAAATACTGTATTAAAGCTAACTGTTTTAAAAGTAGTGATTAACCTATTAGTTTAAATATATTTTTTAAAATTAATTGATACTATGTATGTTGTTTTAAAACTTTGAACTTTAAGCAAGATATAAAAATTGGATTATTTCATTCCAATAATCCAGTAGTGTAATATGGTAACATTAAATTTGTTTAATAATAGCAAGTTTGTTAAAACATTTAATACTTTAGAAAACTGAATTTTTTACGTAATTATGTCTTCGATGTATAAAGGATGAAATTTTATACGAAAAGATTTCGAAGAAATTTTTTAAAGTTGAATTTTATACTTATAATATTGCAAAATTTGTTCACACATAAAAGTTGAATATTTATTTGAATGTTTTAGGAAAAATAAATTTTCTCAAACATATTTTTGCAGCCATATTAGTGTTTAATATTTATCAAAATAAGATAAATAAGAATTGTAAAATTTAAAAAAACCATGAAACCGATATATATATATATATATATATATATTGTACCAAGCTTCGGGGTTTGTATATATATATATGTATATATATTTATATATATATATATATATATATATATATATATATATATATATATATATATATATATATATATATATATATATAAATATATATATATATATATATATATATATATATATATATATATATATATATATATATATATAAACATTTATGAATAGTCTGCTGGTGGAATAATTAAATTGTATTTTTTAATAAAAATATTTGCTAAAAAATACATTCGATGCAATAAAATGCATTTATTAAAGGAGTAGAAATACAAAAAATAAAGTACATCAAACCATATGCAAGAAAAAAATGTATAATTGTCTGGAAAAAGAAAATTAAATTCTAGTAAGAAAAGAATTTCTTTATTTTAGCCTAATTTTAGTTTTCTCGTTAAATAATACATAGTTTCTATCAAAACAAGCTGTATCACTTATTGGAAAATTAAATTAAGATTTTACTTTACTGAAACTTTTTGTTTATTATATGCACTTCTCATTGATACAAAAAAAAAGACTCACAGTTATCTCACGTAAAAGTGTTCTTCATTATTGCGCAAAGAAAAATTTCTGAAAAAATAATAACAACATAAAAGTTGTAATAGCATTTTTTATGATATTTTAAATTAAAAGTCTAATTACCAGTTTCCAGTTTTATAATGTATACAATTAAAATTGTGTCGGAGGTCAAGAGTGCATTGAGATGTTTTTTTAATTTTTAATTTTTCATAATGTAAAATATTTAAAAGTTCCTAAAACTTTAAAAAGTCACATTGATTTGAATTTCCTAAAGCATTATTCAGAGAAACAACTTATTACTATTATAAACGCATATTTTTCCATTTCGTAATATGTAAATCTTATATGCATAGTTATTCCTATGTGAATCTTTCATGTCCAGAATTTATGAGATAAATTATGATAAGAATTTTTTCAGAAACTTGTGCTCACAATCTTCTTAACAGAATACATTCTCAATTGCATTTAATTAATTTACACTAACCTTATTTTATTTAAATTTTAAAAAATATATCAATTTTTATTTCAATTTTTAAATGCCGATTTCGGTAATAAATAATAAAGTTACTAAAGAATAAAACATGATATGATTTTGAGATCAGATATCAAACCTAAAGGAAATATATTTATCTGCTTTCCTTTTTATTTATCCTTCAATAAATACAACATATAATTTATAACTTATAATCTAAGTTGTAAATAATTATGAGTACTAGAAAAATACATTGAGAGAAAAAAATAACGAGGAATATCAAAGGATAAATTTCCTCATTAAGTATGAGACATCCTGAGTAATAATCTTGTAATAAGAAGAAAGTGAGTGTTGCTATATAATTTTATTGCTCTTTCTGTATAACTCTTTCAAGTAAACATAATAACGAAATATGACATCTAATATTCTGTGTTTTACTAAAAAATGCAGTACGTTTTTATTGACTGGCAGAATATGTAGGAAGAAGTAAAGTTAAGTAACCAGCCAGTAAATGGTTAAGTAAATCCGAAAAATGTTATGTTATACTTAAATACATTAACATAAATGCTATACTTAAATACATAATATAGTGGAAATAAAAAAAATTGTAAGCAATGTTATAAATAAATAATTTTATTTAAATGAAAGTTCATAAATAAATTTTTTTCAAATGAAGGAAAAATAAATATAATGTAATACATAATTCGTTATCAGCAGACCAAAAAATGTAGAATAAAATTGATTTACATTATAATGAAATAAATTGCTTTTGTCGTGTTTTATCGATCAATTACATTTCCTTTATGAGTTCGTTTTACTACAAAACCAGAATTGAATCATTAAGTAGAAAATAAGCATTATAAGTACAGCATTATTTGTCTGACGATAAATAATTTTCCTATAAAAATGAATAGAGTATTTTATTTTCAATGATTGGATGTAAGAGTCAACTTATGCAAAGTTTATCAAAACCTTTGTAGTTGCATGTGAAAGTTGTTTGTAAAAGAAACACATTCCCTTGGTGAATGTTCTATTTCATTAAATGTAAGAAATTTATAATTTTATTACTTTTATTTATTTGGGAAATAATTTAATTTACGCAAGTTGGGTTGTTGTTTTTTTTTACAACCACAGGTTCTTGGTAAACTTTTTCCAAACTTCAACTGCTTATTCATCTTAAAATCTTTTGTTTAATATAGTAGAATGAATATCAATTATAAAAATATTTTGTCAATCAAAACTACACAGAATTCTTTGATTATATATTTCAAGAGAGGTTCGATCAACAATTAAAATATTAAAATTTGTGGCAAATAGAGGAAACTTTTCTCTTTAAACTTTCTGTTGTCTTATCAGTGCGTGTGGGGTAGTTTAATTAACTCTATAAAAAGTGTCTCGTTTTGAATATAAAAAGATCTCAAAATGAATTATACAAATATTTTTCAATTGATAAATAATTAACATATTTTATTTTTAACATTTTCACTCATAAGAAGACTCAGACAAAAATCAATCATTAAAATATGTTTTAAAGTAATATCACAGTATACTAATATACATATAAAAGTTGCAAAAACTAAGATTTTTATATTTAATGCTCTTCTCACAAATTAAAGTCTTGAGTGGTGTTTGAAAATTCAAAAACGATGCAGTATAATCAACAAAAATCAATTAATTTAATATTATTGTACACAAGGAATTTTAAAATATCACTTAAAACTCAATAAATTGACGCATTTTCAAAAAAAACCTTCTCATTTGAAAAATTTTTCCCAAGTATTTCAAATACCAGATATATGGATTATTAATATAATGCAGACGCGCCATTTTAATAAGTATGCAATTTTTTGTAAAATGTTTAAAAGTTAGTTGCAAAAGCATATTGTCTTTGTAAATGATTCTAAATGTTTAAAAGTAACTATTCTGGAATAATTCATGTCTTTTAATAATGAATTACTGATTAGCTACTCAATTTGTTTAATTCATTTCAGATCATTAGATCTTCGTGCTAAGTAAATAAATTTCTATAACGCTATAAGCTTTTAATTTCAGTCAAACGTAATATTCTCCTAAAAATGGTTAAAGTATGCCATTAAAGTCTTACTAATGATTAATATTTTGTGTTTCCTAACTACATTTTGCTTACAAACATATCATTAATATTTAAATAAATATCTTTAATTTCTCTTTTCAATAATAAAAACAGATTAATAATATTAATAAAATTAATAGAGTAAATATATGTAAAAGTGTTGTGGTTTATATGTATTTTTCTCCAAAAATTCTTAAATTAAGTTATTTAGGTTTATAACTTTTCGTTAAGTTTTATTATCATTTGATCCAAATTAAAAGGATATGGAACTATTAAGTTCAATATAGTATATAAAATGCAATTCTTGTACCCTTTTGTAATATAGAAGAATTTTTTATATATTTTTACTTATTAAAATAGAACACTAATGGTTACTTACAATAATGAAATATAGGAGAAATACCATTTTCTTCAATTACATTATTTTTAAAGATTTCATTATGTCACACAAATAATATATAACAAGAAAAATAAAAAAGAAGGCTTTTTTGAACATACAATCAAAAGTTTTAGAAAAATCAATTGAATTTCTTCAAAAAATTAAGCATACAAAAAAAGGGTTTTGATAGCCAATTTTCTCAATGAAAAATGTAGGTTCTTAAAATATTCTAAATCCAGACATATAAAATATAGGATTTGCCAAATTATAAAAGACAAATAAATACTGCTCATTATATTTTGAAATATAAATATTAATATAGAAAATACAAAATGAAATGTAAACAAACTTAACTTAAATGATTATAATTAAATCACAGGAGTTTGACTTTTTTCAGTAGGAGATAAACAAGCCATGATTTTATTGATTAATAAACTTATCATAAAAATATACGCATTCAATAAACCTGTAGTTCTAAAAAACCTAAAAACCTTTAGTTTTATAAATGTGAAAAAAATTGTCTGATAAAATTAATGAGTAATGAAATCTTTGTATAATGGAAAATATTTTAGAGTTTCGCTTAAGAAAAATTGAAAATAAAAATTATTCTGAAAAATTGCTTCGAAAATTATTTTTCATAGATTTACATTTTGAAAAATTAATTTGTCACTGAACGTTCGTTGAATAAAAAAAAATAAAAAAAATAAAATAAACTGTGATAAATATATGATAATTTAAATTACTCTCTTTTAAATGTATTCGAGATTAAGAGCTAACAAATTCTAACTAGAATAAATATTACATTTTTTAATAATTTATTTTTCTATCCACCCATTTAGAGGCCTAAATTATTATAAAACATATGTAGCAAATAATTAAAATCTTACACATGAGCACACATTTCTCTAAGCTGTTCAGTTTTTGGTTCGAAAACAAACATTTTTGTTATGTAAGCTTGCATTTCCTTTTTTGTTTTTGGTAATAAATTGCTTTTGAATTACCTGATTTTTCTACAGACTGAAAATATTATGGATTTAACTCAAAATTTTCAGTATGCACAATATTTATATGCAAATCCAACTAGATGTGGAAGGGTGTTCGGGTACGTTATTCAACAAAAATACATTAAACATTATATATGTTCATAAGTTTTATCTTAATTACTGAGCAAAAAAATTGGTAACACTAAATTAATTTTATTTTATTTTTTTTTTATTTATTTATTTTTTTTGTATGAACAAAAGTTTTTTATCACCACATTTTAAACTTGATAAAATACCACTCAAATTATAATTCATTCATGAAAACTTATACAATAGCACTTTATTCATTGTAAAAACGCTGGACTTATTCATAAAAATTAGGTGTGCAATATTTAAATTTTAGGCTCAATTATAAATTATACATAAGGTTAACTTCATTGATTTACTAACAGCATCTGTTTTAAGCAAGAATATTTATGCTCATATTTTGGAATACTAATTAGTGCATAATTTCATAAAATTGTATGCATTGTAGAAATATAACCACATAGAAATAACAGTTTTGCTAGTTTCTTGTTTTATACTCTCTTCTTCAATGGCTAAAATGTTTACCGTGCTTCTAATATTTTAATCCAAATATTGAAATCACTGAATGTGGTCTTGCAAAAGAGTTTTTATACACGGCTGGCGACCGTAAATGCAACACCCTAAAGGAAGCATGCAAGTAACATGAAATTTACAACATGCTTTAGCAAAAGTGAGAAATGCGAATGATAAGAATTTCAGCGCAGACGCACATCACGCGTGCCTGTGACGCCCCTTCAAAGCGCTTAAGACTTTGAGATTTCGACGATTTCAAGCTGAAAGAATATGAAGGAGGATGTAAACGGCAGAATGGAATGAAAGTGTCTTTACTGGCGAGACACGCTTCTATCTGCAACAACAAGATGGTCGCGTTCGAGTCTGGAGACACCGTGACGAGCGGACGCTGAACGTTAGCGTTATGCTCCGCCACACTAGTCCTGCAACGGGTATTATGGTATGAAGTGGTATTGCATATCTCTCTCAGACCCCTCTAGAACGCATTGCCGATACACTTTAAGCAGCCAGCGCTATATCTCCAAGATGTTGGAGACAGTTATGCTTCTTTAACTTCTGAATTGCCTATATTCAACAGAATAATTCGTACCACAAGTGACACGCATTGTCCAAGTTTCTTCGTGACTCACCAGATTAAATTCCTTCCCAGGCCGATTTGCTCTCCGTAACTTTAACCAATAAAAAATATTTGGTTCATGTTTGCTCAATGACTGACCCGGATAACATTTCTTGCTGCCACACTAGATCAACACTAACCCAAGAATGTATCCAAAGTCTTTTTGAATGAATGCCGAGGCGTGTGGCAATGGTGATATCCAACAATGGCTGCTACTCTGGCTACTGATTTTGGCAGGAACCGCACATCACAAAAGTCCATAAATTTAATCATTTGTTATTTGGTCAACATATTATCTAAAAACTAAAGTTTGTTCTAAAATGTTTTGTCTTTTTTATTGTTGTGATTTGCATGACCAGTAGTGTATTTTCCAAATCCTTTTTAGTGCAATTCAAATTGTTCAAATATGAAATAACATTTTCATAACTAAACCATTTACATATTCCATTACAGAAATCAGAGTTTAATTCTTCGATTTTTGGTGAGTTTTCAACCTTGTATTTTCTTTCAATTTAAATATAAAAATTGTTGTTTTCGAACCACTTAAACATCCAGATCATAGAATTGAATTTATTATATTTAAAGTGAAGAACACAGAGGTTCAACGATACAATACTTGATCCAATTAAATAAAATATTCAAAGAAGTATTTAAAATAATTATATCCAACTCAATATTAAAAGAAAAAACTAAATTACACTTAATGTCAGAAAACTTTTCGAATTCAATTTGGATTGATTTAAAGAAGCTTATTTTATAGGAAATGATTAATAAATGATTTTATAATTCCCAGATTGATACCCTCAATAAATTAAATTAAATTACAGTGAATAATTTCATATTTTTAGATAAAGTTAAAATTATTCCATTATGCTAATGTTCTACGTATAATGTAAAAATTTTTAACCACATTTATCAAATAAGAGTCACACATTATTTATAATATTCTTAACTTGTACAGAACAATTCTAATAAATTTTGGGGATTTAAACTTGCAAGAATGATGATCCAAATTTGTACAATATAGAAATATAGCTTTTAAATTTCAATTTATAACAGAAATTAGCTGAAAATTTTAAATATTTGAGAAAACATTTTTAAAAATTATTTAAAATTTAGGTTTGAAATGTTTTACAAGTTATTGGTTTGTTTTATTGTTTCTGTGTTTAAAAAATGTAATTCATATCTATTGAAAACTTAAGCCTATTCACAGCTTATCAGAGTACTTTCGTGATAACTAATATTTAAAACCTTTAAATTGGATTACTTTGAAAAATAAACTGAAAAAAATGATAATTTCATGATTTCAGTATGTTTTTCAAAGTAATCCAATACAAAGGTCATTTGAGTAATACTTAAACCCATTAAAGTATTTTTTGATAATCTCTCTTCGATATAAATTCTCATTTTATTTACAGAATTATTTTTTTTATTTTCATTAAACTTAAAACATAATTCACAATGCATAGTACGACTCGATGAAAGCAATCAACTTGCTGGAGTTTAAAATTTATTTATAAAAAATGCATGGTTATTGTGGACTTGATTATTTTGGGTTGTAACTAATTCTTTAAATCTTAAAAGATATTTACTAGCTTTATATTAAAACATGATTTAACCAGTAGATATTTGAATTTTTTTTAGTAAAATTTAAAAAGTAAAACTTAATTTTAACAGGGTTTCATAAAAATAAATTACTGTATTGTAATTTTTAACATCAAGAGAATATATGTCCTTAAATATATGAAATATACTTAAGCAAAAATTTAATTTTGAAGCTGAAAAAAAGATAATATATTTCTTAAGCAAATAAATTTGCATATTATAGCTGTATGATAAAATGTGCAATTTTTTTGATTTTTTTTATAAAATTACTTTTAATACAATGAAATTGGTGTTGTAAAAGCTTAGGATAGTTGTTATCTTTTCACTAACTTATCAATCTGGCAACAAGTTTTTAAGCAACTAAAATAATTCATTTAATGCAATGGTTATTCTCAAATGAATGACATTGCAAAGTTTCTGTCGACTCTTCAGGAAAATCAGGTTTGAATTCGAAACAAAATAATCAGTAATATTTTTTAATTAAATTTTAGACTAAAAGCTCGAAAAATATAAACACGATCATTAAATTTTCTGTCCCCTCCATTTTTATTTATAGAGAGGTTGATTTGAGAATACACATGCTCAGAACATATTAAAATTTATTACATAAGCAACTAAAGTAATTTCGTTTTTTAAATTGTTAATTTTTATCATGTAATCCAGACAAATTAGTAATCAAATATCTATACTTGTATTGTAATTCTTTCATTTTTACTTTATGTGTACGTAAATTATCTTTATTAGTATTTCAACTTCATTAAATCATAAAGGATATGCAAAAGAAGTAAATGAAAACAGAAATATAAATTGTAATACAATAAATCAATTTTTTAACAATATGAGGTCTCTATTTTATCAGGTTGGTTAAAAGCTATCTAGAATTTGTGTGTTAATTTAAAAAGCTAAAAAGGCGTAATTACATAATTGATACTTCTTTCAAATTGGTTTTCAAACCTGGGACCCACATTTCTTTTTTAAACGTGCAGAGCATAATTTTTTCAATTCCTCCTGGCTTTGTTCCATTGTTTATTGAGCAAATATTTCCAACCATTACTAAAATTTCATTAAACATTATTTAAAATTATGAGGGATTAATGACTCCCGCATATTTTTTCAAAAGAAAAAAGTTAAACTGTCAAATATTTGCTTTTCCTAGAATTCACATTAAAGATATTTTAACAAAATGTTTTAAGAACATTTAATAACCCATTCAATTGATTGCAAAACTTTTATGCTAATAAAAAGTTCACTTTGCTACCAAATTTTCGTCTGATCTAGAAAAATTTAACATCGATTGGAAAATAAATTGTCTGTTTAGTAAAAATTAATTTCAAGAGGGGGTGATTTTAAAATAATATCATTTGTAAAGTTAAAAACACTGAAGAATATTGAAATAAATTTTGTTTACATACAACCAAATTTATTTTTTAAAAAGTTTATAAGTGAATTATTAAGCAATTACTCAAATTGAAATTACGAAATTTCCTCAAATTCAGCAGTATTGATTTAAAGGCAAATTTGTTAAATTTTTTTAATAATTAAATTTATATACATGAAGAAAATTGTATTTTATTTCAAAACAGTGACTTTCATAGCTCATATCACAGCTGTATAAAATGTTACAATTTTTTTTAACTTTAAAACATTTTTCCAACTGAATTTAAATGAAGAAATGTTTTAAAAATGCTTTTAAAATTAAAAAGTAAATTTTCAATCATAAAAATATTCTTTTTAAAGTATTAATCAACTATATATAAAAGCATTTACTTACGATTATTTAAATCCTCAACCTGAAGTGAATTCACACGTGATTTCTAATAAGCATACGGCAAAACAATATTCAGAATGAAAATAATATTTACATTAATCACCAGAAATATAAGAATATTATTTCATCTATCTTAATATATTTGTCTTAGCTAAGAAAAAATTAGCTAAAAAATAATCTCTTATACCGTGGTGACCTGGTTTTTAGAGCTTTCGTTCTCAAAATTGAAAAGTAGTCATTACGAATCACGACCCAATCCATCGTGTTTGCTAATTGCGGGTGAGGCATGTTAAATATATATTCTATAGTCGCAATATCTTCCACGTGAAGTGATACATCTGGTGATGGCAGGCCAAGTCTGGGGCTCTTCTTCCTTTATTTTTTTTTTCTAAAAGTTTCGAAGGCCTTTTTCGAAGCCACGCTGACACACAAATTGGGTGTCCCACTGCATGACGTGCCATCAGTTTTTCTGAAAGCAAGAAATCCCAATATTCAAGGGCATTATATAACAATATCTGTTTTATTAACCTCGTGATGAATTTTAAATCTCTTTACGCAATTTGATTGTCAATTTTTTTTTCTTAAATGCGATCCATCTGTTCAAGGAATTTCCTTAATTCATCCTTTTTATGCAAACAGTCTCAAAGATTTTAACTGAATAAATTAAATTTTTATAGAAATGTATTTAAAGTTGGTATAAAAATAAACCTTTTAACTATCTAAGTATTTTGTTTAATTTTTATATGACAGAAAAAATATATGAATTTTTGGTTTGAACAAATATTTATATTAGTAAAAATTCTGTTCACTATATAGAAGAAAACTATACAGTGTTTGAAAATATTTAAATCAAAAATATTTTTTCCTTTTATTTACATTATCATACTTAATTATCAGATATTTTAATAGTTTCTTTCATGCTTATACAGCAATATTTAAGACAACAATTATCGCGATTAACTGATTTTTTTATTCTAAATATCGACTGAATAAAATTTTTGTGATTATTTTTATTTGTGTGGGGTCATATGTGAGGAATGGTATTATGTGGAGTTGAATTGAAAACAGAATAGAAGGTATAGGGACATTAGGACATTCTATTTTAGCTGACATAAAACACGAAATACAATTAATTATGAAACTTTTATTAGGAGTTTATAAACAAAAATTTAAGTTTAAACTTTAATTAACGGGGTTTAATTAACTATAATTTGAATTTATTGTGAAGCTGCTTATTCTACAAAGTATATCACTCAGGAATTCTGTTCGTATAAAAATTTTTTGTTTCCCACTATGATAAACGACATCACAAATTTAATATCTAATAATTTCATAACTAAAATAACGTTTGAAGCGTTATACATCTCATTACATTCCTTCTTAACTGACTTTTATATGATACTATCTTTCATACAAATAGCAATATAAAAGCGCTCTGGTTTTGTATTTATTATCAGGTATATATCTATATTTATACATCAATAGAGCAATCGAAACTTTCCACTTGGTGCCACGAACATCATTCAGATATCTCAACAGATATTTAACGAAAAATAAGTAAAGTCTACAGAATCCTGTGAAATAGGATCCTATGACAGTACATTCAAAATAATATTTATACGTAATTAATTATACTGCTTCTGATCAAAAATGCAACACTCTGAAGGAAGCACAAATCATCTGAAATTTAACATCATGCGTTTGCTGAGATGAAATATGCAATTTATTGACATTGCAGCTCAGACGCAAATCACAGGCAAATGTAGCTCCACCTGTAAGATCTTTACAAAAAGATATGGAAGATTTAAAACATGGCAAAACTTTACTTTTCGAGAGTTAGCTATTTAACTACGCCTAGTCGTACGAAGCATCATCCTCTAGAGAAATCAGTGAGCATGTTGGACAAAACTAAACAGCTATGGTGTGAATCTGTAATCGATGGATGCGGGGGACAAACAAAAAAACAGAATCACTATCATCCACCTTGATAAAGCATAAAATGTGGTGACAGGAATCCGTTGCGTGTGGCTGTGATGAACCTCTCCGGCACATGACGAACCACTAAGTAAGAGTTTCAATCAGCCATTCTTCATTAGGTATCCCCTCTCTTACCATTAGAAATGTTTCTCAGCTAAGTGGAATGTTCAAATATTGTTCATTTCTTCGTTTACTCATGTAAAACGTATACATTTTAATGGTAATGGGTGAAGAACAACAGACATGGACAGTGAAATGCAATGACATCGTTTCATCTGACTACTCTTCCTCTATCTATAATGTCACAATGGATTTAGTCTGAAAACACTGTGTTGAGATATTGCTGAACTTCAGCGATACATATTATCACACAGATTCATGAACTCGATATCATGAATTTGAGTAGCAATACATTCCACACTCGCGCCTAGTCTGTACACTAAACAGCCCACCTATGTCTTTGAGATGTTGAAGCCTAAGTTCCTACAGTATCTTCAGCACTTTTCATCAACTTATTCCAATAAAATGATGCGAAAACAAGCTTGGCATGAATGTTTAAGGTTTTTTGTTTATCCTCAAGATTGAATTGATGTCTTTGCCCGCATGCCCACCTGATCGAAGTCATTGGAAATCATGGGGTTAGTGCTTGCACAACAAATGACGTGAGATAATCCATCCCCTCCTTCAAAAAGTGTGGTAATTTGTTAATGTGTAGAAAACGTGTAGATTGCTATACTAAATAGATACATCCAAAGTATATTTATTCTATACTGAAGTAAAGTGTTATGGTTATAGTAAATGGTTATGGTAAAATTAAACATGGAGTGCTAAAGCACAGATCTATTTTTGTTGACTGATAATATGAAGAATATTAAAACATTTTAATATTAAAGATTTAAAATATAATAGTTAGCTTACTTCGAAAAAATATAGTGTGAGGGAGCAGATAAAACGTTTTGCGGTTTAGAATATTTAGTGATTGATGAGCTTTATCTCTTTGTGTTGTTTATTCGACCTGACTAATTTCTATTATAATATATATATATATATATATATATATATATATATATATATATATATATATATATATATATATATATATATAGCCTTTCGATAAATGTATGTGAGATCCCTTCCCTTTTAATTTTTGTGTAATTAAATTTATAAAAAATTACTATCTTTCCGTATGTGTTTTAAAATGTCTTTTAAATTACTGACAACAAATATGAGAGACTAATTGCAAAGTTGTAAAAAGTTTCATTTCCGTCCAAGTTAACAATGATAACTCATTTAAAACTGCGCGAACGAACATAAACAGTAGCATTTTCAACCGATTCTTGACAAATTTTAAATTTGTAAACGTTCACTACAACTGACAGTTGACATTGTGCTCTGGAGGAAACAATATGAAACACTCTTGGCTACGGATGTAATTTGTAATCTGGTGTTTTTAGTACGTTAACTATAATTTGATTCGTAATGTGTAAGGCGTGTTGCTATTGTTTTATTAAACAAAACTTGTATTTTCTAAATTTTTTTATTTCTAGTTCATTAAAAAAAATATGACAATTTTTAAAAAACTAAGTGCAACAGAAAGTGAAACTAAGAAAATACAAGCAATAATAAGTGGGAGGTGAATTTCTTTTTTATTGGGGATAAAGGGAAAAGCATTAAATTTATTTATAACTCTAAGGTCAAAAATTTTAAAGCTAGTATTTTTCATCGACATTATGAAACATATCATCCTCAGCTCTCTAATCAGTACCCGCCAAATTAGAATTTAAGATTAAATAAACTTGCATCTTTAAAATCAAATTTAAATAAACAACAGTCAATTTTAAAGACACTTAGCAATCAAATTGATAGTGAGGCTAAATCTAGTTTTGTTATTGCTTGGAATATTACTCATGTAAAACGCCCGTATGAAGAAGGAGAGTTTACTAAAAAAAAAAACCTTGAAGATGGACTAAAATTTTAGACCCAAATAATGCAGCACTGCACAAAGCTGTTATGGAAATTCTCATTTCGAGACAATCAACCGAACGACGCATAACTGCAGTTGATGCATCCCTTGAATATAATTAAGAAATGATTTGAAGAATTGTATTGCATTCAACTTAGCCCTTTACGAATCCATAAGATATCGCCTATCTGTTGCAATTTGTAGTTTTCCTACATTTTGCTTCACCTGACTTCGTTGTTAAAGAAGAATTATTGGATTTAATATCATTTCAAGAGTCAACCCACGTTGTTGATATTAACAAAGCATTAGAATATTCCATTATGAAAACGTTTGCGGTGAATTTTAATAAACTTGTACGCATTGCAACTGATGGAACTTCGGCAATGCTGGTTAAAAAATAGGTCTTATTCAACTTTAAAGAGAGGATTCTAAAATTCCACCATGCATACAGAATTACTGAATAGTTCACAGAGAATATCTCTATAAAATATTTAAAATATCCTGATGTTATGAAAGCAGTGTTACACATTGTAAATTACATTTGCACCAATGCAAAAAATCATCGACAATTCAAAACTTTCCTTAAAGAATTAAAGGACGTAGAACTCCCAAATGGCATTTCTTTTACATTGTTAAATAATTATGCAGCTATAACCTATTAAATCAGTTTGTATATTTGTTTGATCCAATAACTCTGCACCTCTAAAAGCAGTAGAAATAACCTATTCATAATTAGATATTGACGAGTGGTTGCAAGACTTGACGTTTTTGATTGATATCATAGAGCATTTGCAAACACCGAATTTACAATTGCAAGGTAAAAATAATATAATAATATCTGACCTCTCACAATGGGTATAAATTTAGTTTCAAACCAAATTTTTTATAACATTATCAAAAGAACATTAAAAATAAAACATTTTGTTATTTTCTTTGAATTAAAAATTTGTTCTATTTTATTAAACTAGAAAAACTCAACTAGTAAATAAAAAAGCTAGATAAAATTGACGGAATTCTAAAATAGATAACAAGACTTGAAATATTTAAAATCATCTATTGATTTTTTAATCCATATAAAACCAACATAATTCAAGGTTAATATTCCATTTCCAATATTATTATGATCCACAAAGTAATAAAAATTTTTTAAAAAAGATGCAAGAAAATCAAGATCTACCTTTAAATATAAGTCGACATCGATTATTGAATTTTGGAAATTTTTATCAGAATCTAAGTATTCTGAATTAAAAAAGTCTGGATGTCATATTATTTCAATATTCGGAACAACGTACGGAACAATATTCGGAACAATGTGAACCAATTTCAATATGTGAACCATTTTTTCCACTTTGAAATACGTGAAATCTGTTATCTTAAAATACGTGAAAAGTTCTGTCTCCAATTATTCAGCAAATTTTAAAATAAATAAATATCAAAGGAAGTAAAATGAATGCAATTAATGTTGTAATTCAATATCCATATTTGGTGCTTTTATTTATATGTTTTCAGTAAATATAATATCTGTAAAAAAATTTATAGCACATTTTAAATACGTATTTAATTAAGGCTGGTACTCTCTCTCTCTCTCTCTCTCTCTCTCTCTCTCTATATATATATATATATAAATAAATATATATATATATATATATATTATATATATATATATATATATATATATATATATATATATATATATATATATATATATATAGATAGATAGATAGATAGATAGATGTGTGTGTGTGTGTCGACATTCACCGGTGAATGTCAACAAGTCAACAAACTCCAAATACGTCGGTGAAAGATCGAATATTTCACTACATTCTTGTATATTCGGACCCTCACCGGTGTATGTCGACCAACACAGATATGATCGGGCGGAGGTCGAAGAGACGGGAGTCGACAAAGAGGTGACTGGCTGTTTAAAGTCAAATCCTTTGTGCTGGTGGAGTCAGTCAGCTTTGTCAATCTTATGCATATGCAAGGTTTGATGGTGAGAGCAAAGTGTTTTAATTTTTTTTTCTGATTTCTTGATTAATACATAATGGATACTGCACTGAATTATGATCTTTTTCTTGAAGAGTTAAATGTATTAATTGCTGGTAAACGTGAAGACAATTGATTTTACTTTTCTCGAAAAAAGTACTCTAAAATACTTTCTGAAAAGATTTTTGCTGAAACTAAGTGCAACACACCTTTGGATTACAGATGATTGAAACATTTTAACATTTTAAAAATTAATGATGAAGAGAAGTTAATTGTACCATTAAAACTAGGAGAAATGAATATACAGTATTGTGTTAACAATGAGGAATAATCCAGTATACTATATGAAACTCACACCAGGATAGACCATGGAGGAAGAACACTCATACTTAAAGAGTTGCAAAATGAATACAAAAATATTACATATGAAGTTGTATTTAAATCTATGCAAACAGTGCCAAATGAGACTCAGTGCACCTAAGAAAGGTATTGTTGTGAAACCAATGATCAGTTCTGAGTTAAACTTAAGATGTCAAGTTGATCTGATAGATCTGATTCAAACTCAGATGGTGAATTTAAGTTCATAATGGTATAGCGAGATCACACACTTTTAACTAAGTTTGTCCAGCTACGACCTTTGAAAGCTAAGAGGACTAAAGAATAGCGAATCACGTTCTTCGAATATTTTTAACATTTGGTGCTCCAGCAATATTGCAATCAGATAATGGTGGAGAATTCTGTAATCAAGTCATATCTGAAATATACGCTATATGGAAATATGTTAAGATAGTTCATGGAAAGCCTCGTCGCAGTCAAACACAAGGCTCAGTTGAAAGGGCCAATCAGGATATACAGAATACTCTAACTGCATGGATGAACGATAACAATACAAATAAATGGTCAAAAGTTTTACCCTTTGTTTAATTTGCCAAGAACACTCCATACCACGAAGGAATACGCCAAAGTCCTAATGAAGCCGTGTTTGGCATTAAAGCAAAAAGAGGCATTTTCATAGTCTTTTTTACCTAGCAAACAAATCGCAAGTATCGAAACTGAGGAACAACTTGAAGAAATCGCCAATACTTTTGAGACCGAAGAACAGCTTGAAGAAACTGGTAAATTTTCTGAAAAAAATTTGAGCGGTGGTCAAACCGAAAATCAAATTCCAAAGAAAAGTATTGAAAAGGACTTGCAATCTACCACGTCTTCACATCAATTTCTGAATGGAAAACAAGAGTTAACTTCTATAAAGGGAGCGGCAATGAAAGAGAATTTTCTACTGCAATCAACAAAAATGTTGCAAACCTCACAAAATCAATTTCCTCCTACTCAAATTGGTGATACTGTACGAAAACAAATCCCTGATGTCGACCGTGGTCGTGTAGATAACCGAAATATGTTAACGGTTGTTGTCGAAATAGAAGACTACGACTTCTATAAACTTGTGAATGAAAATGGTACCCTCAAGCAGCTTTACACACATAATCAGTTCGAAATTTGTAAAGAAAATCTCCTTTCCATAGATAAGATTTATTTTCAATAAATTTCGCTGAGAGAAGCAGCTGCAGCTAATTCGAGAAGCAGTGGGAAAAGCTATACACGCTGTCATTGCAAAAGGAAGTGTTCCACAAATAAATGCAGTTGTAAAAGCAAGGGCATTTTGTGTAATTCAAAGTGTCATAATAGTTTACGTTGTTGCAATAAATAAGATCTGATTCACATAATTTAGTAAGTTTTTTATTACTATTATTTTATTTTCTCATTTAGAACGTACTGTATTAAGTTTTTTACTTCTATTATTTTCCTTTCTCATTTTGAAACTAACGTCTGCTTTAAGCTCTTAGTTATTTTTCTCAGAAAGAAAGGCGAAAAATTTATCGAGAGTCAATTACTGGGAAAAAATTATTATTCTCGGACGTGTTCAACATTCACCATTAGAGCATGATGAATGTCAGAAATAAGGGTATTTAGCAAATATTTCTGACATACACCAGGTGACTATGTGAATGTTGACATTCTACAGATTTCGGTGTTTCACCGTAACATTATATATATATATATGTGAGTGTGTGTGTGTGTGTGTGTGTGTGTGTGTGTGTGTGTGTGTGTGTGTGTGTGTGTGTGTGTGTGTGTGTGTGTGTGTGTGTGTGTGACGTACATTTGATGAGTTCTGCCATGTTTCACACAGCAAAACAGTATTTTGAATGTAAATGTACATGACATATGTTGTTAAAATGTAGCAAATACTTTTAATTTTTCCAATTGCATTCTTTTCAGGAAAGCTACATACATATTTTGTACTGGAAACCAAGACCCACTAGATTTAAATATGTGTTAGCAGAAGAATAAATATATTAAAGTAGAACAAGCAAAATATGTACCAAATTAAAATTTGTTAATAAAGATCTGTTTAATTTTCCCTGTTTATTTTATAAATAATGCGATATCTTCATACACTCTTAAATAACGTTAGAAAAGATATCAGAATGTAATGGATAGTTCATTTTAGATTCCGATCTCCAGCCTTTTATATATTTCTTGTTGTTACTTATCTCAGGTTGTTTAAATTATTAGCAAACGAATTTTAAGCAAATTAAGTAATAGTAGATATATGTAGTCGATAACAATATATTTAATATTACAAATATTCTTTCATAATTTATAATTTTTTTCAATTTTAATTTGATTCCATAATTTTTTCTAAGATGTAATAAGAACCAAGTTGCCAGATAATCAATAAAATCCACCAAAAAATCACCAAAATCAGAATCCGGTATGCTACCTTACACGATAGCTGTGACCTTTTTAGTATGGCATAATTAGTCTGCAGATTATTACAAACATTTTAAATTAAGTGTACTAATAAATAATACCACGAAATATAATTTTAGTGAAAATATATTTAATAACATCATGTAACATATAGAAACAAAATTCATTGCCTTGCGATTTTCATAACAAATTTTCTTGTTATTTTTTTAAATCTTATATTTGGATAAAAAATGTGAATTCAACAAGTATTTTTCAAGAAAAATTTTTAATGAACCAAAATGTTTTATACATTGCTTTTAAAACTTATTAAAAAGTTTTGATTAACGAATTTCAAAAATTTGACACTCTTAATAAGAATTCAGGAGGATAGCATTTTTCAAAAAATAGTGATTATATCCCTTTTTTCAGCTTTTTCATTAACCTTTTAAATATTTTAAGTTTATTTTTAATTCTAGACATGGGCTTCTCTTTCTTTATTCATTAATATATTTTTGCTGATATTAATTATAATTTATATTAGGAAACCATACATAGTAAAATAAAAATAAATAAATCTGGGATAAAAATGAAGCCGTTTTTTTATGTATTCATGAAGACAAATAATTGCAGAATTTTAAACTCATGAATGTGTGAAAAAATATTAAGAAATATTTAGATTAATATTAGGAATTTTTATTTTTTAAAATGTTACGAACTTGGAAATAATTAAAAATAAATTTACATTTTGGTTTTCAAATATTAAGTAATGAGAAATAAGTATAGAAAACTACTTTTAATAAATATACGCTCTTAAAGTTAATTGTAATTATAAAAAGCTAAAAATATTTTCTGTCAACCTCAAAATTTTTTGGAAGCATTAGTAAAATAATGCAACTTTATCTTCATGACAGAAATAATTAATTCGATATTTTTATGGTATCTAACATCAAAAACATTACTTATCTTTTTTTAAATTGAAAAACAGATTTATGATAAACAAGGTTTTCCAAGTATTTCAATAATTTCCTGACCGTAACTTTTAGATTCATCGAGCGTTAATAAATCAAAAAAAGCCTTTAATCCATATTTTTTACCAAAATCAGCATATTTGTGAAAAAAATATAAATAATTTGGGATTTCTAAAAATAGGGCTTAATACCCTTGGAGGATATGTTTGGCGCATATTCATAACCTAAATACAAATAGGAATGTTTTGAAATATAATTTACAAATCAATAATAAAAATAAGTTAAATCCATCGAAAATTATTTGAAAAAAAAATTGAAGGTTTAATGTAATTTAAAAAAATATCAAAAAATTATTAATGAATATTTAATAGTACATAATTTTTACTTGTATTAAGTTGAATGTGACTTCTAACAGTTTTATGCATCTGAATGCATATTCTTAAATAAGAAATAATGCAATCGATTTTTTTCTTGAATATGGTGATCTTTCAATTGCGTATATCAATTTCCTGTTTAATAGAAGTTCTACTTTGATAAAAAGAAAAATACCCTGAAATATAAATTTCAATCAAGAAGAGCAAAGAGCGAGATCATTAAATTAAAAAGTGTTTTAACTGGATTTTTAGAGGCATAATGGCGTGTTTAATTTTAAGTTCCTTAATAGTTATTAGAAATTCTGATTTTATTAAGTTAAAGACAAAGGCAAATTTGATAGATAATAAATTGCTAAATCAAAAGAATTTATTGCATTGAAATGTAATCCAACTTTCCGTAAAATGTTTAGAACTTTCTGTGTGTTTTTTAGAAAAACCATAAAATGACATTTATGAGATATTAGCATTCAATAAACATACTGACTCCTTTTATCAGGACCTCCATCCTGCTTATTTAAGACATTATTGATAAACAATTGCAAACAAGATACCGACTATTAATCTTGATAATTTTAGTGACACAATTCTAGCTAAGGAAGGGACTATTGTTTTGGAAGTTTCAAATGCATTAATTAGTTACGTGGACAACATATTAATGCAGGTATTTTTAATCATAGGTGATAAATTAAACACAAAATAAATCAGTTTTCTTTGTTTCTCAATTTTGTTCATTACATGTAAACAACTGTCCATAAAATTTTAGAAATTCACATTTTTGGGGATTTAATACAGTAATTTTGTCCAAAAGACTCAAAAAAGTTGATGCTTATTTTAAAATAAAGTATTCAAAACTTCTCAAATATTATATCCAAATACTTTGTTTTATCTTTATTTTTCTTCGGTAGTAAAAACGATGGGCCATTATTATGTAAATATAAGATGTCATTCACTAGTGTAGTTTCTGAAATCTATAGTGTGGCATATTACTTTATGTTATTTAGACATGTCTAACATTACAGCAGTTGCTTTACGTTAGGTTATCTTTTCATTATAATAAATATAAACTAGCCGAGTTTTAAACTAACTTATTTGACTGAACATTTCGAATTTTATCATATTTTGACGTTGTACACCTTTGATTATAAATTTATATCTCCTTATTTTTAGAAAAATCTTTTCCTCCAGAAAATTCTAATTTTCGACATATCATTATATTGTGTTCCAATTAAATATTTTACCTTTATGCATATATTTTTTATTCAATAAAATTTTTTTTGATACTTTTTTTAAAAATGTTTTAAATTTTAGGATGCCTACTCACCAATTTGGTCACACACAACAAGGTTATAAAATATTACCAATTAACCATAAATATTACAAAAAGTAAAGTCTGAAGCTGAATGACTGCATCATGTTTCTATCCAAGTATGTTTGTAGACCAATCCTGCTAAATACGGCCCATTCTCTAGTGTCGTTGAAATTCAGTTCAGTGAGAAGGTGAGTTTGATTTAATACCTTATTTTCTAAAATGAAACCATATGCCTGCTAAAAAGTTAATTCTTCAAATATGTAACGAGAATAGAACTTGGCTTTTGGTCCGATGCTTTTTAAAAGAGTCAGTGGGAACTTACGTTAACTTCAGATTTGAGAATGATGACTTACTTAATTATAACATTATGAAAATTCAATAAAAAATATTTGAAATCAATAAGGATCCATTGCCATAAAATATAATGAGAATAATTTTTCTTTTCATTTTAAATCGTATTTTGCAGCGATTGTACATATACATAAAATAAATTAAAATTAATTATTTTAAAATTTTTTACTAATTACTCTTTATTTGTTCAAAATTTTTAAAACCATATTATATTAATCCTGTTATTTATAAATATGATCGTATTTTTAAAATAATGAAAATTGAAATTTTGATATCTATTTGATATAATCTATTTCTTCAATATATTCTCTGCTAAGTACTTAATATTTGTACATTTTTAATTTATGCAAAATCTTATATATTAACAATTGCAATAATAAGTATTAGATATAAAAAAAATTGTGTAAGCAGTGACGAAATAAATAAGATGCATTTTGTTACCACTCCTGATGTGCACTATTTTAAAAATTGTATGAGTTTTGCTGGAGTTTAAATATTCAACAACGCTCCCTAATGGGATTGCACTTTAGAAATCAGATTCTAACCTCTTACAGGAATGGACTCACTGAAAGATTTGATACGCGCTTGTATTATGTCCACGTGAACTGCTTAGAAGTTTCTCAATTGATTTGTAGTATTCAACGAATTTTGTAACGAAAGATTTTGCAGCGCTGTTATTGTAAAGTGAAATAGTTCATTTTGGAATATATTTCCTAGTTCAAAAGGAAAGATTTTTCATAAGAATGTAATAAATTGCTTTTCAGAACTAATTATTTTTTAGATAATTTCATAAAATTTTACTGAAAGATATAATAGTTTTAGCATTTTTATTGAATATCAACGCTTAAGAGAATTCCCGTTTTCAGATCTATCTAATCAGAATATTATTTATTTAAAGACTTTATTACACAACAAAAGTGTGTTTGTTTTCGTTAATATATATTATTTTATCTCATATTAATGATATACTGAAATAGAGAATATATTTCTGTATAAATTGAATTTACATTTATTAAGCTATTTGTATTTTTTAATTAGTTTTGTGAGTTCATTTTAGGCCTTTTAAAACTACGCATTTTTAGCATCACACATAATGCATCGACTTTTTACTAAATTTTATGAGCAGGAATTTTGGTAGCTAATTTTAAAGAATGTTTTCTTTTTTTACATTCTTATAAGAGAAAAGTCATAATATGAATTATAAGAAAGTCTTCAAAAAGACTATCGATTTATTTTTCTGGAAGTTATCTTGAAGGAATTTCGAGTTAATTAATAGCTGAAAATAAAATTGAATATGGAAGTATATTTTAAAATTAGAATCAACTCTAAGTGCTTTTCCTTAATTTATATAAAATACTTATTATAGGTTCATAATAATGCATAAACGTTTTTTTCTTTTCTTTCAAATTATAAATCGCTACTTTTAGTTTCAAAATTTTTGATCTTTGACTAATGGAGAATTTTATTGCACTTAAATTACAAAAGATGTCGTCGCTTCATAAATAAAATTAAAATTGTGCACTTTCAACACTGTTAATCTGTGCAAATTACACTGTTAAAAGAATGAAATACATAATTATAGAAATGGTAACATATTTCTCTTTTTAACAATAAGTTCAACTCTCAAGGCAACATTAGCGAAATTTGTTTCTATTATAATTATCGGTAATTGCATTCACAATCTATAGCAATATTAGAGTTTCGTCTTGTATTATTAATCAACTTTAAAAATAGTATCACTAATTTTCATTGAAAGATTATTAAGATTAAAGTATTTTAAAAAAATGTTATTTCATTATATCAAATAAATACATTTTTCTCTGCTGAGGACATTCAATTTAAAATCAGAAGTTAGAGTCAGCATTTTGTACTTAAACAACGAATAAAGCCTAGCTGTACTAAAAACGTACAAAGCATACAGTTATTAATTAAGTAAAAATATTTTTATTGAATGCAAATCATTAGAAATAATTCTATGGCCAAGAAGAACAACAAGCAGATATTTTTTAGTATGTGAATTACCCTCTTCTTACTGCAGTGATTAATTCGAACATTTTTTCAATACTTATATATATATATATAACAGTAGATTATCAAACAATTTTTAGGTAGTAGAACCCATTTCTCAATCAGTATCTGTTTCAGATGTTCGGTGTTCTCCAGATGATGTAACTGTGCCACTGTGTATGCAAAGTATCTCACACGTGTTATGAGGGATTTGATTCAATATAAAGACGTTTACCAATCAACTTGCTTAGTATCTTCCTTTTCCAGTAGTTGCTGAAAAGCAGGAGTACAATGTGAACTTGCATTGTTATCCATAATAAAGTAGACTAATCTAATGTAATCTTCGAATAGATGCACAGGGGGAAAGATCACTTTCTGATAATGACGATCTCTCTTTAAAGCAACTCTTCTGAAAACATGATGATAAATCCATGCCCTCAGAATAAAGCCTTCACAATCTATAATTCTATAATCACCACAACTGTCTCTTTCAGTGATGTTACCAGGATGAAACCACGTTTAGGCCTCTATCAAATTGAAAACATATGGCTTTTGAAATACCTTGTGGCAACTCTCATGACTAAAAATGACCATTGTCCATTGATGGAATATATCTAGTTTCTACTCCCATTGCACCCCTGTTAATTGTGAGGCCGAAGGACGATTTCAAAAGAATGTTCAATTCTGCCGTTTGGCGGGGGAGGGGGGAAAGCCATCTTTGTGTAAAGTCTAGACACAGTGGACATTGTCACTTGTCCTGTTGCTGCACACATTTGCTGAGAAGTGGCCAATTTTCTTCTGCAGGACATTACATCGATAATCCACTGTTGTAGCTTTCCTGCGGTGGTTCACATTAGTTTTTCTAACAACTGTACTGATGTACTTCGAGGTTTAGAAGGCTTACCAAGCACTCGAAAGGACACTTTTGTTGGTTCCAAAATCTTCAGTGACATTACCTGTATCAATTTATCAATGTAGACATAGAGACCTCGATTTCTCTATAATTATATTGATAAATATGAATATAGAGAAGATACATATATACAAATACATATAAATACTTTTATGAGTTTCATCTATAGAAACATATCAATATTTATAAAATGTATATAGAGAGAAAACTCATAAAATCTGGAAACTCATCTACTGGAAACTGAAGCTAACATATTACACTTAAATACGCGTCAAAAATATAAAAGACAGTTTTTTCTTTACATATTTCAAGGGAATTGAGACGTCAAATTAATATTTTAAAATGATAATACATAGAATTTGTTCTCATTAAAATACAAATTTGAAGAACTATTTTTCCATTTGTTTTTTTTTAAAGATATTTCAATGCAATTCATAGGATCATGCTGAAATGTGAAATGGATAAAATTTCATATAAATGAAAAAGGTTAATCAAATTTAATTAGAAATTTTAAAATGTCTGCACTGTATTAAATTATATGCATTCTTTCAATAAGGAATGTTCTATAAAAATATTTATATGTAATAATATTTATTTTTGAAAATATAATTAGTTGTTTATTAAATTAAATTTATTAAATATTACTTTTTCTGTAGCTATGCATTTAAGATAGTAATGGAATATCAAAAGGAGAATAATTCATCGAGAAAATCTTACAATTCCCTAAACAAACAGCATTAGAGATGAATTTCCTTAATACGAAAAGTCTACAAAAAAGAAATTAAATTTATTATCAAATTATTTAGTATCTAATTTAAATTTATAACTTTTTTAAGATAGATAAAGTAAGATATAAAATATTTATAAAAAGATTTACTCTAATTAAAAATACGTAAACAATATGTATCAAAATGAATAAGATAAAAAATATTTTTATAAAGCTATTAGCTCTTAAAATGAATTGCACAGCTTATTGCTAAAAGTAAGGCTTGAATTTATATTTTACAAACTGATTTAATTAAAAGTATAACAAATTTTAAAATACATTTTACACCTATTTCTGATTATTCAATTGAAGCTTCATGTTGTATACAAAAAGTCTATTGAACATATAGCATTTCTAATACATGCAATTTTGAGTATAATTTTTGTGTAGCCCACACATACAAATTTGCTTCTGACATCAACTGTTATCATTATTCATGTTATCAGTTTCAAGGTATTTTATAAAAATTAAAATTTATTATTATAACTAAAATTATAATAATATTTTAAATTTGCAACTGATGCAGGTTTATTAATATTATTCAGTTGAAGTACAAATAGAATGTTCCACTTTTCATAAATGTTAACTTAATATTTTATCTTAATAATAATAATATATATATATATATAGAATATATATATATATAGATAGATATATATAGAATATATATATATACACAGGTAGATAGATAGATTTAGATATAGATGGATATATGGTGTGTGTTATATCAATTTCTTCTTAACAACTCTTTCAACTTCTAACGTGACTGATATTTTTTAAATTTGAAGTTAATATTAAAAAGAAATTGTATATAAAGAACTGAAACTTGGAAACTTATGTTGCTATAACGTCTCCCTCAATTCTTGTTAAATAAAATATAAGGCTCTGTTCGATATGTTGATACATTTCGAGTTGAAACAATTTAATCAAATAATAGTTAAATTAGTGGATGATTTTTGTAATTATAATTAAATGTGATAAATATACAAAAAAAGCACTTGTCTTTTGGCTTTCTTTATTTTTTTATTTTTATTTATTTTTTTATTTTATTTTATTTTATTTTTTTGTATTAGTAAGGATATGATAAACAACTGGGCAACGCAAATGCGAAAACAAAATGATCAAACATTACCTCTCTACGCTTGCTTGTAATCAGTAAATATTAGCGTGTGTGGCAATTAAAGTAAATAAAAGGCACACATTGGCCATGAATTTCAAAAATTTCGAATTTTTATTTAAATTGTTGCCAGAGACGTAATGAGTCAAGAAGACTTAATTACGGTTCTACAGCATTATTTCAAGATCATGATCTTAGTCAAATCTGAAGAATTGTTATGTAGAACAAAGGTTTGACTTTGCTTTAAACGGCAAAAATCGTTAGATGAGGCTTTTCCCAAGAGGTTTAATATAGAACAACTGTTTAATATGGAACATTCGTGTTAGTCACCTTACAATTCACATTATTTATTTTTAATAAACAGTTGTCCATATGAAAATATTTCTAAAATGTCTTAGATACACTAGGTCTTTAGCTACATTTATGAAATTTCAAGAGATCTGAAAGTAATCTTTCCTAATAACGATTCGCATTACAAATGATTTTTTTAATTAATTGCTGTAAGACGTTTATTTCTAGAAATCAACGTAAAAGTACATTCACTTTATCATAAGTCTTATCTTCGGAATGCATACTTCATTCCTGTAAGTTACATTTAAGATTAAGAAATATCGGAAAGCTAAAAATAGTTAGAATACATGAAAATATTACTTTAATTAACTGTGGCTGCCTAATTTTAACATAACTTAAAATCCTTGACCAGTCCAGCGTTTGTAAAGCAAGTGGCATGCATTCTTATTTCATGTCGTCATTACTATACCGTATTTATTTAAGGTCAACTGCTTTTTTCACACATTTTTGGATATGTAATCCATTTTCTAAAACATAAAGTTACTCCTATGATCACAGCTTTGGTACTGATTAGAAATCACATATAAACATGTATGATTCAGCTTTGATATTGTTTAGAAATCATACATACGACATGTATAATACCTAACCACTACAATTTTAGAAATAATTATGTAGTTAGCTTTAATTATATTAAGAATTTCTTTATATTGCTTCCATTAAGTATATGCTCTGGTATTCAATTAAAAATAAAATACCCAACAATAAGCTCTTAATTTTGCTTGTAATTCTTTATAATAAATTTTATATCTGTCCTTTGATAAAAAAAAGATATTAATTTCACTATGCATCATTTCATAAAAACTGTGATTATTCTTGATTAATAATTTGTGTTTGATAGACTTATTATCCAGTATAACTACGAAAACATAATAGTAAATTCATTTTATGGACTTTTCCATGTACTCAATTATTCATACACTTTATGTGAGGCTGCATCTACTATGAAACATAATGAGCCATTTTCAATGCCGTTTGACAAAATATGGAAGATATAAGGATACATTTGATTATATGTGTACCAAAGATGAATTACAAACTCTACATCAGTAATGTTTTGTATAAGAATTATTACCGACCAATATAGGATCTCCTACTCCACAATTTATAGTCCAATCCATGATTAATTATAATAAAAACATATATGAGATAAGATAGCACTTAACAAATAGTCATTGTAAAGGTATATTTAAATTTAATCCATGAGAATTGAATACAAAGAAACTACAAAATGTTGGATATATAACTCTCATCCGTTTTTAAATACTTTTTTTTAAAAAAGGATTTATATATTTTTAATATTTAATTGGTCAGTTTTATTAAACTGAACAATTAAGTACTCAGTTAGTCTACTTCATAAGGGGTTGTTGACTACATCCACACATAAATATGGCATTTTTGTAAAAGGTATAAGATAAGTGACAAAAATGTTGCGGATATCATCCTGAAATCACACAAAAGTTATAATATCTGAATGGAAAGTATACAAAAATTGGAAATTGCAATTATACTTAATAAACATTTTAATATGATAAAATAATAAATATATATATATATATATATATGTGTGTGTGTGTGTGTGTGTGTGTGTGTGTGTGTGTGTGTGTGTGTGTGTGTGTGTGTGTGTGTGTGTGTGTGTGTGTGTGTGTGTGTGTGTACACAGTCAAAAATATGCAAATAACTGTTGAAATACAAATATAAATTAATTGAATTTTTATTAAACCAAGTAAACTGCAGCAGTAAAGTAATGTCTAAAATAACTTATAAAGTAAAAATGCTAAAATTATGCATGTACTTTATCTTAAATAAAATACACGTGCGTGAACTAATTTCTTAATTATAATATAATTAGTAAAATACATAATAAGTGGTAATTTAATTTAATTTTTATTTATTTTATGGAAAACAAATACTTAACTATGACTTATTTATTAGCTGGAGATTGCAATTTTATAGGGAATTCTAAACTTCATTTTTTTAGAATGCTGGAACTTTCCAGTATATGCTAACAAAACAGACAAAAACAAAACAAAATAATAAAGTAAAAATTAACTATTTTTGAGCTTATGATAAAGGCACTCAGTAGTGCTGTTTTAAAATAGATTGTCATATTACGCTTATACAGCAGTTTATGTATTCTCTTTTATGACCATTTTTAAAAGCAATGCGAAGATAATTTTATTTTTAACCCTTAAATTGGGAAAATGTATTTTTATAACAAGAAATTTGACTACATACAAGAATTGCCTCAACTAAATTTTTACTAGCCTAAAATAAGATTTTGTAACCCGAAAATTGTATATCTACATGTAACGAAATATGAAGCTTAAGTATAAGAAAAACGCTTATAATAATCATTAATTTATATAAAAATACAACTTTAAGACATAATTTTTTTTATTTTTATCAAATCTCTTTATTTTATGATGAATTTTATGTGCTCATTAAATGTGTTTTCTAAACTAAAATATTAACTCTAAAAAGGTCTTAACGTATATTTAATGATTCACTAATTGCATCGGAAATTACTTTTGAAGATAATCTTAGATTAATTTTTTAAATAATCATGGTTAATAATTTGTTTATAATGTATCATTGTTTGATAAAGTAATCTCTTGTTCAATCTTACCTCTATATTTTTTTAGATCAAACGGTGGATACCGAAATATTGGCCCTAAAATATAAAAATAGATTTTCTATTACATAATAAGGAGTGGAGTTGAGAACTAGAGTCACGATAATCAAATATGACTCTACAAACGTCGCTCTAATAAAGTAAAAATATTCTATAAAGGAATGATATTTTACATCTTACCACACCCACAGACCAAATATATTCTCGAACATATTGTTGAATAATATTTTTTAAATAATTTCCTGTGAACGTTTTTAGACTCCCACTTTTTTGTATGACAATCATATTTTTATTGCAGGAATTTCAAATCTACTTTCTACATGAATTGTCATGGTTGGATGTATTAGCAAGTAAATACAGTTAGAATATCTCTCATAATTTGCTTTGCTGGCAATCACCAAAACAATAATTATTATTGCCTATAAAATTAGTTGAAAGCATTTAAATAATTAATCCAAGTATATATTGGAATGTTGAAAATGCCTTAAAAAGGACTGGTACACATTTTCCAGAGAATTAGATAAGTTTAATGAACTGTGATCGAGACAAAAATTGAGTTACCTCCATAAAGTTCATAAGATAGTTTAAGGGACTAACATGTTTTTATACATATCTGAAAAGTCATATGTCAACAAACAATTTTATTTGAAATGGGAACTAAATCCTTTCACTTGAAGATTATTGACTTAAAATCAGTGAAGAAAAGCAGAAATCAAATGTTCAACAAGGTGTTTCTATACATATATATCAGTGTCATCCCTATCCAATTTAATCTGAATTCATCACTGAAGGAATCCTGATTCTATTCGATTACATTCAATCACTTTAAGTGAGATCCCACTTCAAAAAGGGTCGACGGTGTGCTGGGGTCAATAGCAGTACACGTAATTGGGGCCGCAATAGCATTTGTCTTTCAGTCAGGCGCCTAGCAGTGGCATGGGTTAACAAAGGCCTACCCTGAAAATGATATATGTGTGCGAATGATTGACACAGTTAGTACTATGTCCACGTGTCGTATGATGTGTGACATTCATCTCAACAGTTGTTTGACAAGGGCTTTCTTAACCTGGTCAATAGAGTAATATTTTTAGACAATTAGAGGAATATTTTGTCCACTGGTTACAACATTTGCTCCAAAAGCTGGAACGTCGTAAGTGGAGTTCTACTTGTTGAGCTGACCTCCTGGTTCCGTCAACTTTATGATTCTTCCCTTCTTCCTTTCTAGAGCAGTTGCTTATGAATTCTATGAAAACATTGCTTAAAAGATTTTAACAATCAAAAATTTAATGAAGATTCTTAAATGAAAAATTAAGATAGCTGAATATTTCTTCGTTTAAATATTTCGTTGTATTTCATTAAAAATATTTCATTTAATACTCACAAAACATAAAATTATTTTTCTATACCTTAATCATAGATCAATGCATTTTTAATAGTTTTATGTCTTGGATGTAATAATAATAATGATTTCTCATAAATATTTGCATAATTTGCTTATATTTCTTATTATGTATACAACTATATATATATATATATATATATATATATATATATATATATATATACATATATATATATAATCACATAATATTGCTTTTATAGTTACATTTTTGGATAGTGCTTAAAAGTCAAAACGATGTACTGAAGAACTCCTGTTTCACAGATGTTTATTATTCATTGACATGTATTTGCAATTTTTATTTAACGAATCTAATTTCAATCACTAAATATATATCACTGGAGTACAATCAATACTGGTAATCAAATATCAATATTGCGATGTTACAATTAGTTTTACTTATAAATATTACTTATTTATTACTATTAATAATATGAGAGTTATAAATAATTTTACTTATTTATTTATAATTCATATTATTTAACTATGCATTCCTATTATAATGCATACATATGTGAAGTCAAGGAGTAGAGAAGAATTTTATCAAAATGCAAAATCCAGTTAAATAAATGAGTAAATAATATGACACATGTTGAAAATTTTCTGGTCTTTTACTGAAAATAAAATACAAATATTTTCACTAATAACTCCATTTAATATTATTAGGAGCTCTAAATCTATAAGTATTCATTTCATCATAAATAATAAATTCCTTAGAATTATTTTAACTTATTTGGAATTATGAATACCGAATATTTTTTGACTCAAAAAAGTTAATTTTCAACGGCTTTGCCAGGAAACCATGTATAGACGCAAGCAAAAATGTGTTAAATTATTTTTATTATAAAATAATTATTATTTGAATAATTAAATTATTGTGCGCACTCCCTGATGTTACCATTTATAGATACTATTATTAACTAAACCGAGAGAGCTGTTATCACATAACGGAGAACTTATTATAAAATGGTCGTGTGTCAATTAATGTATGTTTTCTTTCTTATTTAAAATTAATTAAATGTAAATTAAGTAAATGAAGTAATCGATATTTAATTTATATTTCTTATCTCGATCTACCTATATATACTCATAAGTATTTTTAAGTCATAAACATAAATTCTGTTAAACAAATACTATTGAAAAAAATTATTAGTGTATTATTGAAAACAACTTGATAAAACAAAATATCGAAAGTAGTTTTTTTTTTAATTTATTTCTTAAAAATACTCGGTAATCATTAAAAGCATAACAAAAATTGAACATTTATTTCAAAGAAAAGTTGGAATAGATTATATTCATACATTTCACTTAATTGAAAAATAGGATCTTAGAAGCACAAACAACTTTATAATAATTGTATAAGAATTTAATTTAATAAACTGTAAATAAGTCAATTTTTAAGAATATTAAAACTTATCATTATTGCATCTTAATATATATATAGCCAAATATTTATATATAACTTTTTTGGGATCGGGTTGTGTTGTGGTCGACGATTTTGGAGCTCTTTGCTAAAATTGCTTATAGCTCACATTGAGGATAGAAGACAAGCAAATAGTTGTTTTATTGGTATCGTATTGCTGGATTGATCCTTAGTGTAGATTTTTCCTGGCTGTATTTGATACAAATTCGCCGGATCTAAATTAGCACTCAGCAGACAGGTTTCATGGGATTACAACATGGTTCGTCTTCGAAAAGCAATGAAAAAATTTCTCCAATGACAGATAAGCACTAGATGACGTTTTTATGATGTATTATCATTATGTCAAAATCTGTAAGTTTTTTTTTTCATGAATATGCATAAAGCTGAAGTTTTCACTTTTGGATTTGCGGACAGCTCAAACATCCAAGAAAATGTCAAAGCTCCAATTCCCAAGGATTTACGGAGATCATTTCTCGGTTCATTATATAAAGGGCAAAATAATAGAATATGATCGATTGTTTCAGGCTTCCCAAACATTCAACGATCTGTGGGGGGCACGTGGAATCTGTATAAAACAGATTTTGTAGGATAGGTTTGGGAACGGATCCTAGATAGCAATATATCTTCTAAACGAGATTGGAAATAGAGTAATTTGTTTTTGCTTATAGGTATCAATTGTGAGAAATTGGAAGCATATTTGCCATTTTCCCACTTGTTTAATCCTTTAGGTTAGAATGCTTTTTTTATGCAATGTCCAATGTTTTCGGGAGAAATAGATTTTAGACAATAAGGTCTTAAAATTGCGGAGTTTGCCAGAAAATCAAATATCTCATTTTCATGGATTCCCGAGTGTCCCAGGATCCAAATTAATTGTATCTCTTGACAAGTTTACACTGCTAATAAAATTTTCTTTTATTTTTTTGAATGATAACAGGAGATGTTTGATTGCAAGTAGATAAAGATTTTATACATGAATATGAATCAGCAAATATTATATATCTTTCTGCCTGTACACAAATTTTAGATACAGCAGTAAGAAAAGTCATTGCCTCTGCGGTAAATATTGAGTTTAGAGAGTTTATTTTACCTGATATCGATGTATTGGTTTTAGAATTGAAAACTGCAATTCCCAGATTTAAGCCTTGTTTTGAAGCGTCGGTAAAAATTTTAACATGGTCTTGCCAAATATAGTTATAATATTCATTAAAACTATTACAAATAATATCTTTCGGTATATTTTTCGAGTGGAAGGCAAGCCAGAGTATTTGATTATTACATTTACTGGATTTTCTTCAATTCTGTTCGGAGGAATTAAAATTGGGATTTTTAATAATTGGTGTATTTGAATTCCTTGAAAAGAAAACCAGTCTTTTGCTCTGATAGCCAGAGGTTGGCCACTATTCCTGTGATTAAATTAAATTTTATTCCACCAAATAACACAAGGAGATAATTTCCATTTGCAAATGTTTCGTACATAGAATCTTAAGAATAGCATCTCATGCCTTATTAATAAAGGAAGAACTCTGGCTTCTTGAAGAAGAATTGGGATGGGTGTCCATTTAGGAAGCCCTGTAGCAATTCTCATAGTGGCGTGATACGGAGCATCTAGGATTCTTTTGTCTGATTTACTGGCAGTGACGAATATATGACATCCATAATCCAACCCACTGACAATATAAGACTGGGTTATCTTTATTAGATGAAATGTTTGTGCACCCCACCTATTGCTTGCAATTGCTTTCAGGGCATTCAACTTCTTTAGAGTGGCTTTTCTCTTTTGTATGAAATGATGCCGGAAAGTCAAGTTATGTGAAAAAATACATACCTAAAATTCATACATGCTGATTCCATCGATTAGGTTGCTGATTAATATATAAATTAAATTTA
This sequence comes from Latrodectus elegans, assembly GCA_030067965.1. Classification (NCBI taxonomy): domain Eukaryota; kingdom Metazoa; phylum Arthropoda; class Arachnida; order Araneae; family Theridiidae; genus Latrodectus; species Latrodectus elegans. The sequence continues at coordinate 8,526,622 of CM057820.1, forward strand.
GGCTGTTTCCTCCTTGTCGAGAAATTAATGGCGGAACATTTTTGAGCATCCACCATGAGTTTGCATTTTCGGCACCCCTCCTGTAGTTTGATAAGAGCATCTGTCATTTTGATTTCTAATTTTTTTGGGTTTGTATATTTATACAGTAATATTATGTCGTCTGCACTCAATGCCATCGGGAATTGTTTCATAAATGTCTGCCATAAATATGGTAAAAAGGAAAGGAGATAATACACCTCATTTAGGGACACCCCAATGGAAGGACATTTGGTCTGATTCCTCACATCTCCATTTAACTTGGAAACTTCGATTTATGATGAAATTATGAATCCATAATGCTGAGTTACCTTTAATATTTGCATTTAATAGCCTTAAAATTAGACCATCCTACTATATTGAATCATAAGCTTTTGCAATATCTACAGTGACACACACAATAAACTTTTTGGAGGATCGAGCAGATATAATTGAATGATGGATGATCAATAATATGCTGTCGCATCCTCTGTTTGGCAAAAAACCGTGGTGATTTATGTTTAGGATCAGTGATGAATATATATGGTTGGTGAGCCGTTTTATAGTCATGCGCGCAACAGTTTTACAAGGAACGCTAGCAAAGGAAATAGGTCGGTAGGATTTGATGTCATCAGAGCTTTTCCCTGGTTTTAGAATGGTGATAATAATAGATTTTTTCCATATCTCTGAAATTATTCCTGTTATCCATGATTTATTTATAATATGTAGGAGACAGTTAAGGTTATTATGACCTACTCCTTGAAGTGTTTTTGCCGAGATTTTGTCAGGACCAGCTAATGTTTTTTTGCATTGTGTAATTGCCTTCTGTAATTCTGCCAATTAAAAAGGTTGGTTGTATGAAAACTTGAAGTCTGTGTTGAAATCTAGTGTTATTTCTTCAAAAATAGGATGTGTAGAGTAATAGTTTGCAAAAAGATTTGCTTGAGCGACAGCGTCAGTTATTGATCTGGATCCAGCCATTATATATAGATATGAGTCTGTGCATATAGGTACTCTATTTTGAAGACTTTTTAGAATATGGAAAATATCTTAGGACTGCCGGCAGATGACACGATTTTCTCCCAGAAACAGCGAGACATGGATAATATGTAGGAGTAGAGTTCCCGCTGAAATCTTCTCATATTGTATCCATGTGTTCACGTTACAAGACCTCTTGGCAATACACCAGAATCATCTATTTTGTCCTAATAGATAGCTACATTTTGAATTCCACTAAGGAGGGTAGGATTTATACGGGAGCTTTTACTATTTTCAAAATTTAATTAAATTATGCTGACAGATATCACTGAATTGGTTGATAGTTTCTAATTTGTTATTTAACTGATGGTTAAATGAAGTAAAGAAGTCAATAATCAGAATCTTCGCTAGCCATTATGGGTTTTAACCATTGATAGAAATAATCGTCTTCATAGGTATATGATCGCAACCAAACAAATCTGGATGGATTTTGATATTGCACAAATGAAAGATATCTGATGAGACTATGCAGTAATCAATAAGAGAGGGGTTGTGATGTAGAATAAAATGCGTCGGAACTTTAGCATTCAAGAGACAAAAGTTTCTTTCTTGTATCCAATCGTAGAAATCAAGACTTTGGGGAGATTTGGATAAACTTCCGAAATCGGTATGTCGAACGTTGAAATCTCCAAGAATAATGAAAGGTTATATGATACCTTGGATTATACTGTTTAACCAATCGCTTGAAAATTTTCCAGTAGGGATGTATGCATTTATTATGAAAAGAGTTAAAGAAGAAAGGAATACTTTTGCAACCAAAAGTTCTCGACCTTCACCTGAAGACGTATTGGATTGTATATTTGAGTTGAATATGATTTATCTATGGCAGTTAGAAGACCTTCTCCCCGACCACAGTCTCTATCACTCCGAAACATAATTTTATTGGTTAAAAAGAAAGGGTCTTATATTCTCAGAAAAATTTCTTGAATAGCAATAACACTCGTTGAAGTAAAATAAGATAATTTATAAAATATGGGCATTTGTTAGAAATACTTCTAGTATTCCAGGATAGAACAGAAAACGTATTATGCATGAAGATATAGGAAAATGATATAAAAACAGACAGAAAATTTGAAAGCGCCTCAAAATAGTACCTGTGTATTTGTGCTATTAGGGCTCCTCTCCACGGCTATGCACTCACTGATTGTTTGACTAACTTCAGAGGTTAATCCAAAATTAAAGTTTTTGGATATTTCTGGAATTAAATTAGTATTTGATCCATTTTTATTTCGGAAAGATCTTAGCCCAGAACTTTTTCGTGTAGATTTTCGTTTACGGGATGCAGGCTGTTCCTGCTCATTTAATGCAATTGCTTCAATTGTGTTATTTACTAAAGAGAACATTTTTGTCAGCATTTCATCCTGTCTAGTTTGTAGAGCTAGTAATTTGGCCTCGAAATATGCAGTCAGTTTCGGTCATATGTTATTGTATGATTCTGCCACTCTGGATACTGCTTTATTCATACCTTCTCCAATTTCTCTCTTATTAATTCCACTAGGTTGTGCTGAACGGATAATTCCAGCGAAAGAATCTTTAGGTGACATGAATTGTGACCTCGCCTCAATGAATTATAAATGGTTTTCTGCTATGAACTTTAGAAATCTTTTTCTTCAAGACGAGATGGGTACGATAAATAATCAGCTGAATGATTGCCTTTGCAGTTTACACATATAACTGTATTAGAAGAGCATGTTTTGTGTTCTTGTGCCTAGCCGCATTGTTTGCATATTAGAGTTTGCAGTTTGCATTGCTTAGTGGGATGGGAGAATTTATAGCATGTGCCATATTGGTGAACTTTATCAATGAAAAGTCTTATTTTTAACCGCAAATAGAATAAACTAATTTCTTTTGGCATATTGAAGCCGTAAATGGTGATATATATAGTTTCAGAAAGCTCAGGTGATCCTTTCTTAGTGAAACGTCTTATGTTTGATACTATTAGCTCGATTCTTTTAATTTCCTCCGCTAGCAGGTTTAAATCCAACTCTATTGGGATGTTTGTTAATAGAAATTTTAGTGTATACATTTTTTTTTAATTTGTGGGGTTACAGGAACTTTCCAAGAATACGTCTGATACAACTAATCTCAGTGGCAGTTTCTGGGTTATTTATTTTAATTAATATTTTCCCATGGCGAGTAAATATGACTTCGGTTATACCGCTTGAATTCGTGATAATTTGATTTAGTTCAGTTTTAAAATGAAAGGGGTAGTTCGGAATTCCTCCTTTGTCATTTTCGGGGCACAGGAAAATCAAAAAAATTTTCGCACTGCATTCAGATGCTAATAATACAGTTAGTGAAAGATTATCGTCAAAGTCTGATGTATTTGAAGAAGTGCTTTTGCTGTGCGTGGTGAATAGTACACGAATACCACGTCAGCCTCCATTTCATTCACTTTTGGAGAGTATCATAGTATAAAAACAAAATATTGCTCAAATCCAAAGAGCTAAAGTATGTAAATATAAATATTTTTTCAATACTACTCACTTAACTCAGTTGGAAAGAACTATAATGGGCGCACGTTTAACACCAGTATTAAATTAAATAGAAATATAAGGAAAAATGATACTTATAGGAAAAACAACAATAAAGATAAATAAAACGTCAAAATTCTAAATTCTCACAAATTTTTCACCTCATTTTCAAAGAAAATCATTCTATGAAAAGCGAAACACAAATTCATAGAATTTCACCATTTTTTTCATCTATAACTTTTTTATTACTTTCATGATATAGACAGTTATGTAGGTAGTAATAAATAAAAAGAAAGTCAAAATGTTTCATTACACCATGAAGGCGAGAGTAAAAACGAATTATGTTAAATCAATATGTCGGAGAAAAATTTTAATTAATGTAAGACTGGAAGACACAATTATGTTTCTATACTGAACAAGAATAAAACAAAAGATAAATAAATGGACATTTTGGCTAAGAGTATCTAAATGATTATATATGTATATAATTTCATTTAAAAGTATAAAAATAATGTTTTAGAAAAAGATTTTCATAACTATTTTTCAACTATGAAACTAAATAAATAAATAAATTAGGTTGGGAAGTTCCTTTTATGAAATTTCACTTCCTAGTTAATGCATCATAGTAAATTAAGAAAAGAACTCTAATAGATAGACTCTTCAATAAATATCAGGATGATGATGATGTCGTATCTATGGAGTGATTGCATAAACTCTAAATGTCCACGAAGCTTACGAAGACAACCCTGTTGATCTTTACAGTTTATCTGTAAAAAGAAGCTCCACAGGATCCTCTATGCTGATGTTAAAAAGCTTGGCCAGCATGAACTGGACAGTTGAAGATGTGTTGTGGAGACAGTTGGGGGTTATCCGGGTAATAAGAGCAAAGTCTTGTGTTACTCAATTGCCCATCTGTAGAAATTCTCATGCCTTTCAAATGTTTTGTTCGAAGTCTGGCTATAGTTAAAATTGTTTTGTCGTTATTTAATTCTAGAATGGCAGACTTTATAACTTGCTGGAAAATTAATATTAAGACTGAAAACTGCATTAAATTCATAGAAAAAATGTGACAGAGCCTAAAGGGGTTGGACTTTTTCATGTTGGTCCGTAGAGAATATTTTATAAATATGAGGATAAAACACGAAGATATTTGAATAGATTATTTGGAAGTTCTAAGAAGATATTGTAAAATTTAAAGATTTGATTTGAGAGGGCATGAAACTTTTTCTATGCATGTATCAGTGTTTATAAATACTCATAATAAATTTAAAATAAAAGATAATTTAATTTAATATATTGACAAAATGTATATAATTGATGGTTAATATAAATTATATATACAAAACTAGTACATTTTATGTTAGAAATATATATATAAATGTTTAGTTAAATTTAATATTCAAATGTGTGTATTTTTAACAAAAATAATGGATGAAAATAATTAAATAGTTTTAATTTTTTTCTTTTGAATATTTATTGCGAAATAAGAAAGCATAAGATGTTTGAATTGATGACACTTTTAAACAACAATCATATCTTAGTAAAAAACTATATTACACTTTGTAATTAAACACCAGAAATCATTAATCATACAGTATATGATTTGTACGATATTAACTAATATATATATATATATAAATATATATATATACATATATATATATTGGAGTATGGAAAAATGCAGAATATAAAAAAACGTAATCCTATATAGAATCCCAAATGTCATAATAAAAAAGAATTATGTAGTGTCCCAATATATGATAAGAATTCTTTATCTGATATGAAATATACAAGACTTCCTCGAAACAATTCGATAAATAAATCAGTTGTATTAGCTTAATGGTGAATATATAACTATGCGAAATATTGTAAAGAAAGAGATTGAATTCAATACCTAACTCAGAAATAGAATTGAAAATATCTATTAGTTTTAATTATAAAGTTTGGAATACCACACACACACAACTATACTTTATATTGAAATCGTATACATTAAATAAAAGAAAAAAACGAAAAACATTTCCCATGAAATTACAATTATTGGTTTGAATTTTTTTCCATGAATTATTTTTAATTTTTATAGAAAAATTCAAGTACATTTCTCTGAAGCTTTTGATTTTAAAAATATATTTTACAGAAAATTCGTTTAGAGAATTTGATAATTTTGTTTTTTAAATGTATAGCAAATATTTTCATCTTGAAATAAGAGCCATTTAGATGTATAAACTTTCTCAATTAACTTAATAACTAATTAGTTTATTTGAAATGAAATTACATAATTTAAAAATCCTAGTTTGTAAATATATAAAATAAATAATTTTTTGCGCACGCATAACCTAAATTAACAAAAAAGTGATTAAAATATGGCTTAAAGTATATGAAAATAAAATTTTGAAAAGATAATAATTATAAAAGTTCTCTTCCCAAACCTAAATGTGGGTGTATAGTGATAAAAGTTTTGTAATCATAAACTATTATAAGTTGAAACTAAGATTATTTCAACGACAGCTATTTTTTTATTTCGTTTCTTCGTATTTATTCAATAGCTTGTGTGGGTGGCTTAAGTATGCTTGGATGACTTTATTTTTTAAGGGATAATGAAATCATTTTAAAAGGAATCCATTACTAAAATCAACGCAATAGTTGAATGGATTAAAAAATAACTATCCTATGCATAATTTCTTATTAAAATTTATGAGTAAAATACTAATTAAAAGCAAATAAATGTCTTCATTTTGGAAAGAGAAAAACAAAGGACAGCAAAAAATATGTAATGGATACAAGGGTATTTTTATTTTTTTTTTACTAAAGAATTTTAAACACATTATACATTTATGTTAATGCGAAAGATATGAAAAATGACAAATATTATAGCTAAGTACATTGAATGTATGTGTCCTTGATTTATTGAAAAATTCATGGAAAATAATTTTGAAAATGAAAATTTAGTTTCATCAGGTAATAATGTATACATAGTAATATTTATTATGAGAGCATATTATCATGTACCGTTGGCTTAGCATATTTAGATAAAATGTATTCAAGTATTAAAAGATTTTCTTAGAAGCAGATTTTTATATATGCAGTAGGCGACCGAAAATTAGATCTTGTGGGAGTAATATTTGTCTATGAAAGAGAATTTTTAGTTTTATTGAGAACAGTTATTCTCCCGTATTAAATTCTTATTGAATCAACTGTATATTCAAACTGCTGTATTATAATAGTGAATTATAAACAGTGACCTTTCTTTCAGACCTAATAAGGATTTTGATTATAACATTAAATATATTTTATAAATTCATTGAGTTAAGGATGTTTTCTTTTAATTTAAATTTTTATCATCATTTTCAAATGGTTTCCTTCATTAATCTCGCATCCGTCTAAGGGAATGAATCAGTTCTTTGGGATTTATTAATTCAAAACAAGGTATTTTCAGTCAATTTCAGTTTTTCTTTTTTATGATTTTATTTTCAGTTATATTAACGATTTTATAAATTTTTGATCATATAAATTTTTAGTTAACAGAGCAAAAATGTATGATTCATAACCTACAGAATATTATAAATTTAGTTATAATTCTTATGTTGTTGTTTTTTGATACGTAACAACAACATAAGAATTAAAACTAATTCCTAGGCATAGATAAACTAAATGAAGTCTAAGAGGTCATGTCGTACATATAGATCAAAAGCAACATTCCCCTCAATCAACAATTGTCTAGAAGAGGAACCAATACAATCCAAAATATGAGAGGGAAAAGCGGTGGCAGAACATCGGCAAGGACTTAAAGTCCTTTTATTTTCATTGAACATGAGACTATCTACATGACCAGATTTAAGTCTCGCTGGAGTAGTCTGGGGAGGTCTCGGGCACCAGCACTGCATGGACAATCCAGAGGATTCAGCAGCAGACCAGGCATGATCAAGAGCTGTTCTCCTAATGGTGTTAGGATTGAACAAAAACATGGACTCTCTTCTAATAACACCTAATACGGCTCGGAAATACTCAGTTCAGTGGAAGAAGGAGTAGCGATTTTGCTACCTTCACTTGAAAACTAATCAGCAACTTCGTTTCCGTGAGCTCCCACATACGAGTTCTTATGGAAGAAGATAGTACTATAGAAACTTAAAAAAATAATAAATATGTAATGAATTTTAAATGCATGAAATGCATATCATTTAGTTATTATTAAACAGAAAAAATGAGCAAAAACTGGTAAAAGTTAGTTTTATTCGGTAATAAGTTAAAAATCAAACTATTAACTCTGATACTCTGACAAAAATAGGGGACAATACAATAGACGAATGATACATAATAATGATCAATAATGTCCTCATTATTGTCTTCGTCGAAGATTTGTTAAAGATAATATGCCACATTTAGGCGTCATGTGGGAAAAAATCCTGATATCTTGAAAATTCCCATATCGACATATATTCATGTAGAATATTCATGTACTTTCTTTCTCCATCAGTGACTAGTATCGATACTGGGACCCACCGTTTTGGAAAGTGCGATGCTAAGTTTAAGCCATGGTAAACCTACTGTAATATGACTTCTGCTAAAATCATATGAATTTGGAAAATATATCGTCATATGACATTGTATCATATATTCATATGATATAATGTCATATGACTTTGTAATGTTTAGTTTTAACAATCAAAGGCTGTTATTATTGAATACCCAGCAAGTACTAACATCTATATAAAAAAGTGCTCCATGTGAACAGCAATTGAAGAAGGGTCAATCAATCCTAAGAGAACGGAGAAATCCGTCCTGAATCGGGACGTTAGAACTTAGTGTCAGACATGTACTATGTTTTTTCCGCTGCCTACCAGAAAGGAATGGGATTAATATTCCCCAAACTGGACAGAGATAGTAGCCTCGGACACAAGTCTAGTAATGCAAACGTACTCAGAGATGTCTATGGAAGACCCGGGGAAGAATTGCTTTGCTGTTAAAGGTTCGTGTCCTTGGAATGAGCTCATCCAGAGGTAGAGATGCCTTTTTGGTTACGTGGAAAGATTCTTTATAAATAATAAGTTATATTCACGAGTGGGAAGGAAGGGAACCTAGGAAAATCCCAAATATGAGTGCAGAATGCTGAAATAGAACTCACGTCTCCAGTTATTTAAGAAAGATGGCTATCAAATTAAGGATTTCCTATTCCGAAGAGATTGGTCTTGCCATCAATTCAGAGTGTGAATCCCAATATTGTGTAACTTTAACGGTGACACCTTGTTGTGCATCCCTTAATTAACTAAGGCTATTTGTAAAGTATTTTAATATTCAACACTAAAGTTACACTCAGGGGGAACTGTGAATGATAGTCATGTACTGGAAGAGAGGAAATCTGAGTAACCTACAAGCAATAATCTAACAAACATTCATGCAGAGGGCATAAGCATAATATCCATTCTTTATTGTTCAACAGATGTTGGGTTGAACCCATGACACTTTGCTTAGAAGAACACCTTGGGTGGGAGGAAAGTTCTTAAGAACTTTTATAAGTTATTAATTCCTAACATATCTTGAATTATATTCAATGCTGACGAGCAAATTTGACTCATTCTCCCGAGTCATCCCTGGTATCAATCTGATATTACATACAATTTTATATATATGATTGAAATATTTCAGGAGTCCTTCTGCATTGCCGATGAAGTAGAAAAACTGACAAAGGATGCTAAAAACTTTAAAAAAAATTATCACCACTTAAAATCTTTCACCATGAAATTTTTAAAAACTTTTATGTTCTTAAAATGTTCGAAATGTTTGTTATAAAGTGCTTTAAAAGTATATAAAATGCCAATGCCTCTAAAGTAAATTTTGTTCAAAGAAACAGTTAGAAGTATTTTCATGTGTATTCCATGAAAATAATTCTAACTGTTGCTTGTAACAAAATTTACTTTAGAGTCATTGGCATTTTATTGCAATACAAAACAACGGTTCGATGAGACTTATGCCGGCAAAAGAGAAAAGTATAAATTTTCGAAACAATACGTCAATGCTTAATTTGGAAGAAAATAGCTGTTATTATTCATTTCCTTTTGTGTTACAGTTGGTTTCGTTTAAATTATAGCCATTTCTTTCTTTTGATTACATTGTCTGAAAACTGTTGCACATTTTGAGTTAATCTTATTATCCAAGTTAATATTAAATGTTGAACTGAATTTTAATGCAGTGACACAATTAGTGCATGGTGATATATAATTATTCTATACATCACAGTCTGAAGTAAACTTAATATCATTATTATGCACTGTAACTTTCAATGGATTTATCAGAATTTTAATGTTTATTTTTCCAACTATAGTAAATGAAAAATCAAAAACTATATAAAAACAATTTGAACATATGTTTTATTTTTTAAGTTGATTGATCATACAACATTAAATAAATAATTACAAGTTACTTGATGAAACGTATTGCTAAGGTAACATATTTTATTAATAATAACAGTTAATTAAAGTTATTAACTACAATAAAGTGATAACTATCATTGATATATATATAAGATATTTGTAATAAATTAAAACATAAAATTTAATATACAATAATATTAAATTTAATCTATTTTTATCATTTTAATTACTTTTTTTAATTAACGGAATCGTTTTCTAAACTTATAATTTCCTTAATTTTTTGTACACTTTTTGCCATATATATATATATATATATATATATATATATATATATATATATATTCTATTAATAATTAATATGAAACACAAATAATATTTAAAAAATACTTATTTAAATCACTTTTCTATTGATTTATATTTATTCATTTTAACTAAATATTTTTTCTTCAATAAATGAGAGTAATAGTAAAATTTAATATTTAAAATAATTAGTTTTTCTTCAGAAGTACAATTAAATTTTTATAAATAAGTATTTATAAGTACTGTTTATACTTATGAAAAATATGAAAACACAACACTTTAAAAATAATATTAAAATGAAAAAGAGAATAACTTTATTATTAAATTTTAATATAATTTTTATAATCAATAAATTATTAGGAATTAAAATCAACATTTTTAGATAAAATTACCGAGGCTGTTTCTTTTGAAAAGTATTCTACCAAAAAGTAGATGTTCCCTTTTTGGAAGTTTGTGTTGAAATAACGGCGAAGGAAGGGGGGATATAAAATATATTTATGCAGTTTTATGACATGATATGATAATGAATATAATATTTTAATTATTGTAATACTCAAGTACAGTACCGCAGGTATTCTTATTAGGGTACAGTCTTAAAAACGAAGTTTCCACTCGACTCTTTAAAACTAAATTCACTTTGTTGCCATTTTTTATCAAATTGGTAGCTGCAACTCATGCAAATAATTCTAGAATTGCTTACCAAAATAAATATTGAACAAGAGATGTCACGTTTTTTTCTTGTATGTCACAATAGAAAAAAATAATTATGAATGTTTTGTTAAATAAATGTTTTGTTTGTAAAAATCATTAATGTTTTGTTAAATATATGTGTCTAGATAGCGTATTTTATTCATATTAAATATGTGGAAATTTTGGTAAAAAGTAGATAAGCCCTTTTTACCATATTTACACAAATATAAAGAACTACATAAAATAAAAATAAAATAAGGATCCAAATTAAATTCAGTATCTGTCGCAGGTAAATGTTACTTTGATCTTTACTGGTTGATACATTAAAAATTAAAACATTAATGAAATCGTGTGGAAGATTTGATATTGCTTCTTTGACAAAAAAAAGTTTACAGAAGGTTAACGAAGAAAGAGTTTTTATTGAGAGAAAATTTGCTTACATCTTAAAAAAATAAAAATGAATTTTTCAAAAAAGTAACAAATTTGGAGAATTATTCTCATCAATATATAAATGATTGAATAAAATTTTTTCATTTGAGGTTTCTAACAACAAATTCATTGTGAATTCTTCGTTTAAAATATTGAAATTATCATTTTGTTGTTGTTCTCGTGTGTCAGCTTGGCTGGCAAATTGGGGTGCGCTGCTCCACTTTTCCAAATGAACCGTATCTGGTGTGGAATCCGACTTCTTCAGTACACACACATGACCTGTTTACAGGGTAGGTAACCATTCACACCTCATTCCCACACAAGGAAAGGACTATAACAGGATAGCGAGAGAGAGAGAAAGTACATCCATGCCTGAACCGGGATTCGAACCCAGGACCTCCCTAGCCGTAGTCAGGCATGCTGATCATTAAACAAGATGGCCGGCTTTGTCATTTTTAAATCATATGAATACATTTAAATAGAAGTGAATTAATGCTGTTCACGAAATGTTCATAAGTTGTGAGGTTTCTAATTTAATTTACTTAAATCATTTGTATTAGAAAAATCTCGTTGATTTATTAGTTTATACAGTTAATTACTTAAAACTGCATTTTTTTAAAAAAAATATTGTTCTACTTATCGAATCAAGTGGTTAAGATATAAATTTCATTAAAAAATCATTACGCCTAGTGATTTGCTTAGTTAACATTTCAAATAAGAAAGTTCGCTAAATAAATTTAGAATTTTTTTTTTAATTTCTCAAACAATCAAAAAATGTTTCTTATAGATGTACATTAAATCCAAACAAGCATATTTTCATATCTAGTTTTTAAATTGAAATATGATTATTAAGTAAATCAATATGCTTGTTTTGCACATGAATGTCTAATCTAATATAATCATGGTATAATGAATTTATTAACTGAACCAAACTAAAAAAAAGGAATAAATTCAAGCAAAATGTCACAAACTTACTTCTAACTTTTCTAATAATATATATAATTTTATCTCATATTATCTCAATAAATACCTTTATATTTTATTCAATCGAGATTTGTTTTAAATAGAATTTTTGAAAGACAATTCAAAATAATTTCTTGAAAGCATAATTCAAAGCAATAAGTAACTAAGAAAGTCAGATTAAACGCAATCTAGAAACAGATTTTTAGTAAAATTGAATCAGAAATGTGTTTCATTGAATGAGGCTCTTAGAAATAAATCAAAACTAAAGAAGAAAGATATCAACATGATCTTACAAAGTAGATAACAAAACGATTTCAATACGAGCAAACGTAACTGTTAATGTTCACTTACAATTTGTTCACAAAAGCAACTACAAGCTAACAAAATAAAAAGATGAAAAATCTAAACAGCGCTTCAAAATGTCAGACTAACGTTGCCCGTTTTAATAAAGATGATTTATTAAGTCATTTTATACCAAATGCGCGACTCTTAATTTTTATCTCCGAAATTTTACATACAACAGGATTAATTTTGGTCTCCTTATAAAACTGATGTATGATGTTTGTAATATTCCCATAAAAAGAATGAATACTTAATGAACTTCGGTTTACTGAAATTAATTAAGATTTTCTCTGCTAAGATTTGCATTTCTGTAGTATTTTTATACTTATATATTTAGTAGATAATATTTTACATTATATCAATGTGTGCATTCATGTCATTTTATGCATTAAGGTAATATATTATACAAAATAAATAATATAATTCATATTGTTTCAACAATTCATATCTACAGAAATTTGTATAATCCTTCTGATGAAAACAGATTATGTGAGTGATTATCTTCCATATTGATTAAAGTGATTATCTTGCATATTGATTAAAGTGATTATCTTGCACATTGATTAAAGTGATTATCTTGCATATTGATTTTTCTATTGATTAAAAGTGAGTAGTTAATTGCTAAAATTTAAAAACACAAATTTATCAAAAACTACTGACTTCCATTTCATGAAAAATACTAAACGTTCTACTTTGAAAGCCAGATTTTTTTAATTTTTAGTCAGCAGAATTAATTTTCAGTTAGAAGAATTAGCAAGATTTTTATTCAGTTTAATGCTATAATTTCATAATTATATTCAAGAATTTCATACAGAAATAAAAATTGCTTACTTTATTTTTCTTTGCTTAATTTATTTTCATGCATGTTTGAATGCTGAATGGTTAATTCTAAGAATTTTTGTACCGAAATTTTATCACGCACTGTTAATGTTTGCAGAGAATTAGAATATGCGATATATTAATAAGCAAACTCGGATCTACCTTTATTTCAAATGTATTCAAATCGTAATTTTTTTTATTTCACAAAAAAAATCTAAAATAAAAAAAAGCTTTGATGATATTTTTTACTTTTTAGTAATTTTAATACATATATATATATATATATATATATATATATATATATATATATATATATATATGTTAAATTAAATTAATCGAAATGGAATATTTATACATAAAATATTTATAAAATGTCAAAAATTAAAATATCTTGAATTATACAGAATGGAAATGATTTTTAAGCAGAAAGACGTCTTTAAAATGAGAACAAGATGAAGAATTTAGAAAACGAAGGAAAGTAAGTCACACCTCATAAATGTACCAATCGCAAGTTTACGACATCCCTCCTCGATGTGTCATGATCTTCAATGCTAACTATTTGTATCGCCTCACCACGAAGAACATAATGTAAATCTTGAGTTTCATGCTTTCTTGTGCTGTTTAAATTGAAATTTTAATAATTGCAGCATGCTAGTCTGTAGTACACATTCATTTTCTTGATAAACAGTCTCTGATAGCAATATAAGCTCAATTTCTATGAATTCAGATATCATTCAGGATACATTCGATGAAGTATTTTCCATTTATTTTGTAAACCACGATAGAATGAGTTTATTTAAGTGCTTTTAAGAATTTAGTTCGCGGTAGAAGCATCGGATCATGCAAAAATTCATCTTTTATGTTTGCAAACACTGTGGTGGTGTTTCTTGCCGAATTATGGTAGTTGACATTAAATGTTTTCGGTATGAGAGTTTTTATATTTAACACTTATCTTTCCCGCAGAAAACATTACCAAAGTGCACCACGTGGAGGTGTCCCTCTCCTGTCCAAAAAAATATATTGTTATATCAATCAATCAATCAACAATGGCACTACAACCCTGTGTGGGTCCTGGCCTTCTCAATGAGCTTATTCTATCTTGGCCTGTACTCAGCAGCACTTTTCCAATTAGATGTTCCAATAGTATTAAAGTCCCTATCAAGACTATCAATCCATCTGATTTTGGGCCTACCTCTGGAACGCTTTCCCATTGCCCTTGCAAGAAAGATTTTTTTGGGGTGCGTTCAGTTGGCATACGAATAACATGGCCAGCCCATCTCATCCTTTGTATTTTAATGTATTTGACAACATCAATGTCCTTAAAACTTTTGTATAATTCATGGTTATACCTTCTACGCCATACCCCATCTGTGTCCACTCCACCGTAGATGCTTTTAAAAATTTTCCTTTCAAAAATAGCCAAACGGCGTTCATGTTTCTGTGTCATGGCCCAAGTCTCTGAAGTATAAGTTAAAATTGGTCTAATAATATTTTTATATAGTAAAATTTCTGTCCTGATTGTTTTATAATAGTTACTATAATTAATAAAATTTCTTATCCATATCTAATCAGTTGTCATCTTTTAACATAAGTTTAGTCATCAATTGGCATAAAGCTCTTAAGAGTGATTAAATCCTGGAGAGTTGAACCACGGGAGACAGATGTAGCGCATCTGTTCCTTGCATTCATGTGTGTGAATCTGGTGTTAGGTTTTCCAAAATTCCTCCCTTACCATATGGATTTATTACCCACTGTTCATGAAAACTCCTCCTAAAAGTGGCAAATTATGCTATAAATATTAAAAAATGCTTTTAATAATCTTAGCCTTTAGACTGTCTCACCACGAGGTATTAAAATTATTTCTTAACAAAAATGCATCCATATGATTTCATGGAAATATATTCTGAATGAAATGTATTTTATTGCTTATCTTTAAAAAAATGTATGCTTAGTCCATACACGAAAAAGAAACTGAAATATTTATAAGAATAATTAAATATGAACAAAATACTAATAGAGTTATTAAACAAATTAAGGAATAATTATGCAGCCTACACTTAAAAATGTAAATTCACCAAAAGTGGAGCACATATTTCATCTACTACTTTTTGAAAAGCAAGTACTCTGGAGCCAAGTATCACATACAAATGCATAAGCTTATTTAAAATAATACAAGTATTAGAGTATTAATAACAGCACATTTATATGAAATATTATAAAACGTTTTTCTCATCAGGGGTTTATTTTTAAAGTGGTGCAAATAGTATGCATTTCTTACTACTATAATTAATAACATTTGCATTGAACAAGTTAGTATAACTGTAAAGTTATACTAACATACTACAAAGTTACATATAAATAAAGATAAATTAAGTGTCTACCTAAAGTTACATTTATTTTACTTTTTTGCCTTTCATTGATATAATTTAACTAATTTTACACCTTGAATTTTCTTTAATATGACATTCAATAATTGCTGCTTATTATTGAAAAAAATTCAAAATACAATTCATATAAAAAATAGTACATTTTGAAAATTGTTGAGGTTATTACCATAAATTATACAAATGAAGTTAGAATCACTCATCAAACATTTATAATTTAGTTGGCACCATGCTAGAGATATTTTCACATAAATATTTACTATCCATTAATTAATATCTATTACCGAAAAATATCTACTAATAAAATAACTTTGGAGTATTTCCCAAATAGTTAAAATGAAATTCGCCTTATGTTTAGAATTAAAACCGAAACTTTGTTTATGAGCGAAGTGTAAATAAATACGAAATGTATATCTTGAGCACATTTAATGTCATTTAAAATCTAGCAATTTCATGTAAAGTATTGCAAAAACAATAAAATTTGTTTTTGAGTAAACATTCTTTTCCATATCGTCAAAGCAAAGGTTCCAAGTTTATAGAAACTTTACTTATTTAATTTCATATGAAATTATATACTTAAGATATAGTAAGTTATTGCAGCTCTAGTATATTATGGTATATAGCATTGCAATTTACTTTACAATAAATAGTACACATAAATGCACTTTTATTTTTTATGATTTTTTTAATGAAAATCAACTTTAGGAAAATTTTCTTATGTAAAAGAAGACTCATATGTTTGGAATATTTAAAACAATAAAGTGTCTGTAATAAACTTTATTCCCTGTTGTATAATTGTTCATGCCTTACCATGCGACTTCTAATTAACGTAATAACCTCCAAACAATTTGTCACGTGTGGGAATTCTCTAAACCCAATGAGTTATTTTCCCCATAGAAATATTTTAATTTAAGAGGTGGCATCCACTCAATATAAAACGCTTTGATTCAAAATTTTCTTTCTACTTCATTTTTTTGTTTTGAAAAAAATGCACAAACCTAGCAAAAAGAAAGCAATGAAGAAAATTTATTTTAATGCTTGAAAACAATTCATTTTTCTAAGGAAAACTTTTCACCCGTTACAGTTTCAGTTAATCCCCAAAGATAAGCTAATCCACAGGATATATTAGGCTGCCTACTCATATTAGTGTATCATTTATCAGACAAAGCATCCAAAAACTTCTTTACTTTTTTTTGGTAAATTTCCAAGGGAATTTGTTTTCCTTAAATAGTAGATTTTAAAGTTTTTAATAAGTTCTTTATATTGTTAGAATTGAGATTTATTTTATGATCGATTAATTTATAAGCTACATTATAATAAGATGCATTTAAACAGTAGTTCTTTTTTCTCTGAAAATGATTACTAAATTCCTAAAATAATGATTAAATGGTCATATAATGATTCCACTTGGATTTTATAACAGAAAAATGGTGGAAATCACATTATATTTCCTAATAGAAACCATGTAACTGATACGCATTTTTCAAACATAATTTTATAGGATGTAATACTAATTTTGGGAGATTTGGCTAATAACTTCAACATATTTATGAAATCTAGTTAAAGGGATGTTACATTTAAGCGGAATTGTAGTTAATAGAGATGTTAAATAAATTCAGAAACGTAGTTAAATAGATGTTGTATAAATGCAGAAACGTAAATAGATGCAAAAACGTAACAACGAAACAAGTACATGAACTTCTCCTTACATATGTTCTATGAATTACAATCGATAAAAATTTTAATGTATGTTACTTGAGCTTCTCTTACATGTCATATGCATGGAATTTTAAAAATATTCCATACTGAAAAACTCACAAATTTAACATTATATACACACATTATTGACATTTTTATTTGTTCTGCAATATTTTTTAAAGTAATGAAATAGTTTTAAAATAGTGAAATGATTAAATAATGATATATTGATTTTGTTTGTATTTTAGAACTGAAGACTGAGGAAAGTAGCATTTATTACCTAATGGAAACCATGTTGATATTCATTTTTCAGATGACATTGTTATACGATAAAATACTAATTTTGGAGAGATCTGGGTAATAACTTAAGCAGATTCCTAAAAGGTAATTAAAAGGATGTTAAATAAATGCATAAACATAGTTAAATAGATGTTAGGTAAATATAGAAACGTAGGTACGAATCAAGTTTATGAGTTTTGTCTTACATATGAATGTATCAGCACTATATGATTCAATTGGTAAAGATTTTAATATAGGCTGTTCATGCTTTTCTTACATGTCATACACACGGTTTCCGCAAGATAACTTCCTAATTCCGAATCGCAATGACACAAAAAGTAGCAAAGATAATGAGATTGACATGGTTTCATTTCCAAGAAGAGAACATAAAGTGGTGCATCATTGGGGTTCAGTTGCTATCATGTGTAGGCGTAATGAAAACATTGTATTTGTGGCAGAGGCTATTTACTGATGGTGCCTCATTTCAATGAGAAAGGATTTGGAGTGGGCAGTGAGTTCTCTCTATTTTATCACATCTAATTTCTTCTTGTGGAGATATTTCAAGTCACGTGCCTATACTGACTACCAACACAGTTTCGGAAAATCTGGAAAGAAACACTCAAAGAGAAATAGTGAACATACCTGGCAATGTGTTGGAAAAATTGGCGAGAACAGCAGAATTCGGTTCACCCAATTTATTGCTAATGGCGTGAATCACTTGCCCAATATGATATTTAAAAGTATGCAAATTAACACATTAAATATGAAACTTTTGTATGCAAAAATAAATAAAAATATATCTTTAATACATTTTGCGTCACTGCAATACGAAATAAGGAAGTTATATTACTGGATCCTGAATATGAAAATTATATAAATTTCTGACTGACAAATTATGTTTTATAATATATGTCACAAATATTTAATATTTATCAGATATTTTTAAATAATGAAACAGAATTATATTTACGCATCATAAGCTAATATTAGTTTTTTTGTTAATTATAATAGTTCAAATAACTTGTTATTTTGTGCTATTGTATATCAGTAGTTACAAGAATTAAATTTGTTGATGCACATGTAAATTAAAAATACTTGAATTTTCATTGTTGGTCTGAAATTAACGTCATCAAGACACAAATAATAGTGACAACAAAAATAAACTTTGCCTGAATTTTGCAGGATAAACAAAATTCTTAGCACAATTTGGACAAATGTCCATTTTTCATTCGAGTTACAATAAAGGAGCCATTATGCATAAATGCAGAATTTTCTTTTTGAATCCAAATTGAACTAATAAATGCATAAACATTTATATGCATAAAGCCAATTAATCAATCGCTTTCTTATAATATGATTGCAAAGAATCTCATTAAATGAAGAAGTAAAATTTATCATATTAATAATAAATTTGAATAACTCATACTGCAGGGCTATTTTGATATAGTTGAGTAAATTTGTTATACTTCTACTGAATTAGTTTCTTTTTATAATTTGACAGTTATAAAAAAGTTATTTCAAATTTATATTCATGTATCAAAAAAATCAAACAAGCACTTTTAAGGTAAGAAATTCACAAAAACGATAAAAACGAGCATGGATGTCAGAGAGCGTCCAATTTCGAGATTGTGGCTTATCCTCAAATATAACGTGTATTTTCATTCCAAGAAATGCATTGATTTTGTAATTTTCTTTGACAATAAGGAGAAAAGTCCAATTACTCAAATATGATTAAGCGATTTGCAATATATCGATTTCACAGTTATGGTGAAAGCATAAATTTTTTCTAAATTCTAGAGACATCTAGTTTTAACCTCATTTTTTGGCAGTAGTAGTGGTTTCATCACGAAAATGAGCAATAGTTCTTTTATATTTCAAACTTTATTGACAGTAAAAAATAAAATTTTTAAAACGAAAAGAAAAAATTAATTTAAAAAGTAGGAACAGATGTAATTTCCTTTAAAAAAGAAATTCTCGGAGAAGTAATTTCACCATTTGTAACATCTATTGATCCTCAGTTTGACTAACCATGATTAATAT
Organism: Latrodectus elegans; assembly: GCA_030067965.1. Lineage (NCBI taxonomy): Eukaryota > Metazoa > Arthropoda > Arachnida > Araneae > Theridiidae > Latrodectus > Latrodectus elegans. The sequence goes on from CM057820.1 coordinate 8,546,461, forward strand.
AATCTTCGTATGCTCTTAATACTATAAATGCCATAATTCTAAATTTGTGACATAAATTAACGGCTTACTATGCAATAACACAGTATTATATTTATGTTTACATTACATATTCTGAAAATGTAATAAGATGTCCATTATAATAAATCAGAAATTTTTATGTATAAACTCATGTTTTATTAAACTTCGAACGTGGAAAAAATATGTTTGTATATTGCATAGAATTAGATATATAGATCATATTTTAAAAGCTGTATGATGTACTTTTTATTTAATTTTATAAAATCTCAACAGATTTTCAGTATTCAATACCTAATAGGAAAAGGAATTTTTTTTAGTCTCATGATTTAAAGAGAAGGAAATTAGAAAAAATAATCTTAATCGTAAAAACAGGGTAAATTTCTTGGTAAAAATAAAATTTTAAACTTTATATATTAACTGCAATTTTTATATCAATGTTACAAAAAAGAACGATAAAATACATTTATTTCATCGACAGACGTAAACTGAACAATTTATGAAAACTATTTTTTAAGACAGATTTTTCTTACGCTGCATTTTGTTTTCATTTTAATCTTAATTTAAATATTCAGTAAGTTTCTTTCTTTCTTTTTTATTTTTTTTTATAGAAGTACATGAAAATTACATACTACATGAAATATATACATATATATATCGTGTAATATGTAATTTTCATATTATAATCAAACTAAGCAAATTAATTGTTTAATGAAGTATTCATCAGAATTATACTCAAAGAATTATTTGTCGGTATTTTGCGTAATACTTTAATACACATTTTTATTTAATATTCTTTATTAAAAAAATTAGTTAGCTGAAATCTGAATAACATGTATGCCACATAATTTATTGTTGCATCATTCCTTTTATTCGATCGATTTCATTTCAACTCTGATTTAAATTAATTAGTTTAAAGAACATTTATCGAAAAATATTAAAATAACATATTTTAACAAATAAATTATTTTTAACTAATTTTTAATTTTAAATAAAATAATTTTAAAAGTATATCATATTAGTCTATAATTATAATGTTTTAGGGTAATATAGTTTTAAGTATTTAATATATAAATTGCCTAATTTTTACTAAGAAACATAAATTTGACTTATATATGAAAATAATTTCAGTTATACAAAATTTTTACACTATGTGTTATTTTTGTATTTTTTCGAGCATTAATATTATGTAGTATTTTAGAAATAGTGCAGTTTTTTTTTTCTGAGAAAAGATTGTTGACTTAGCTAACTAAGAACTTTTACCGTTTAACTGCATATGTTGAAAGTTATAATAATAAATCTTTTGAAAAGGTTATTAAAAACAGTCTTAATATAACATGTAAAATAATGTACATGAGTAATAAATTGTAAAATAATATTAAAAATTAGCACTAAAATATCCAATTTCGAATATCTGGCATAAATAGAAAAAATACAGTCTAAATAAAAAATTTTAGTTACTTTTATCAACTCTTTTAACATCTTATTCCAAATTAACTTGTAATAATATATACATATTATCTAAAAAGTATGATTGTATTAGTACAAGTTAATGTAAGTATCTAAAAAAAATTTTCTTTATCTTTCTGTAGGTAAAGATTTGAAGTATTGTAATATTTAAAAGGTATTGAAAAGTAGACATATTATGTTAGCTTAAATTAACGTATTTTAATTATTGCTGCTAATATCAACTATATTAGCAGCAATAATTAAAATAAATTACTTTATATGATTTATCTTGTGTTAGTTTAATCAAATTATACTAGATATTCAACGTTATGTTCTAACAATGCCTTTTATAATCTACTTCAATTTTTTTTAATTTACACGGAATATCGTTTAACTGGTGTTATATATCTAGTTAAATAGTTTACTGAATACCTTCCTAATTACCTAAAAGAGATATCTAGCATAGAATGATTAGTTTTAAAATACTTACAGATTATTTAGGAATAAAATGTTAAAAAAGAATTGAGAAATGAAATAAAATGGAAAAAGGTAAAAATAAACTAATAAATAAAAGAAAAAGGGAATAATTTTTCTAAATTTATTCATGTGTATTCTGAATTATTGTTAGATCTGTATAAAGAGTTATGCTTAAAAAAATAGCTTTTATTCCTTACATTTCTTTGCCAAATTGTTAGATCACGCTATCCTTTTAAAAGACTTCACAAAAATAATTACTTAATGACACCGATAAAAAATAGAGATGTGAAAAAGATTCCTTTTAAAGAATGAAAGTGTATTCCTTTAAAATAAGTTTTTTAAAATTTAAATAATAGGAAGAAACATTTTATCCAACACATATAAGTTACTAATTAAATACATTTTTTAAAAAAAATTACAAATTTAAAATATCCCATATTTTACTCACTTACTCTAATTAATTTATTAATGAATAAAGAAATAGTAAAATATTATTAATGTATAAAGAAATAGTAAAACCACTTGTTCAATGTTAAATATATAGTTATAACTAACAAACTATACTCATTATATATTAAAAAATCCCCAAATGCTTAAAAGCATTCTTTCAGAAGTTTTGTTTTCTAATATTCAACATGATGACTATCTGTAATAAGTGCGTCTAATTCACGCTGAAAATATAAGTTGAAAAACTTTTAATACACGCATTTGTGTATCCTCTGCTTATGTGAAAAATGAACAGATAGCTTTTTTATTTATAACAGGGAAAAATAAGATTTTATTTATAATTGAACTGAAAGTAGAAATAATTTTCTTTCTTCCTCTTTGATAAATGAAAAGTTTTACGAGTTTAAAAATTTCATCGATACTTATTACATGCTCTTGACGTTTACCAAAACATACCTAATCAATCTTAAAAATTGCTAATAAATTATTCAAAGATGCGTTATTATTTTAAATAAAAAAAAATATGTATAAGATTTTACTGTATATAAAGAAATCGGTATATTACTCTTGCTCCCTCTGTAAATATATATTTAAATTGAATGACCAATATTTCAAATTATTCACCCTTTTCCTTTTCAGTCCTAAAGAAACAATGATAATAAAGTATTTATGATTATTTATTAACTTTAATGGTATCAAATTTATAATTTCAATTACAAATTCTAACATAAAATAAATCAAAAAATTTCAATGAAATAAAGTACTTTTATTTATTGAACCAAATATTATAAATGTAATTAATTCTAAACTATATGTATATTCACATGTATGTTTATTTATTCATAACTAATATAAATGTAATGAATTTGGAAACATGCGTATATGCACGTATGTATATATATATTCGCATTCTCACAAACACACACACACATATATATATACGCATATATATATATATAGATAGATAGATAGATAGATAGAGAGAGAGATAAGTAGGTAGGCAGGTAGGTAGGTTGGTAGATAGATAAAATGGGTAATGAATTGATTCAGAAAGAATGATAATGTGTGTTGTCTGCATATAATTTTTTCAGATATTTTGTATTTATCTTCATATAGAATATGAACATCATAAATTCATTGACATGTATCTCAATAAAAACATTAGAAACTTATTCATTAGCTAAATAATATATTATGACACGTAGTTTATATTGAAACTGTTGCCACGGTATTTAATTAGAGTTAAACTATTTCTAATGATTTTGCGGGATTTCTTTAATTCTCCTCAGTTTTTTAATTCCTTTTTTATATGTATGGTGTTTCAAAAGAACGTCTACATTTTGATTTCATCTATTAAATATTTAAAAAATATGTGATTATATACTCTTAGTTTTTGAATATCTCCTTTATTGTACTATTAATCTGATAAGGAAGTTATAATTAATTTTCAATTGTACCCTACCTGTAAAATTTATGCGATTAATTTAATAGATATATATTAATTCAATAGATATATTGAAATTTTGATTTTATTTTCTAAAAATCACAAGATATTTAATTTTATTTCGATTTTAATAAAATGAAAATATACCATTCAAGCGAATTGTATGCTTTCATTTTATTTGGAATTTATATATGCCACGAACATAAATTTCAATACAGTATTGATTTTATTCATTTTTTGAGTATTTTATTAATTTCTATTGCCATTGCTTTCATATATAAAACTATTCTATGTCTTTCTTTCCATAAATAAATAAAAATACTATTTTCTATTCGAAAATATTTTTTATTACTAATGAGAGTATTTTGCACATTAAATCTATTGTGGACATCAAAATGCTCTGTTAGATAAATTTATATCCGACATTTTCAGTTGTATTATCTCACTTGTAAACTACAATTAATGACCACGAGACTTCTGGGCACAATTCTTCTATTCAATCTAAATTTCAGTTTATTAATCTTATGAGTCCTAAATTCATTAAAATATATTTTGATTTAGAGTAATAAACTCCATTATTGAAAAATTGGGTTTATATTTAGTATTAGTAAAAAAAGTATAAATTTTAATGCTAGAATAATTTAAAAATTCCCTTAAATTTTTTCTTATTTTGTATATTTTAAATCACAAAATGTGTAACTTTAAATATTTTAACATTTAGTTTTATTCATAGATATTTTGATGTAAGTTTTGATTATGAAAGTCTAATTGTCAGCTGTACAATAAAATAATATTTTAACAAATATTTTATTAAATATATTATTAAAATTTAAAACTCGTATAAAAGATTATTATGATATTATCTTTACAACTAACAACACCTTTTTAATTTAGTAATTATTTAACTTTAATCACTGAATAGTAATAATTAAAATTCCTTGTAAATATTATGATACAGAAAGTAAAAACTATAAATTTAACTTCTTTATTTATAAAATATAACAATTTAAAGTAAGGTTTTCTTAAATTTTTAAATTAAGTTAACACCATTTCTGGATATCAGAACATTTTCTTTATAATAAATAATGATATATGACAATATATTAAATTCACCTAAATCCAGTTTGCATTTGTAGAATATGATGAAACTTTATATTGATATTTTTAAAAACATTTCTGAAATAGATTTTCTTAAGACAAAAATGCAATACTATTCACATAAATATTTGAACACTTAATGATATGACTTACATGTTTTTACAAACTCTTCAATTGAAATTTCCCAAATTGTAAAATTTTATTTTTATTCAATTTCAATTTTATTATTATATATTCTAATCTAACGTATAAATTTAATTTATTCAAATCTAATGTTTAAATTTTATTCTAATCTTAGCAGTAATTGATAAATTTATTTTTATTAGAATAATTTAAATCAATTAAGACACCAGATGTAAGAAAAATTTAATCATTGACAGTTCAAAACAATTTTAAACTTTTTCCTTTCTTCGTAAAATTCAGAAATTCCCAAAAATAATAAATATTTCCCAAACACATGTTTTACTGTATAAAAATTTTCAAGGACATATTCATGAAACAAATTATAATTTCTACGGTTAAATGAACAATTTTAATTAAAATATTCTATTATAATGCATAGAATGAAAACATTTACTATTTAGCCTTTTCTAATTCACTGAAAAAAAGCTTTAATTTAGTGATATTGCAATGGAAAACTTTAATTAACTAACAAACACCGTTTTTACTATTATTTTAATATTGAAATCTTTAATATTTTATAATGTATCAAATTAATATACATTTACTGAAATGTTCTTAGAATAAATAATTTTCATTATTAAAGCATTAAAAAATCTCCGATTATCTTACATTTTATTTAAGAATTACATCGCATTTAAACAAAGTATTTTGCCCGTGTAGTTAAAAATAATTTATATTAATGTAAATATTTCTTAATCATAAGCTTTTGATATTTCAAAGTGATAAAATTTTGAATTTATTTTATTTATTTTCTAAAACTTGGTGAGTACAGGAAAAATAGAGCAATATTTAAAAACACACATTATGTTACAAATTCACTTCAGTTTAAAATTGCTTCAATTTAAAATTCATGGTGCTTAACGAATATGTTAATTTTAATGAATTTCTTGAAATTTCTTTCATTCAATTGTTAAATTATATATTAAATGACATCTGGAAGGCAATATTTACTACATATAATACATAGTCTTCTTATTTACATTACTAATTTTGTAAAATATTTTTTATTTTAAAAATTTTAAGCAAATGGTAACTGAAATTTAACTTAACAGATCTCTTTCCGTTTATGCCACTGAATTGAAGTGAATTCAAAAGTAAAGATTCTAACTTCATAGCGTACTGCAATGTGTCTGACTTTGTAGCTGATGAAATCTGATATAACTCTTTCCCACGCCAAATGCTCAGAACAAGCCAAATTCCTTTGAATAAACGACAAGCATTTAACAAAGCAATGGGAACCAATCCCTTTTCTGAAAGCATATTTAACTGTACTAAAGCCCTCGGTGTGAGGTGCAAATATTGGATTATAAAATCTGATACATTAGGTTTCATGAATATCTAAAATAAATATCCGATTAAATTAATGCATTCATCCTAATTCAGTTGCAAATAATAAATTCATGGATTTAAATTTATTTTAAAATTGATTTCAAGTCATATTATTAGAATAAAATCATAATACATAATTGATTATTATTAGTATTATACACATAATGCAAGTTTAAAATTGCACACAATTTGATGATATGAAGTATTTTTATATTTAAATTTATGGAATAAAAGCTCTACAATATTTAAATTATGAATATAGAATACTTTATGAATATTTTTAATTACGTCCTTATGTTGGCTCTTTCGAGCATAATAAGTCTTGGAGTCCAATAAAGAAAAGAAATATCTCCAGGAGTGGAGAGCGTCTTGAAATGTGAAGAAGAGCAGGCTTCCTGGAGGGCAGAACATTTCCAAAGATGGTCGCCATTCATGTCAACATGTTCCCTACATAAAATTCAGTTGGGTGAATCCAACTGCATTTTATGTAGGAACTGCACTTTATGAATATGGAATATATCTTACTTAATAGTGTCTAACTAAATACTTGTATGATAAAATTTTAATAATTGATACGAAGCAGTAATATTTACTTCAGTACATGCCAATTATTATAAATTCATATTTAAATTCATTTTCTAGAATAATATGTTTACAGAAATATTATTTAAAAAGCATTCTTCCGTTACAAATAATTGCGATCGTGTGTTATATCTTTTTATCATAAAAAATTAAATTCTCTCAAATTTAAATACTATTTCAGAATAAATAAACAATATTTACACTGATGTAATTTGAAAGTTTACCACTGATTTAAGAAACAGAAAAGAAATTATGTTGTTTGACGATTTTAAGAATGAAATAATTTTCAATCCATAGAAAATATTATTTTATGTATACTCAAACATAAAAATCCTAATACAATCATTAAAAAATGAAAGAAACAATATAGTTTGTGTACAATAATTCAAAAAATGATTTTATCTGATATTCTATCTTATTTTATGATTATATCTAATATTCTATCTTATTTTATAATTATATATAATATTCTATTAATCAGTTATACCTAATATTGTTAATTTAGTGTTAGAAATTAAGTTCTTGGAGAATTTTCTCATAAACTGATATTTTTTAGGACTTACTTATAAATTGATAACAAAATGTGTCTAATAAAATTACGAGAAATTAAGCACATGTAATGTTATCAAATGTTAATTTTCAAGAAAATCTTCTTTTATTATAATGAATATAAAAATAAAAAGAGTGATTCCTGTTTTGATGAGTTCTGATAATTCTTGGATGTTTCAGAAGGAAGATATGTATGATTATATGAAACAAATTAATCAATAGCAGATTGAAATCCATGTTTTCTGGAATATATTCCTTGAAAAACATTGATTTCAGTTCCCAGAAATTGATAAAATAAAAAATAAAGATTAATCAATCACTACGGATTACTTAGATTTTTTAAATTTTGTCATAACTTACTAAATAAAGCAAAACTATTAAAAGCTGTAAAAAGTAATTCCTTTTGAAGTAATATTAGTTTCCCAGTAAAATATAATTATATTAAAAATATTTATTTTTAACACATTGTTGAAGAAAATGTATATTCACATTTGTTAAAATAATGAAGAAAGTTAACTAACAATATATTATGTCCGACTTAATACATTTTTACTCAAATTAAAATAACGTGTGCTTTCAAAATTCAATTTATGACAAGATTTTTTAATGTTTATTAAAAACATTAAACAATGGTATTGTAGCCATTAAAACTGGTGCCTTTCTTTATATACATCAATGCATTTTAAAAGTTCTAATAGTTTAAATTGATTTAAATTTATGAAGAAGGTAAAAAATAAAAGGATGTTAAATATATCAAAAAATATGATTTTATACAAAAATTAATAATATACAAAAACCACCTACAGGTGAGAGAGAGAGAGATAAGTTATCATAAATTATAATCTTCATAGATTAAAAATTAAAAATTTATCCATACGAGTTCTATTTGCGAAGAAATTATTTAAAAAAATGCAATCTTGTACGTTTTATCTAAGTGTCCTGGAAAGCGTTTCATGATAAATCAAAATTATGTGAATACTATAATTTCTAAAGCTGAAGCTTTTCAATGTTTCCACGCGTGCGATTTATCCCTCTTTACAAACAGCAATATGTATAAACAGTTGATAGATTTATAAGAATTAATTCTCTTATTTGTTATAAGAGATATATATGGTAGATGTAAGCAAAGAAAAGAGAAATACATTTAAGAAATTATTTATAAATCTTTACAAATAACCCAAATAACCTATATAATCATTTCTCACTTAATTTAAAAGAAACAAATGCTTAAAGTGTATAACTTTATTTGAATGATTCGTAATTTGTTGAATGGATTAGAATAAATAAGATATAAGGTTATTCCAGGTGAGCGTAAATTTTTTCCAAATATACTTGTTGTACAATTAATTCATATATTTAATAAATCTCAAAAAAAATTCAATGATTGCTGAAAAACCTGAGAATCAAAATTAAAAATTAAGTAACCAGATTAATAATAAGTAATATTTTATACATGCAAAAATATTACAAGTATAAATAATTTACATTAAATCGATATCCACTTCCCAATCAGTCTATAAATTAAATTAATATGAGTTTAAATCTAATTTTAAATAAAAAATCTTATCTAGTTGATGGAAAATTTTACATTCTTAAAATAAGCATTTTCATCACAAATTGTTGAGTATGGAAAATATTATGTACATACATAACACAAAAAAATGTATAATGTAAACAGAATATTTTGTCACATGTCTGAAAATAGTTTTATTGTGGAAAGATGATCACAAGTTTTTCAAAACTTTGAATAAATTTTCAACAAATTTTGCAAAATTTATAGGTGTATTAGTGTTTTTTTTCTAACTTATTTGCACAAAAGACTGCATTTTGTATATTCTGTTGGTAGAGTTCAAATTATAATTACAAAAAATACAGCTTAATATGAGATGCTAATTCCCCTCTTATATTTTTTGTAATTTACTTACATTAAACTATTTTTAAATGAGCATGATTTCTCAATGCTAAAATTTATTATGATTACAGTGTAGTAAAATAATAAGTTTGCAAATGGAATGCAATTGTTTGAAAAGTTCTGAAAAGCGTTTTTAATATTTTTTAATGAGTTAATAATTGAATGTATTCATTTATTTATATATTTGTAGATCTCATCAGTTATTTAGAAACAATTAATTAGCTATCAGGCACACATGTAGTTTATGATAATATTAGAAAATAATATTTGCTTTGTAATATGTTCAAATGGACATACGGTACATTTAAAACATAACAATTCATTTTAATACATTAAAAATTGAATTTTTTTCAGAAATATTAATTTATCTATAATCAGATATTAATAATATCTGAAGTCACCAATTTCCAAATGCACTCGAAAGTAATAAATGTTTATCCAAAAAGATGAAAAACCAAGCTGGCACCCAAATGGTTTGTTCTGGTTTTGAGTACAACAAACCATGGGTTCGATTACCACCCTGTAGTAAAATGCTTGTATTAGCTTCACTTATGACTGCTGGTCCTGGTTTAATTATCCCCAGTGTGCAAAATATAAAGTCACAGACAAATAAGCTTGAATTTTAAGATATCTTTCTGTGGTAAACAGTCTATTCATAAACTGCTGACTGAGAAACCAGTCACATTCAGTTGTAATGATTTAATTCTTCGTTGGAATGAATGTGTTTGTTAATAAAGGACCCTTAAGGATTAAAATTGCTTAAGACTCTTGGGTTTCTCATGAGTATTATAGAGGTGAATCGATTATTATCAAGATAAATTATCATTAGTTACCTATTTTACGCTGAATGCTCTTCATTAATCATCTTTTAACTATTTAACAATAAATAAAAATTACCAACATTAAGATTAAACCCTCAATTGTCTTCAAATGTTCATACCAACGATATAATTGTTATTTGCTAAACCAATTATGCGATATATTTCTAAATATATTTTATATTGTTTTCTTAATAGAATGTCCAACAAAGGCATATGTGTTTTATACTGGAAGTGTGTCCGAAATTCAACCAAATAGTACTAAAGCAATACAATCATCAAATAAGTTGGCATTTTGTTCCACAACGGTCATTTTTTACACACTAAAGCTAATTAGATGAAGTCTTACAGTTTAATGTGCATTCCGATCCACAACATAATTTCTTGTCTTAGATGGGACTCGAACCTACGAACTGTTCAACTGATGGTCAAAGCGTTAACCATTTTCGATTGTCATATAAAGGAATTGAGTTCAGCACTTTTCCACAATACTCTTGTATCATAGTCACCGTAAAGGGAAAGAAAAAAATCACAAATTACTGTCAAAAATATTCCATTTGCTGAGGTTTACATTTTTTAGGAAGTACAAAAATAACATAAGCAGTTTATTTACTGACATAAATAATCATTACTTATTGACAAAATTTATTTAAACGCTAATGTTTATTTGTCAAGCAAATTTCTTAACAACCGCATCGATAATCAATTGCTCATGTATTATGAAATAACAACTTTTTTCAATGAAACAAAATCAAAATTTTCTTTATTTAGCTGTTTTTACTTTTCACGAATTGTGATGGTAATGCGCCTTTTAACGGGCAAAATTAGGTTGCTTACCTTTGTTTATCGCTCTTCACTACATTTTTGCGCAAAAGAAAAGGAAAAAGCATCACCTGGAATATATTTAATTTTAAATAAAATTTTGAGGCGTGAAATAAAATTTTTATTAAAAGCGCAACAAATCTATATAATATTATTATTGCTTCCCCTTAAGAAATATGCTGTTTCTTTAGAATCATAATAGGGTATAATGGCAAAGTACCATAAGTTTATAAAGACAACAATTATTTAAAAGCATTAATTTAGGGATAAACATATGCACTTTGAGCATGGTAAGATATAAGGTATCGTTTCAGCGTGCAATATTCGCATGTTGCTGAAGTGATGCTCACCAAAGTCCTATTCGATTGCTCTGGCATTTGCATAGAAACTCTGTTCACTTTTCAGCAGCTTGGCATCCATTCGAAATGAGAGTGTGTTGAAATTATTTATCTCTTATTACTTGTTCAGAAGACTTCATATTTTAAGTTAATACTTTTTACCAAGTAGTACGTAACATTGTTGTTGGCTCTTTGTAAAAGACTCATAGTACAACTAATTAACAATTACATAAATGAAAGGCACATTAACATAATTCTACCATGTGGGCGTATAGCCTAGTGGTTAAGGAATCAGCCTTCCGTCGAGAAGGGAAGGGTTTGACTCCCACTGTCGCCAAAGACCCACCAAGTAAATACGATATTTGTTCTCACTAAATCTGTGGAAACGAAAGTCTTGTGGTTGGTCATTAAGAAGTTACAACGGGTGTAATGGTCAGGAGAAAATTTCCTCGTTTTTCAGATTAATGTCAAAATTTAGGGAGTGAATACTCTGTTGGTGCCATCTATTGGAAGAGTCTTAAAGCAAAATCGTATTTCCAACTTCGCAGTTCTCTGTTAAAAGAATGACGCTTCCTACTGTTTTCCATCTATCGGAGGAGTTGTGAGCAAAGTCATACTTTCACCTTCGTGGTGATGGTGGAACTAAAGACGGGTTATACCGACGTAATTACTTAGTTTCACACAACCAATGGCACAGAGAGCTTTCCTTGTCCAAGTGTCGTAAATAACAACAATACCGGATACTTCTTATTGTTTCTTCTGTTGCGTCTTCAACCTGCAATGCACTTATTGAAATAGTTCCACTTTCAGCTCACCGACATGTGTATGAAAAATACCAATCAAACAGTTGTTTGTTCTAATTACAGTCATATTTTCAATGCAAAATTTCCTTGCTATTTTATGGATCTCAACACCCAAGATTTTCATTCTTTTCATTGAATATTATTAAGTAAATTTAAAACAGTTTATACATTTTATTTCAGGATATATATACTATCTCTTTGATCCCAAAATAAGCTGAGAAATACTAAATTCTGTGCAGATTTTGTATACTGTGAAAATTTATATAATCTATTAAAATTTTCAAAATTAATACCCAAAAGAGTGTAGCTAAAAATATTTTTAATACTTTCAATATACTTTTAGAAAAATAAGATGTAATTACAATATTGATCTCACAAAATAAATGAATAGATTTCTCAAAATTATTATCTTAGTAAGGATATTTATATATATTTTTAAAGATAGTTATTGTTACAAATTTTCATACCTTTTATAATTAAAAATACATAAAAGCAGACATAAAAATCTCACTTCTAAAGTTCAAAAAATTCATTGAAATATAAGAATTCTGGTTAATTATCGTATTTTCTATTGTAAAAGCAGGCTTCAATAATTTAACAGTAAAAAATAAAACTTACTTACCTACATTTTTAAGAGAGTCGTAAATTTTGGACTATAGCCTGCTGTTACAAGAATAATAAGACACAATCAATAACGAAAAATATCATTGAGTGTCATTATCTTAAGGTCAGAGAAAGTAAATTCATTGAGAATTTTATTTATTTTTGGGTCCATTTTTAATGCAAAAAGAATTATTTCTATTTTTTTAACAGATGAATAAATGGAAAAATTTACTTTCTTCAAAGCAAAATAAGATTGATATTAAGTATTATGTTCTGTAAATTTTACTAATTTCTCAATCATATTTTATATCAAAACATACTTCATTTAAAAATTCAAATTTAGTTTGAATTAAAAGCCTATAGTTTTTTAATATATTTTTCTGATATAAACTGCAAAAAATAAAAGAAAATGGTACCTAAAATCTTTGAACAAAAGTGATATGAAAAACTATAAAAAATACTTTTAACTTACGGATAATTAGAATTTTTATAATCATACACGAAAAGTATTTACTTAAAATATGTACATGTAATTTCAAAATTAATTTTTCAAAATGATTATAAATTTTACCATATATCAAAAGTTAAACAAAAAATCTTGCTTAAATAATAGAATTCAAAACTAATTTATTTAATTTTGGAGATGTTGTTTATAGTAATATATATATATATATATATATATATATATATATATATATATATATATATATATATATATATATATATATATATATATATATATATATATATATATATATATATATATATATATATATATATATATATATATATATATATATATGTATATGTATATGTATATATACATCAATCAAACAAATAGTTTTATATTCAATTATTATAGATTAATCAAATTTTTAAAAGAAATCTTATTTTACACTCACCATAGTTTAAATTATTTATTTTTATATTTCTTAAAATTCATTACAATTTATAAATGCAATTAATTTCTAAAATAAATTTCTAAATTATATTTACTGCAGTGATTTTTAAATAAATTGTAATAGTCTTGGTAAAAGTATAAACATGCTGTTAAAATAATTATAAAATACTTTTATTCTTATTTTACTTTTATTCACCACTAAGGAAAATTAATTTCATTGAGAGATTTTTAGAAAACACTTAATGCTTTTTTTATTGATTCCCATTAATATATGTTTGTAAATGGCAGCAATTTATTTTGACCACAATATTTTAGATATATTTAATTTCACTCTCTCTCCCTCTCCCTTTCTTTTTTTTTCTCTCCCTTTCTCTCTTTCTCTCTCCCTTTCTCTCTCTCTCTCTCTCTTTCTCACACACACACACACTTTGTCGCTCTGTTTACGGTTTAACTTAGGAGCTCTAATTTGTGCAGGCGTTTGTGAATTCTGAACAAATATTAATATTCATAGTAAAAATGAAGATCAACATCTAACTTTTGAAGAACAGAAAACTAGAAATTTAGCTTGCCCAAATAGCTCTAGAAATTTTTATATTTTTTCATAGTTTGAAAAAATAATATAGGCTAGATTTAAGAAAAGTTTCATTAGACAAAGAATTTTTGATGAAATCATTTAACTCCTTTTAAGATATTTTTTTATTCAAAAAATGATCTTTTAGAAAATATTTAATGAGTAGTCTCTGTGAGCTTATAAAACGAAATTTATTTACCTTTCGCAGTTAAATCTTCTATGAGTTAGATAATTACTTGTTGCATGGAAAACACCCTTCGACATGAAAATGTGTATCTATGAAAGCGAACAATTATGCTTGATTACTATTGCATATACTTTTGTTAGTTTTCCACACGAAATATTTTTTTTATTATGACATACACAAGCACATAATTATTATATATACTTTCAGTTATTAATTTAAGAATTCAATTTTTCAAGAATATTGATAGGATTGTAATTTAAGATAGATAAATCAAATTTTTCATATGTATCATTTATAGCATATCTACAATAAAAAGTTGTTGCAAATGTCATTTTTCTATGTTATATAGTTTCATTACATAATTAGTTATAGCATGGACATTTATTTTCTATATTATTTATAAAATATTCTTGTTACTTGAAAAGAAAAATATTTTTAACATCATAGTATATTAGAAATCATAAAAAATTTATAACGTCCTATTATTCTATATACCTATAATAAAGAATCATATACTTTGGTGTTATTGTTACTAAAATCCATGTCTACGTGTCTAGACAAATCCCCTCCACTTTTAGATAATCAAACACAAGTGTAGGAGTTATGTATAAGATCTCAAGAGACAACCCAAGCATTTAAGAATATGTGCCGGTTCCTTTTGGCATTTAGGACAATTTGGATATACTTTGAAACGTCTCTCGAAAGTAAGTCCCTTCAGGTAGCCACTGAGGAAACGGGAAAGTGCAGTCTGAACATCTCTCTCGCAACCAATAGCGAGAGACCTTTCTGGAGAAACAGCTTGATACCAGGGATGACACGGGGGAATGAACCAAATTTGCCTGTCAGCATGTCTTCCAATGGAATACACTTCGAGAGATATACCAGTAAATTATTAAATGCTAAAAGTTCTTCATAACCTTCCTTCGCCAGAAAGTCTGCCATTTCATTCCTCCCTATGTCTACAATATATCTTGTTATTAATCTAAGTTAGATCATCGCAATCTGTGGTTTTTTGTGTTAGATAGATAATATCAATTTATGCAAATTTATATTACAGTAACTAATTCTTTTAAAAATTTTAACGCTATAGAAATCAAAAAGATAAGAATTTCTTAAATAATGGTCGAAAAACCCATTACACTTATTAAACACTACTTAGAAATCATAAGCAATAACAAAAAATAATTCAATACTTTGAAATATTTTAATTCCAAATAATTTTTCTTTTAATCTTATAATCAATACTAATCTAAGAAAAATATTTTAAATAACCAATTTTTTCTATTTTTAATAAATTTTGTTTTAATTTAACTTTTTTTTGAATAATTACACAATAATATTTTAATGAAAAATATACTTCACCAATTAAACATAATTTTTAAATTAATATGCATGTTATAATTTTTTCATACATTTCATTCTATCAAAGCAAACACAACACATTTAAATTTTATCCTAATAGTTTTCTAATTATTAAGATACATCAATTAATTTTAAGTAATTAATGTTATCATATAAATGAATACAAATCTTTCATATGTAGACTTATTAATATAATATATTCGATAAATATTAAAAATATTAAATAAGAAAATTTCAGGTATTTAATTTTTATAAAGTATAAGTTTATACCAAAAAATATTGAAAAAAATGGAGTTCAGATATTTATAGATCAATTGCGAAAATCTTAATTTTTAGAATATTCAGAGTTTGCAGTAGAAAAATATTTAAAAGTATAAAACTTAAAATATTTTTATAATGGTAAAAATGCCTCATAATATAGCGCAAAATGCATTTTCACTCCGCAATTAAATTAAATTTAAATTTTATAAAACAAAAATTAGAATTAAGAATTAGAATATTTTATTTTAAATTCATAGTATTTAACAATTTCATGTGATACTTTTCTTCATTATACGAATTGAATTTATGGGATAGGAAATTAGGAAAAATATTTTTTATTTAAATTTTCTTCTTTTTCAAGCAAAAAAATTAAACTGAATCTTATTAATTTTATATTATAAAAATTTAAAAAGTTTTGTAGCTGTGTGCCGAATTTTATAAATTAACATTTTGTTACAGAAGCTAACTTGCTAGATAGAAATTATTATATGATTGTACTTTTCTATTATTCTCGGCTAAACGTTAAAAATAAAGAACTTCGTTCATCCTAAAGTATGCAACATGTGCATGTATATATATATATATATATATATATATATATATATATATATATATATATATATATATATATATATATATATATAAAATATATATAGAGAGAGAGATACTATTAATTGTGGATAATTAACAAGCAAATATATGTTCAGTATTTAAAAACTCCTCTATACAAGAATAATTAAACTTTTTATAATAATATCTTTGTAAATTTGAAATATTTCAATAATATTTTTCTCATATTTTTTATGTTTTTAAGAAATATTAAAAATAATTTTACATGAAACTCAAATCTGAAAATAAAATAAATCCAATTTTAATAAATAAAAATATTTTAAAACTGGTAAATATTTAGCTTCGTATAATTCATTTGGCTGTAATTTTCTTTGATTAAATTAAAATATGCATTTTCACAAACTTGTCAAATGATATCGTTAAGACATTCTTCGAAAATATCATCAAGTTTTTTCAAAAAAACACTTTCAACTGATAAAAATTCTACATTATCATCTACTAATATGTGACTTTTATCTACTTTTTAATCTGAGAAGAAATTTATGTGAAGATATTTTTTATCCCGAAGAAAGTTTGATGGCGCTGTAAATGCTATTTTAATCGATTCCAAGAACTAAAGTACTTGAAACGATTAATTTTTGGAAAATTTTATGCAGAACATGTAATTTGTCAATTTATAACTGTGAATAATTGAAATTAGAATTGTAAAAGTTTTGCAGTTATTTGTTTGATACGAAATCCTAATTGAAATTTGCTGAACATTATTTTGATTTGAAGATTTTAAAGCTTTTTATGTGCAAGTAACAAATTATAAAATGTATTGAATTATTGAATAAGAGTATTGCTTACAGTTATAATAACGTAGTATTAAAATAGAATTTATTAAATTCATATTCATTAGCTTTAAAATCCATAACTCCTTTAACTAAAAATGATGTTTCCTCAAAAATTAGAAGTTTTCAAAAATAAGTAATTTGAAAAAAAGACATATAGCCAAAATATAATAAAAATATACAGAAAAAATAAAAAAGAAGTGTATTTGAATTATATTTTATTTTTATGTAGATAAACTCATCCAAAGATTTTGATTCTAATTTCTTTCGTTTGTTCTTTATTTAATTTTGATTTTAATTATTTATATCAGATATTTTTTGAATGTTTAAAATACCAAGAATAGTTTCATCTGTTTGAATCGGTTTGTAAAACGCTGGCCCGTAGGCTTATAGAAAAAGCTAGTTTATCAAATTACCGAAATCATTAAGCAGCTCTAATAAAAATGTAGCATCTTCATATTTGAAGAAATTTTATTTGAAAGTCTTTATATATTGATTTTAAAAATCATTCACATTATAACTTGCTATACAATTAAAATTTTGCTTACTTTCTTGCATGATGTTAAATAATTGAAAAATAATAAATTTCAATTTAACGAACATATATTTCTTTAGTGCTTTATTGATATGTTCCATAAATGAGGTTGTGAAATAATGTAGGAGAAGGAAAATTTATTAATAAAATATTTGTGTGTATATGTTTTATTCTTAAAATTTATTATAGAGTTGATAAATGTACGAATGTACTTATATATATATATATATATATATATATATATATATATAAGTATATATAGTATTGGCTATAAGTATTAATGATGTATTATTTTTGACGCTGTAATATGCTGTAAGTATATTTATCAACTGTATTATAATAATATTATTAATGAGTATTTGTGTGTTGTGAATTGAAGATATGGAAAGTATAGCATACTGCTTTCATTTTTACTTTTTTAGAAAAAATTATTTATAATATTATTAAAGATTAATAAATTCTTATATTAATAAATTTTAAGATTAGTTTAAGGATTAATAAATTTTTAGAAAAACATTTTCCAAACTACTTTTAATGTGAATATATTAAATTTTGCTTATTTCCTATCATCGTTCACCCTCACACAATAGATTTGATAAAAAAATTTTCAGTATCAAAAAAGGGAGAAAATTTTATAATATTCAATGAAAAATGAGCCACAAAAGTTTTATTTAACACCAATAAATACATAAGACTAGTAAATTCATTACGTAATTGTTTCTTTTATTTTTCTGCATAATCACCTCGTTTATGTAACATTTATAGTATCACTTAACAATTTCATATCCTCTTTTTCTCATGTTCCTTAAGATAACTTCGCCGTATTTCCCTCTAGAAGACCAAGCATGTTTTTAATTACATAGCAAATGTAATCAGTTGTTATCCTAGTAACTCTAAAATATCTGCATGTGGTATGGCAAATAATTTTCTCATAGTTGCAAACTCATTCTCTGCATTTTCTCATTACCATTTTTACGTTTCATCTTTGACAATCAGTAATAAACCATAAATCGGATTTTTTTTTTAGTTTTTATTTAAGATATCAACATCTCAGAACATTCGAAAACACGTGTGACAGTGAGCTACATCCACATGAGACAGGAAACGGTGAAAACTGAAAGCCACTCTCAATTGCTATTTGAATGCACCCCACACTAGAGTTCATTATCTAATTACTAAAATCAGTTTTAAGATTTCCTATTACATTTAATGCATTTCAGAAAAAAATGTTTATCCATAATAAGTTGTAGTCACATGTCAAAAAGCAAGCAAATCCGGAACACTCCCAAACAGCAACCTAAACAAGCATGCAGAAATCCAACATTCTTCTCCCACTTTTTTGTAGTACCTGAAATTGTATCAGAAGCTTAAAAAATCCCTGATTTGATTTTTGAATCTTTATTTTCAATGAAGATAAAAATATGCATCATTCTACAATCATTTTTTAAGAATATTCATACTGCAATTAACATTCCATTAGGTATTCAAACACCATCTTCAAAATAGTTACATTTTCCTAAATGTCAAAGTTGGTTTCAAATGTTTTGATTTGTAATACATTTTTAAGAAAACTTTTTATAAGAGCATATTAACCTTTATTAAATTAATTAAGTCCCTGAATATAATAAAAAAATCTCATTTTATGTTTTTCAAAATAAAATAAATGATTTGATAATATTAAGAGTGATTTCGTAACCATGTAAACTATTGTTATCAATACATTTCAAAGAGTAATACAGAAGTTATTAATTATAAACTTAATAAGTTTATGAAAATAACATATTAAGTGATATCCATATGATATCACTTAATAAGTTATACCCATATATGATATCCAACTCATTTAAAAACACTTACTGAGATACATATACTTTAAATAACAGCTCAAACAAAACAGATGGCAGCACAGTGCAGTTCAGAGTAAATAAAGGGCAAGTAAGTGTTTTGAAAAACAATGTAAAAAGCAATCTTAGCGTAATGCAGGAAAGGAACTTCTTATCTGACATAAAAAAGGGGCGTCATAATTGGCTTTCGAGCCAAGTGTGAAAGCATTTCTGAATCAGTTATGTTTGTAAACTGTTCTCATGCTCCCATGGTAAGGTAAACCATGTATTGCCAATATGGAACTGTCCAAGATTAGCGACATGACAACTGTGGTGCGATTCGGCCACAAAAGACAGAACTGAACGATGGTTGGTTGAGATGCGTTCGGGCGAACAGTTGTGCTGTTGAATAGTAAACCGGATAGCTACCAACAGTATCTCCCAAATAACTCAGCGAACGTTGCAGCTTCTGATGCTTCGAAGCCAATCCCTGGTTCACGCACCTGACGAACATCAGTCATCATGTGCTGACTGCTCTTCATTAGCAATGAAGGCTGGAATTCCCACTAGAGAATTCAGTTGGTAGTCCACTGTGAGTGAATATATATATATATATATATCCACTTGTGTGTGTGTGTGTGAAAAACTTTTTGATGTTATTATGTCTTACTTTTTTGATTTTAGTTCAGTATTAAATACCGATTTAATTTTTTGAAAAGACTTCAATACATTTTGCATCTATAATAACTAGATTTTTATGAAGAAAAAACTACAAGTCAATGGTATCCCTCAGAGTCCTAAATTTTTAAGTTTATTAGCAAATTTATTTTTACACTACTATGAAAAATCTTATGTTATACAAATGCCTTTTGCATACAGATATATTGATGATTTCATAATTTCTAATTTCTTAGAAATTGACAAAATTTACAAAATTATATATCCTGAAGAATTAAAATTAATTAAAACAAATAACGATAACTTAAGAACTGAATTTTTAGATATTTTGATTACTATAAAAGATAACTGTATATGCACTGATATTTATGACAAAACTGATAATTTTAATTTCAAGGTTAATAAGCAAATTTTTTGAAATTCAAATATTTCAATTAAAATTTATAAAAATGTTATTTTTAATCAACTTAATAGAATATATAATATGTGTAATAATTTAAACAATATCAATAAACAAATGAATAGAAAATATTCTAACTTATAATAAACATTTCGATCAACTTTATTAAACACTGTTTGGCAGAAAGAGCATTGCTTATAAGAGTGAGGTAAGGCGTAGTTTTATACTGCAGAAGGGTAACCTAAGCCTTGAAAGTCTTATAAGAAGCTTGAAATGCCAATAATTTTTACACTGTTTCTTTAAATTTAACTATTTATTTCGATTACACGTAATATCTGGTGCGGTTCTTGCAGGTTTGGATTTGGATCTGGATTTAATATAAATTTTAATGTAATTTTAATATATAATTTTAACCTAAGGAGAATCAAATAAAATATTTTTATTTACGTGGCAATAAAGATGAATAAATGCTGATTACAGAAAGCAGTAAACACTGTTAATTAGATTTATAAGAAATATCCTATCCTCAACAATATTACCTTTATAATTAAGATATCATTTTTCCATTCATAAATAACTTAGTAGTTAAATCATTATGCTAAAATATAAGAAAGTTTAATGATTAAGTACTTGAAGTTATTTCAAAGGAAAAATAAAACAAAGCTGGAATTACCAAATTTATGATGTTCGTTACAAATAATAATGTATAGTTAATACTAACACATTTTACAGAAAATCAAACAAAAATATATTCAGATGTTTCATTAAATAAATTCAGATGTTTCATAAAATTTATTTTAAAGCTTAAGCAAAATGCAATCAATTGATAATCGGTGAGAGCTTTTAAATTGTTTACTTTGAAATAATGCGGGAAAACATGCAAATATCTAACTGTGGCTTCCAAACACGCATACGAAAGCAATTAAATCCCACTTCTAATGTTCAATGACATTAACGGTTGCTGTTAGAAATTTAAATTCCAATAATTCTGCTAGATATGTTGAATTTTCCACAGAGTTAAGTTTTATTGATCTGCGGTAATTCAATATGCGCTATTTATTTCAAGCTTGAATGACATTTATATACAAAATAAATCGTATTTATGCCATATAAATGTAACAGCAATCACAAATACAGTTAGTGTTTAGAAACATAAAATGGAAGTGAAACAATGTAACCGCAATGAAAGTGTAAATAAAATGTAAAGATTGAAAGTTTCAAAATAAATGTATTTCTTCACAAATGAAATATTAGAGAATAAATATTGGAGTATCGTTTACTTTTGTAGTGAAATTTATGAATAAGCAAATGGTTTATTATATCATTATGCTAAGAAAAAAATATTTTCCATATAGAAAATAAAATTAAAAAGTAAGAAATGTATTTTTAAAATTGATATCAAACTATTTCTAAACTATTATTTTATTTTTCTATATTTATTACGATGTTTAAATACATTCAGCTTTACTAATTTGGCTACACATCATTGCCCACTTTCCATTTAATTTTGGATACTTTTTGGAGATTATAATTGAATTTGGTTCATTTACATAGAAATGAATACAAAATAAATATTACTTTAAGGTAATTGAGAACAGTATAATTATTTATTTGTAAATTATAGTAAGATTTATAAAATTCTGCCATTTATTTCATTTATACATTAATTTAAATATTTTACATCTAATTTAAATGCTCACAAATTACAAATTTAATGTAACTAAAGTTAGTAACTAGTGCTACTAGCTATTTAGGTTTAAATAATTTTAATTTAAAATAATTTGAGATTATTAATTGCAATTTGAATAAATAAAACATTTGTGCCAATCGCAAAACGATTCTTGGAAAGCATGTAAAATCAATGTTGTTAAATAGCCTCAATGATATGTTATCCATAAAATCAGAAAATGTCCTGAAATTGCCTAAATATTTTGTTTAATTTTGCATTCTTTTATTTTTTCGTGTAATAAATATTTAGCTTTGTGTTAAATTTAAAAGAGGATTAAAAATATTTACAATAATTTGCTTAGGTCAACTCTACGTATTTTAACCTGTTGATCATAATGCTTGCCATTGTGCGCCATCACATTGTTTACAAAGGATTTTGCTCACATCTTAATGTATTCCCATTCACGGAAACCTGTAACTTAAATAGTTCCAGATCATAAAATGTCCCCTCTGAAATTCTTTAAAATATTTATTTTCTATGCATCTTTCCAGTTCAAGTGATGCAAGAAGAATCAGTCAAAATCTTACTGAACAAATATTTCTCAACCTGCTTTTATCCCTGTATTTCTGCGTATTCGCTTACATCCTTTCAATATATTTGAAGAGCAAAAATAAAAAATTAAAAAAGTCAAGTACATTAAAGTTTAAAGATTCTTATATCAAATATAAGAATCATGATCTAAATCATACTTCACCCACAAAGTATCTAAAAGTTAAATTTAAACGTTCTGATCAAAGATATGCCTCTTAGCAGTTGCTTTATTTTTTGCATTTTACATTCACTGTTTATTTTAGCAGTTGAGCTTTTTTACTTTAAACTACTTAATAATGTAAGTATAAAAATTTATTGCAAAGAATAAAATCATTTTTCTATACATTTCCTTAGTTAAATTTATTTTCTTATATTTGAACTTATTTAAAAATAAATTACATAGTTGAAGTACTTACTAAGAAAACTGTATGATAGTTATTCTTTGTTTTTTAGGAAAAACAAATTATTACATTTTCAACCTATTCAGAAAATATACTAGTATTAAAGGTAATTTCAAATATTATTAAAACTTATTTTGCTTAGAAAATATTTAGGTAAAATATATTTAGGAATTTTCGATATCTTCCAAGTGGAGACCAATTTAGCAATAAAACTTTTATTTCAAGACTATCAATACTCTCAGAAAATATTCAAAGTATTACAATTCCTTTTCTAGAACTGAAATACCTTTCATAACTACACAATGCAAGGATATTTGAAAAGGAGGAATGCAAAGTAAATATGCTGCAAATTATAATCCATAATATGTTTAATAACAATATTATTGTACATAGATGTTATGCACTTGTATATATATATATATATATATATATATATATATATATATATATATATATATATATATATATATATATATAATATATATATATATATATGTGTGTGTGTGTGTGTATATATATATATATATATATATATATATATATATATATATATATATACGTATATAGGGATAAGGTGTATATAAAGATAAATGAATTATTGCGCTTTTAGGTAGATGTGTGGAGAAACATTGTACTTTTTTTTATTTATTCAATATTTGTATAAAAATAACAAAGGACAGTAAAGTCAATTTCTTTTGGGAAATAGTTGCAAGAAAAAATTTCCAACTCGATAAGAGTTGAAGATAATCTAAAAGTTGCATAATTAATATTATTTTTTGGTCATGATCTAAAGAAGCGAATCATTTATTATAATTATTATTTCAAATATATACTGTGATTGTAATCATCATTTCAAAAAGGAAATATTAGATTAAGCATTTCTGGTTTATGTATATATATCAAGTTATTTTTAGAAAATGTGAACTTTATCTTGAAAATTATTTTTAAATGTATGTAATTGAGTAATGATTTTCTACCTCTTCATTTTAAATTGATGGCAATATGCTATTAGAAATATTACCACTTATTGTGAAAACCAAAGTAAATAAATTAATAATATAATTTATACATAATATGTGCGAAAATTGTAAAAATATTTTAAATACATTTGTTTGCAAAGTCTCAATTTTTTTAATTTTATTCAAAATGAGTTAAGTAAGGGCATCTACTTGTCAGACGCTTTGAATGTGTGTGTTTTGTGTATTAATATACATTCATAAATAGTTTGGATTCCATATTGCTTAATAAAACCAAGTAAATTTTAGAAATTATTAAATTTTGAAGCTCATTCAGGAAAGATATTATAAAGAAGATGTAAGGAAGAAATAAAAATGTCTAAGCATATTATTTTATCGCTGATAAATATTATTGAATTAAAAATTAAAATAAACCTTCTGAAAGCTTTATTATATACTTAATTTTGGATCTGCTTGACGTTTTACTCGTTCATCTTCCCTGAATGGCTGAAACATTTTTCCTAATTGATAACTTCTATTTTTAGTTTCAATTTCATACATTTTTTCAATAACCCTAAAAGCAGTGATATCTCATTAAGTTATGTGGATACATTTCAAACAATTAATTATTATTAAAGATAGATGTTTCAATTTCATCCAAACATCAGAATAAATGCTACATAAATTTTAGTAAAGTTACATTAAACTCTTTTCAAATTTAAATTTTTAAGCTTTTTCTATTACTTCTTCTGTATCAAATTATGATACAGAAAAAATTAAGTTCTTAAGTTTTATTTTCTTGAAAATAATACATTATATTATATTATATATATACATAAATATATACATAATATGGGAGTTAGCGAGTTATTTGTACATTTAAATACAAAATCCATCTATTAGCCTCAAAATAAAATGCAAAAATAAAATCCATGTATAAAGTGGGAAAATATTCAAAAACGTATGAAAAACATGGAAAACAATACAAAAATACGTAAATAAATATAATAATTAATGGAAAATAATACATGTGATTTCAATGGTAAAATTTATTGTATTTTTATTTTTGTACATCGGATTTACTTTTTTTCGATGTTAACTATTTTTAGAACTTCAAGCATTTATCAATTAAAATCATTTAATTTTACTTAAGCGCTTTGTGATATTTACTTAATTTTCTTCAATTTCTTAATTTATATATACTCATAACATACGTCCTATATATTTATATTTACCTATTAAACTTTTAAAATTCATATGTTTATTGACTTACTTGAAGACATATTGAAATGTCTCATATTAATTAGAGAACTCTCATATATATTGGGGACTACATTATTTTTTAATCCTGACATTTGGGATTATATGGAAGAGGGCGGATATTTTTCTTACTCTGCAATCTCTTTCATCAACCAATGCACGTACGACCAAAGCAATATTATTAAAAGTAAGTAAACATTCATGGTTATAACTATTAGTTAATTTAAGTTACACAAATGACTCTTCTAAATATATCTCTTTATAAACTTATACTATAAATTGTTTTATCAACTTCCATTTTCATTTCAAATACGATTAATATAAATTGTGTATAATATGAATTTGATTAATTTTGTTACTAAACTTTTGTCGTTGCCTTATAGGTTTACCCACGTTAACGTAAACATTATATTTTCAATTGCATCCTTAAATGAAAAAAGTTACCAATGCATCGTAATTCAATAATTTATTTTATTTTTTTACTATTATTTTTATTTTATATTTGAAACCATACTGAATATCGATATTTAACACATTTATTTGATATATTTATTGAACTAAGAAATTGATTTATTTTTGTATATAATTTAAATTAAATTTCAATGTCACAGACGTTCCAAATATTTTTAAATAACATGGAATTTAACTTAAAATATTAAAGTTTAATAAGAAATCCCTTTGAAGAAACTAATGAACTTAAGTTCCTAGGTGACATGAGTGTTCAGTAACTATATTAAACTCAATATTTAGACCATTCATACAAAGTAAAAGAGATTACCAATATGCTTTTCTACATACTTGTCTACATAATTTCTCCAAACTGAAGCTTTCATACTGTGATTTTCTTAAAGATAAAACATTTATTTTGGTGTAAAGGATATTTAAAATTTAATATAAATCTTTTTATATATATTTCTGCTTAGTTATAAATTTATATTTCTTCTTAATTTAATATAAAGGAATTAATTAAAACCATCATGTAAAAGAAATTATGTTATTAAAACTCTTATTTTATCTCTCGCATACTCTTTATTTTAGAAATTAAAATAAATCCTATTTTAGCACTATGACTAAATTATACAAACATTTTTTTTCTCTAAGGATTTAAAACCTATTCACACACACACACAAAAAAGATGTTTCAGACCTAAAATATGTAATTTCATGAAGGAAATTTAATTAAAAAATTTTGCTTTGAATATTTAGTTATTTTATATTTTTAATGGAAATTGTCATTAACCCTTTAAGCATTCATACTAAAAAAATCATGTATTTAGTAATATTTTTACAACTATGTGCTAACTTTTTGGAAAAAAATTGTATGCTTTTATTTTAATATTACGGTACCTACCATTATACCGCCAACCATATCTCAGATAAAATTCATATCATTTAATGATTCGATTTAGTATCATAACAAGTACAAACCAAAACAAATAAAATATTTATCTATTTTTTACAATGAAGATAAAAGTAAACTGTTTCATTTTTCCTTCACAAAAAAAAGAAAATTATTAATATTTGCCAAAATTCAACGACGTACTTTTAAGGCGATAAAGGTCAATGGGTACCAATATTACTGAATTATCACCAGGTTCTGTGTAGATCTAGGTAGTTATGGTTAGGCAAAAATATTGGATACCAAACATTAAAGTTTTAATATATATATATATATTAAAACTTTAATGTTTGGTAACCCTGATATTTTTATAGATTCAATTAGTGTAGTTTATGGTTGTCATTTTGTTATTCACATTTTAGCGCCCAAATTGGAGTAAAAAAATCACCAAAAATATCAAGGGGTACCCGTAAGTAAATTTTTTACCCTATCATCAACTAATACTTCATATATTTCATTGAAAATATGATGCAGTTTCCCATTTCCTATATTGGTTAAGGAATTTCTATCATATTGGGTGAACATAATTCTATTTTTGCCGTGACATTCAAGACTTAATAAAAGATTATGTCTTTCTTTTCAGGTATTGATGTTGTGCAATTATCCCTGGGAAAAGAATAAAGTACGAAATCTATATTTCTTCTTTGAGTAATTTCAATATCATTAGTTTATAAAGTATTTAAAGTATTCTCATTTCTTGTACAGGAATTTACAAGCAGCAGTATGTTCATATTTTGATTTTGATTCTCCAAAGGATAATTTACCAAAAATGGCTTTTGTAAGAGATGTGACAATAGGTGAAGGTGAAGCAGTACCTCCTAATATGAAGTTCACTAAAACTTGGAAGATTCAAAATCCAAGTAAGGCATTTTTTATGAAGCAATTAAAAAATCAGTTGACTGTAATCAATAACTTTTATTCTTTTTCAAGGGAGGTTACCATATATTTTATTTTTTATAAAAATTAATGAATAGAATTAATTTCAAAATGTACTTGATATACAGATTGAAAATTTGTTTTAATATTTATCAACCAATGACATTCAGTCCTCTTCAAACTGCACATTGGTTTAATTTCATTGATTTGTTTTTAAACATTCTGAGATATTATTTTCCAAAAATGACAGGTATTTCAGAGAAAATATTTCTAATAATTTTATCTAGATTTCTGATTTGCAGAATATTTTAGTATTTATCAGTACATTGATACAATGTGAAAAACGTAAATTATAAATTTCAATTTTTTTACATTTTTAAATCATTTTACACTTGTGTCTATAAATTTAGGATAATGCAAGTTCAGGCAAAGGAAGAGACAGAAGCAAAACAAATGTGACTTATTTGTAGCCTATTTATTAAAAAAAAGGTAAAGAGCAAAAAAAAAAATGCTATATGTTTGACATCATTAATAAAAATTTTGATTTTTACTCCGTGGAGCAAACTTCAAAAAAGAACCTATTTACAAAAACCAATATAACATGGTTGGTATGATCGTTAATACATAGTATGCCCCCAGACGACGCAATATAGACGTACAACCCCTAGGCATGCTGAGCATCAAATTATCGATCTGATCTTGGGGAATGTTGCACCACTCATCAAGTAATGCTCCCCGAATTCCGATAGGCATGTGAGACGGAGTTGACGGGCTGCAATTTGTCAGCCAAGCATGTCCCACACATGCTCTATTGCTTTCAAGTCCAGTGAGATCTATATGGGTGATATCCTCCGATTAAAGGCATTCATCTGCAATGCTTGTTCGGTGAGGACGGGCGTTGTCATCCATATACATAAATTCTCTACCCATTTCTCCTCGAAACAAACTTACATGTTGTTCCAGAATAACATCCTGATAGATGTGGCCTCTCATGGTTACATTCTGAACATGCGGGTATGTTTTGGAACTCAGAATAATTCCTCCCCAAATGAACAATCCTGCATCACCGTAACGGTGTCATTCAATGGTTGTTCTCTTGGTTGAATCGGGCACCTGGCCCTCTGCATATGAAAATCTGGCAAGAATCAGATTGAAAGCTAAATCTGAATTCGTTGGAAAACATCACAGAAGACCACTTTTGCAGAGTCCACAATGCACGCTCTTTACTCTAGCGCCTCTACTCTACACATTCGTCATTGTAACTCGGGGATGACCTGTGCTGTAACGTCTACCCACATTACAATCATCTTGGAACCGTTGCCAAAGCCTGGAGATGACACTTAGGCGATTCCAAGTTCCTCGGTTACTTCCAGCTGGGCACGTCCACATTCCAGACAGCCGAAAATTCTACCACGTAAAACATTGTCCAAATGCTTCCTTTGTGCCATAACTACGTGGTTATTGCACTGAAAGACTTTTAAAGTGATCGTGAATAATTTTACTTGTTTGAAACCATTCCTCATAAACCCCTTTCTTACACTCTTGTCATTGTGACGTACTATTGGCGCCAACTGGTGATTTCTTGTAATTTGCATATTATTCTTCAAGATGTATGTTATAGTTCTACATGTGAAATTTTTATTTTAAACTTCAATTTCTGAGTGATTCAGAATTATCCCTTATTTATGGACATGAGAGTAAATTAAAATACGTTTTTTCTGAAAATTTAACAATGTACATTTATAACGTCCAGATTGCTTATACGAAAATATTTTGAAACATCAGTGTCACAGGTAAAATTTATAAAATTGTATTTATATTAAAGAACTTGTTATATCCTTATATATTCTTTTGTTTTGTTCATTAGAATAATAGTTATCGTTTTATTTTCCAGTATTTTAATACAATAGATTGAAGCATGTTTCAAATAAATTAAAAATATTATACACAATATATTTTTTTATTTTAATATTGGTGTCTACAAAACTTTCATATTTTTTTATTTAAGTTTTATTTTTATTTAATTTAGTTTTAAATTTTATTTAATTTAGGAGAAATATTTTTAATCTAAATATATTTTAAATAATTTGCAAATAAAATGCGAAGATTACAAATGTCAGTCAATAAAGCCATGTAATAACTTATCTGTCATGTTAATAACACTTTAATTATATTTAATTATATATAGTTTCTTTATAATTCTGGGAATCAGAAAAGCAAAATTTGATGTCAAAATAAACATCAGCCTGTAAGACTTTAAATAGATGTGGTTTTAACATCTTATCTGCTACATCTAATTCATGCTTTTCAATACTTATTTAGAATAAAGTTGAATTACCAACTTGTAGAACCCTATATTTGACGATAAAATATAAAATTAATATAACTATGAATTTTTCATCTGTTGCAATATTTTTTAATATTTTATTATATATATTATTTTTAAAGTTTAAAGAAATAATTATGTATATTTGCTATGCACTTTAAATTCTATTAATAATGGTAACATAATTTAACTTTAAATTTATAACTATTTTTGATAATCCTCAAGAATTTATGATTTTTTAATACATTTATATTACGTAATCTCATATGAATTTTAATTATATACTAAATTTCATTAAATTTCAAATATGCTAGCTTTCTTAGTTTTGTTTTGCAGAATAATACAAAACGTATTCAATTTAAAGATATTATATTGCTATGCATCATAAAATAAAGGCTGCTTTTCTCTTAATTACTTCCAACAATATTATTCCAGACATATTTATGTGATATTTTGTCTAAATTTCCAGATGCATTCAAATTATATTTATATTTTAGAGATGATTTAAATTTCATGATAAAATTAATAGGAAGAATTATTATTAGTACGTTTTAGATGCTTTCATATTCTATTGATTAAGAGCAACTTCTTTTAAATAAAATTAAATGTTTTGTACAATACTTAAATATGCCAACAATTTTCAATTCATAGTGTATTTTATCATATATTTTAAATATTAATTAAAATAAGTAATAAGAATTTTATTTATTCTTCATAATTTTATTCAAAACACTAAGTAGATTTTAAATAATAAAATTTTGTATTTCCAAACATAAAATGTTTGCGGTATAAGCTTACTCAACGGATCAATAAAGTAAATTATGATGAAACTTGCCCCTACTTTAATAAATAAATGCAATAATTATTAATTGAGTTATGAATAAACGAATGTGGAAAAAAATTTGATATATTACTTCATAGAAGCACAGCGTACATTTTCATCAACATTACAGAAGACTTAATTAAAAAAAAGGACTCAGATAAGACACTTCTGAGAGCATTCTTTATAAAATATAACTACGAAATTAAAGAATGAGAATCATCAACAAGATGATTTGGTTCTATTCTACCCTATTCAGATAAGAAAGTTTGAACACCGTAGCAAAAAGTGAGAAGATTAATGAAAAGTAATTTGGTGCATTTATTTGTTTATTGGATCTGAAGCAATAAGTAATTCAATGCTAACAAAAGAAAAATGTTTACTATGGCTTTTAAAATCAATTTTGATTATATTTTTCGTAAAAAATGAAACAAAAACACCTTACGTTATACAAATAATATTTTCATAGATTTTTGCAGGAAAGTCATACTAATATTTGAAGAACAAAACTTTGAAATAATGTTTTCATATAATAACAGTTAATTTTTATTCTTTTATACAAAAATATATGAGAATATTATATATATATTATATATATATAGATAGATTAATTATATATATTATATATATATAGATAGATTAATTATATATATACATATATATATAGATAGATAGATAGATAAAAGAAAAAAGTAGAACTGTATAGCTGGATATTTCCTTGTTATTGTACCTTGGTAATGATTAATAATTTAAATGTAATATAGATCATGTAAATAATTCAAATTAAACTGTTTATATAAACACTAATTTGATTGTAATATAATTTAAAATGCCTAATGATAATTTTTAGTTATGTATATATATTACATATTTTTAGCAATGTTGTGTAGTGAGCAGCATTACTAATTTTGGTCTTAAGTTTTTGGAAATAATTCTCAACACCAGGATCACTAAACTATTCATTCAAAATGACACAAAGTTGTTACACTGGTATACATGCTTATTTAAATTGTGAGCGAGTTAAGCACATTTGGCGATGTATCTTGAAAATGCATTTTTCTAAAGACATCGACGTCATCTTGTTCAACGTTTTATGGACATCATTCATTAGCATTTATGTTTATCGATTTTTAGCTTGTGACTCATATAATTGAGTCAAAAAGGGGTGTAATTTAATAGGTGCTGTTAAATTTCCATTCAAGAACCAAAAATGAGTTAAGAATCCAGTTCAAATTAAAATAGAAAAAAATTTGTAGTTTAAAAAGATGTAGATCCGCGATTACTTTATTTTATACTTGGAGAGTAAAAACATTTTATTCATTTATAATTTCTAATGATATTGATTTAGTATTATTTTGACAACAAAATAATAAGAATTATATATATATATATATATATATATATATATATATATATATATATATATATATATATATATATATATATATATATATATATATATAAATGAGAAACTGAGAAACGCAGCATCATTTGCGATTGTTTTATAACGATAATGACTGACAGCCTTTAGTATTTTCAAAATATTTCTCTTATTACAGTGTCACCGTATGTTCGTTCTTAAATCAGTTGCAATATTCTTGGGAGAAAAACCTTGTATTTAATCAGGTGATGTGGGTCACATTTCCGGTATTTTCATTAGATTAAGAAGAAAATCACTTGTTTTACTTCATAAAATTTTGCGTAGTATGTTTTAATAATGCTAAATTTCATTAATTAAACTGAAAAGCAATAAAAACAAACAAGTTAATCCTTGCTACGTTACAGAAGTTTCGAATGAAATGCTGTTTACCTAGAATATATCTTATATACATTATATTACGAGAGTTAATTGAAATATGTGCATCTTAAAAATTGTATTTATGAAAACGTTGCAGAAAAAAAATAAAATATAGGAACCTGTGTCTTTATAATTTCGATTAATATGAATGTTTCCTTTTAAAATTGTTATTCTACCATAATAATTTCATTTCTGTTAACTTTTATCTTATGTCTGTTGTTAAAATAATTTTTCAATAGCAGAATTTAAAGTATTCCTTCGAAATGATTGCTTAAAAATTACTTCTATCAATCAAAATTAAATTGTTGATAAACATTTAGGACTTGGTTGAGGCAAGGGGGATTTCAAATTTTCCCTTAACCCAAGCAATGCGATTCCATTTGATTTACGATTTCGAATATCATTCTTTCTATTATTTATTCCCTTACTACAGCAAATTTTCAATGGTAATATTTGAAAGTTAACACATCCCCATAAAGTGATAAGATTTATTACATGTCAAGTATATATATATATATATATAAACGTTTTGACACTAAAGCTTCTGAGGAATTAAGATACATATTGCCTAATTTAACCTTATTGTTAATATTTACCTTCAGCATTCAATGAGTATCAATTAAAACCTTTCACGTGCGTAACATTACTGTCTTTAATTAAGAATTTCCTGTTATATTTAATGTTATTTACATATTTTTCCCCAATTTGATTTTCATTTATTAATTTATTTATTGGGGTATTTTGTCTATTCAAGAATTTTTAGAAGATACATTTTTGTATGCGAGATTTTTTTTAATATTTATAGATAATTTATTTGTGTTCATAATATTTGTATAACAAAAATTTGTCGTAATAATATCATTTGACAAGTAAGACTTTGGAGAGATTAATAAAATAACTATAAAAGAAACATGATAAAAATAAATGGCAAAAAATATTATTTTACTCGTTCTTCAATCTAAAATCATAAGGATTACATAACATGTAGAAAAAACCATGATTTCGTATTACTAAAATATTTAATTTGCTGTCGTATGATTGTTTTCCAAAGCCATAAAATGGAAAATAATATATTTAACAGATAATCATTCTCTTAATAGGAATTGAGCAGATAATGACTTAATCTAATTCCTAATAGATATGAATGTTTCACTTATATGAAACAAGTAATGGCGAGAAAAATAATTCTGTTATCACAAATAAGTATTTATCTCATTAGATCATTCAAATATTTCCGTGAGACACACGCGAGAGACATTAATGATTTAAAATTTGAAACAATCATTGAAACGAGATAAATGAAAGTACTATGACAATGCAAAGAAATAGAATTTTCTTCAGTAGAAGTGAATGTTAATTTTAGAAAAATACAATTGATGAATAAGGAATATTATTCCTTTTTATTTTAGAATATGAAGTAATGACAGATAATGTTAAATAAACAATATTTTAGAGGTATGTATGTTACAATAACAAAGAAAAATAACTTGAAATGTTTCACATATTATATTTTTGAATGGATTATTTTAATACATTAAATGGAGAACTTTGCTAAATACAAATTTCAACAATTAAATTAAAAAGCATATAAAAGTCACAGTTCATCAATATCATAAACTTCCTGTAAAAGTGTCTTATTAAAAGCTCTGCTTTGTGTGAAATATAATGTACTTATTTATATTTATGCAAAAATTTCATAAGTTAATTTATAAATATAATAAATTATATTACGAAACATCAAGCGTAAATCGTGGTATAATTCATGGTGTAATGGTAGTATATTTATATAGTGAGAACTTTCTGAACACGTTGTAAAGAACCTTTTAAATCATTTAAGTAAAAAGAATCTCAAAAAAATTTCGTTTTTTAACAGTCACATAACTGTTTCGCTTATTAAATGTTATTAAAGTAAAACTTAAAGGCCTAGAAAACCATTAGAAACATAATTTGAAACAAACATTATAAACAAAACCTCTCAAAGATATTGGTGGTAATGTTCTTTATATTTGATAAACAAGGCTTAACATTGTATTAAAACAACTTATTAGGTCTACGACAGGAAATCAAGTTGCCATAAGTTGTATGAGTTACATCAATGTCCTATAGTTTCTATCAAGTCACAATTAATTAGATTTGACGATACCAAGATATATTGTACTTAAAACAATAACAAAATGTTGAGATTGTTATGTTTAAATACGAGCAAGATCATCAATAGAATTTAACATTAATTCTAAATTTCGCCATATTTATTTCTGTTTCACCAGACTGCAATCCAACCCTTGATATATATATATATATATATATATAAAAGCACAAAATTAACTTAATCATTTAATTGCCCCTTCATGTGTTTGCCAATACTGAAATATAGATGGTGGTTTAATTTATACTAAAAGATATTACCGTAAGACTCTACTGTAATATATTGTTAAGAAGAGGTAATCATATATATATATATATATATATATAAAATAGCTCCAAGGCCTAAGTTCTGATCATACAATGGCGTATCCAATAATAATAAATCACTTTGGCTCTATCAAAAACCTGTGAAAAGAAAAAACATTAACTCACCCAACTTTAATAATGATGTAATCGAAATTTTTTTTTTGCTCAGTTTCTCTTAAGGACAATTACAGAGACATAAATTTGAAGTTTTTAGTAAGCATACATTGACAAAATTTTCCTTTATAGACATAATGCAGAAAAAAATACTTAGAGATCTATGAAAAGGAAAAAGAGGGGAATAAATACAATAAAAAATAAGCAAAAAATATTCCTAGAAGACAACGCCAAACATTCGGTTTTAATGAAAAAGCCTGGGCTATCAAAATTCCAACATCGCAATTTTGAATCCAACACAAGATTGCTGAAAATTCGAACAAAACCGCTGAAAATCAACTTTGAGTTGCTACAACAATACTTCTCGAAACAAAACTTTTGAATAAAAACATTTTACCAGAAAACGATATATAGTAAGCAAACGATGCAGATGATATAATAAACTGCAATTGTCATACAACATGAAGTACATACACTTATACTTAAATTACAGAATATTTCGGAGAAGAACTGAAATAATTCAAGTTGTCTATTGAGCTGGTCCTTGACTTGTTTGACCAGGGAAATGTCTCAAACTCTACATAAACTTTACAAATGTGTTATAGAGAAACTTTTTTAAGTTACAAGAACCTTTAACTTTGTAGTATTATCATTAATGTTCCAACGAGTAATATTGACGTATCGTAGTACTTTAAAGATATCATACTGTTTCTGATGAATGATCTGCATACCGCAGGATTATACATAATGTTGACTTGTGCATAATATTTTACGTGTTTTTGATAACTATTTATATTTGTCGCTAAATACGACAATTTTACAACTGGATTCGGAATAGTGGGATTATAAAAAGCAAAATTATAAGCGACACAGATAATGTTAGGGCTTGAAAGATGCCCCTGATAGAGCCATCATTAAATTGAAGGCAATTATTTTGTTATTTGTAGATTAGTGTAAAAAAGACATTGAAAAACAATTTTAAAATTTCACTTTGGCTTCTCAAAACTTTTGAGTTAAATTCTGTAAAATTTACTACAAACAATTTTGCTTGTTACTGCTAGTTTAAATCTTCAACCCTATTTAAAAATCCAGTAATGTCTGTTAGGATCTTTCTCTCAGTTCGACTCAATTGGAAATACTCAAACCGAATAAACTGGACTTGTTCCATGATCTAGTTCCTACATGGAATGCTGAATTTCATATAATCATTGAAACGATGTATTCAAAAATTTATATAATACGTAAACCAAATATCAAGTTTTTAGATAAGTATCAAATATTTCTAATCTAACTGAAGTTTTGTAATAAAGAGTCTTTAAAAGCGAAAATTGTATTTGCTTATTGTAAAAAAATATCATTACGATATTAATAAATTTTTAAGAAAAAATAATAATCTTTTCTCAAGATGATTAATAACATAAGAAAAAATAAAAATAATTTATAAATATTAAAAATACTAATATTCCAGAAAATGAAAAACCTGTTGGTAAGGCTTTAAAATATGGATTTACACTAAGAAAATCCGATAGATACATTACAATTTCAAAGTATTTTATTTCAATCTTGTTAGATTATTAAATTTATTATTTATTCCGTGGTAATTACACTAAATTTAATGTTGATTATTTTTACTTATACTTTATTTTGTAATTATAACAAAGATTTTTTTAAAAGTATCTATGAGTTTTAAACATGGGTGTAAAATTTGCATTTTATCAAATTTATTAAAAAAATATATGCATGACATGTGATTATTAAATAAGTCAGTTGTTTTAAATGAAATGGTGTGAACTTAAAGAGATATTTAGAAAATACAAATTACTTTAAAAGTGGAAACTCAATTTATCATAACGTAAATCTTTATTCCAATGTACAGTTAATAAAAGAATACTTTTGTTAAAAAAATTTAAATAGTATATTGAAGTCTTTGTCAGAAATCACTGAAGAATAAACCCATAAAAAAGTTTTCTCTCATACATTAATATTTTCAGAAAACGCTGAGTAAAATGGAATTTTTTTGTATATCATTGAATCCTTTAAAGTATCACATTTCCGAAAATTAACAATAACATACTGTGACTCTTATGAAAGATCTTTCAGTTTGGAAAAAGTAATATCTTCCAAGATAAATTATTTCTTTCAGGCATCGCTGTCTATCAGGAACGTTTTGGAATCTATTGATTATTAGAAATCGATCAGAACTTCCAAACAGTTCACGTGGACATAATACAAGCGCGTATCAAATTCTTCAGTGAGCCCATTCCTGTAAGCGGTTAGAATCTGATTTCTAAAGTGCAATCCCATTAGGGAGCATTGTTGAATATTTAAACTCCAGCAAAACTCATTCAATTTTTAAAATAGCGCACTTCGGCAGTGGTAACAAAAAAATGCACATCGTATTTATTTCGTAACTGCTAACACTCTTTTAGTATCTTATATTTAAAAATGCATTGTGTTAACATCTAAGATTTTGCATAAATTGAAAAATGCACAAATTTAATACACAGAGAATATATTTAAAAAATATGTAGTATAAAATGCATATATAATTTCAATATTCCTGATTTTAAAAATACGATCATATTTATAAATAAACGGATTAATATAATATGGTTTTAAAAAAATTGAGGAAGTATAGAATAATTATTAATAAATTCGAAAAAGCTCAAATTTTAATTTGTTTTATGTACATATGTAATAATTACCAAATATGATTTAAAAAATGAAAAATATTCTCATTATGACAGCATTAGATCCTTAATGGTTTCAAATATCATTTATTGAATTCTAGAATTGTGATAAGTAAAAAGGAGATCGTTCTCAAACCAAAAACTAATGTAAGTTTCATCTGACTCATTTAAAAAGAATCAGACCAAAAACCAAGGATCGATTCTCGTCACATATTTGAAGAACTTACGTTTCTCAAATATGTGACGAATATGAACGCCATGTAAGTTATAAATACTACCAATCTATTGACCGAGTGAGTCAGTTTTTAGTTCCCAGGAGCAGTGGATACAAGCTGTCTGTCTAAGGTATTGACCTTTATTTGTGGGAGCTGCTTACCGTTGAAACAGTTGAATTGGTACTGTATAATTGGTAAATGCTGTAACTGCTACGTTTTTTTTATCTTATTTATTTATTTATTTTTTAGAAATTTCTATAAATGAAAGTCCTGTGATTGTTAGTTTATTTCTACGACTCTCAATCAGCACGAACTCCGAAGCTCCGTACAACTTATGTCAATGAAAACAAATACTTTTTTGTCTTGTAATAAAGTTTTTCTAACAAACAATAATCAGATTTGGTAGATCTTAAACAGGGAATCCTCTTATGAATTGATATTACAGGAAAATGCTGAAAAAAAATAATATCTTTCAGTAAAATACCAGGAAATCATTTAAAAAATAGTTAGTTCTAAAAAAACAATTCATTGTAATTCTTATGAAAACATTTTCACATTTTGAAATAAGAAATGTATTCCTAAATGAACTATTTCACTTAACAATAACTATGTTGCAAAATTTCTTCGCTACAAAATATATTGACCGCTACAAATTGATTGAAACTTCCAAAGTGCCCACATATAATCACATATTTAACAAGACAAAAATCGATAGTTCAGGAAAAATGTATTAAAATTATTGATGTATAAAATAAAAGTCAGATATAGTAAGATACCAAAATATATTTTTTGCATTCGAAGAACAAAACCCAATTCTTAAACTCTTTATAGTACCTAAGTTTATGTAAAAGATGTCTTTTTATTTTATTTATATAAAAATTCTTACTCAAACAGTTGGATTTCAAATTGCTCACATTTATAACAATAGCTTTATTTTCCATTCTAACATTTGATTAGCAATTTTCAATGTATATAAAGTGGAAATTATTTAACCATTAAAGAATTTTTGCAATTTAAAATGGAAGACTTTTACTATTTCTTCCTTATTGTTAAATATTCTATTCAATACAACAAAGTTTATAAAGTGCATCAAATTTTACAAAATATTATCTACAGATGCCTTGTCAGATAATCACACCATTTTAATTGTAAATTAAAGGAGTTGTAATTTAAAATATCTATGAGAAATATATGAGCACTGAAAGAGCAATTCAAAACTAAAATAGTTAGTATCTGTTAAAATTACTATTTATCATAATATCTCACTTCATATCCCTTATGAAGCTTCGGCATGTTACTAATTGCTTTAGTTTGTACATCCATTTGTTTTAAATTTTGAAAATATTTTGTATCCGAAATTTAGTTAACACTTCACCGCTCGTGAATAATGCCTCCGATACTTTTCAAATAAGAAAAAATTTCTCGAGATCAAATGGAAATGTAAATTATTAAATCAATCATGTATAAAATAAATAAGAGACAAATTTTTACAGAATAATGACCTTAAGAAAGAGCAAATTCCAAGAGTGTCCGTCTTAATTGCAACCGCTGTCATTTCAGCACACTTGTATTTTATCATTATGTTGTTATAAAAAATTTGATAATAAATATGTGTTATCATCAAAGTTTTCATAATTATTTTGATATTTCTGTATGCAATGCAAACAAAGAATTGAGAACATTTTTTAAAAATATTAAAACCAAAATCGGTAAATTTTATTATATATATATATAGATATATAGATATAGATATATACATTAGCAATAGAAAACACACTGTAAAAGAATACTTTATTAATAAAGAAAAATGAAATATGCTGCACCAATGGAAGCTGCGAAAAGTTTTGCTCAACATCGAAGCTATTTTTGAATTTAAATAAATGTAAGCAATGCTTTTAAATCTAAATTCAAAAAAAGGACTGAGCGAACTATTTCTATGGCTAATTTAAATATTTGCATTATTGTGCTTATTCCTGCAAAAATAAAGCTTAATATATAACATTAAAATACAATATTACTTTTTATGCTTGTAATTGCGTTTAACTTGCATGACGTTTTTTATTTAAAGTAGTATTTTTATCGTAAAGTACTTTTAAAAACAAAAATTACATTCTTTTTTAAATATTTCTTAATATATATCTTTTTAAAAATTTATCATTCTAACATGTATTTAAAATTCTGAAATTTGTTTTCTTTAATATTAGGAGAACACGCCTTCAATATTATCTCTCATAACTACTATTCTCTTTTCCTTCTAAATAAAGGAACACAATTAATATTAGCCCACAATGATAATAATCAAAAGAGAGAAATTCATGTCCAGCTTTCAAAAAATATATATAAAAATTTAATGAGGAAGTTATTAAAACAGGTATAATTTTTATTTTTATAAAAAAATTAAATCTTAAGAAAACACTTATCTTCATACATAAATTTTCATCAAGTATGTCAAAAAGTTTGTGACTCTGTAATCAAAACTTAAAAATGTGTCTTAAAAGTAATATAAAAAATATTTCAAATATTGAATTCTACTTGAAAAATATTTCAAATATTTAATTCTACTTGAAAAATATTTCAAATACTTAATTCTACTTGAAAAATAATTCTTGAATATCTCTATTTCTTTCCAAGTGTTGATTTAAATAAATAATAAGTTATTATTATAAATATTTAAAATAGTGAATTTCCTTCTTATATTTAATATATTATCAAATATATTGTTCTAAAAAAAATAACTTATTTTATTTTTACACTGAATGTTTATAAGCACTTTTGAACTTAAGCATTAGGCTGAGTATTCCATATAAAGAAATGTGTATTTCTGTATTTAATTACTGAAATATATTTTACCACATCCGTATTTACTTTGTTTCAAAACTATTAATAAATTATCCAATATTATAACTTTAAATTATATAAATAAATATTAGACAACAAAACTACAAGAATAATTTACTTTTTTGATCTCACTTCATGACTTTATGGCTTTGAGTAATAAAAACTGACCAATCATAAAACTTAAAATAAAAACAGAGCAATCATAATATGTGCAGCTGTTTTTTATAGCACTTAGACCAGCCAAGATCACTATGCTATCGTCTGTGGGAATTAAGGCCATTAGGGTGGGTCTTTCGTTTACAGAGCATCATAAAGGAGCAAGTAAGACTTTGCTCTAAATTTCTCCGATAGATGGCAATACTAGAGTAGTCACTCCCTCTGTTTCAATATTGATAAGGAGGGGGAGATAATTTTCTCCAGACCATTATACTCTTAGTATCGACTCAATAACCGACCACAGGATTTTTGATTCCATAGATTTAACGACCACGTATATCGTATGTACTCGGTGAGTGTTTGGTAGCATTAGGAATCGAACCCCACCTTTCTGGACAGAAGGTCGATGCCCCAACCACTAGGCTACTACGGCCCAATCTCATAATATGGAACATAAGCCAATCATAAAATTTCCATTTTATATGTCATATATTGGGATAAGTTTTTTATAACATTTTTTTGAAAATATTTCGCCTCCCAAATCTGTTTTATCTCGATTATAATGTATTAATCCTTGTATATTATAATTAATAATAATCATCATGTAGGAATAAAACTGTATAGTTATAGTAAAATTTAATGAAAAAAGTCCTGTATATGAAAAGGAGTTGCGCCGCTGTACCATTTCAATATGAACGAAGGCTTGTAATATTTCTGTTTTTTTAATAAAACATATGCCATAAAAGCAAACTCAACCATTACAGTATCAATAAACTATACACCATCAACATAATGCTTGTTTTCACTGAACATTCTCACCTCTCTATTGCGTTTTCTTAAAACATCTAAAAATATGGCACAATAACTACTATTTTTTGTCTCTAAATACCAAATAAAAACATCAAAAATTTAATAATTTCATATGCTAATATATATAAGAATGAAAAATGTGTTTGAATTCATTCATAAATATTTTTAAATATAAGTTGTGATAATAAAAATAAATTTTAAGAAGTGTCTCAATAATTCTATCCTATCGATAAAATTTTATAGAAATAAAGGACTTCTTTTCAGTACAGTCATTCAACAATAACCAGAGGTACTAAAAATTTGAACTTAAGTAGTTAATTTTTTTTAATGAAATCTAATTGATTTTTCGAATACAAAAATTCAAAAACTATTGTCTTTTACTACATGTAGTAGTTCAAACGTTTTAATGCCTTTCACTTCATCTTGCTGTTATATATATATATATATATGTTTTGAGAAAAAGTTTTATTGCTATACTATTGATATATAAAATGTAACAAATTCGATGAATTCAAATATAAAACCGTTAAATACAGTAAAATCACTAACCGTTTAATACAGTAAAATCGTTAAATACAATAAAACAATTT
The DNA here is from genome assembly GCA_030067965.1 of Latrodectus elegans. Lineage (NCBI taxonomy): Eukaryota > Metazoa > Arthropoda > Arachnida > Araneae > Theridiidae > Latrodectus > Latrodectus elegans. Next base: position 8,589,411 of record CM057820.1, read on the forward strand.
CCTTTATGAAAAATTATAATATTTACCTAATAAAATGTTTTCACGAATATACTAATAAAAAGATTTTGAGACATGAATGGATGCCCAAAATCAAATACGTAGTGATTTTGTGAAATATAATTTTTTATCAAGGAAGACTTTTAAATTAGAAAATACTTTTAATCGCCTTAAAATTTCTGATCATAAATCTTGTTCTTAAAATTGATTTAATTTTTTCAGAATTAAAATATCTTTTTACGTTTTACTATAATATTTTAATAATGTTCAGTAAGTATTATTTATCCCTTTTAGATGGGGTCTTATATAATTAATTTAATATAATATTATATTATATTTTATTAGACTAATTCTATAAAGCACAATAGTGTTTCAAGTTGAAATATTTATACTACATTTTATACTCAGCACATACCTCATCATAAATAGTTTATAAATTCAATGCACTATTCAGTTTTAAATTTAATACATATAATAAAGATAATACACTAATATAGGGTATCACAAGCTTTCAGTATTTGTGGTTCAATTTTTCAATCATAATTTTAATCGCACGTAATACCAATCATACTGTAAACCTGTATATAATAAAATGCGAACAATAATAGTTTTGCGTATTTTGACACTAACTCTACGCAACGACTTTAATTTTGAACATTACAAATTACCAAGAATGCTGAATTATTTTAACATTTGGCAAAACAGATTCTCAGCCTTGACAAAACAAGAATCCGGTGACTTTTTTTCAATGAATTCTGTTCTTGTGTCCACAATATCAGATATTCTCTTGCTTTCGAGAGAAATTCCGACTTGTCTCGAACATTCTGGGATATCGACATGTTTGCAAACATGAGTGTGTGCTTTCTCATAGGGAAGGGAATAATAATGCTAGTTTAAATTCTTGGCAGTCTCATTCAAGTTGGTCTTTTTATCACTAATGAATCTATATTCTATATATATGTCTAAGTTATATGTTTTCGTCTATGTGTTATATGTTTAATTTCAGTTTACTGTATTAAATATTCAAAGCAGAAAATTTATTCTGAAACATATATAAATTTTAAAAAGACGTAAAAGAGAATTAGATGATAGTTAAACATCATCAAGTAGACAGACGAACATATAATCTAGAAAATTTTCTCTGGAATACTTAAATTTTGTGCTTACTATTAATAAAGCAAAAAGCAATTTAGTAAATATATAGTCTATGAATATTAAGGCAGAAGTAGATGATGAGTTTTCTGCATTAAAAACAAGAGCATTTCGCACTCTATTATAATTTTTAACAGCCGACTTTTGTGAAGCTGGATTTTCTGCGATTGCTTCTTTGAAAACAAAATATAAATTTCAGTCAAATATAGAAAAAGACTGATAGAGTGTCTATTTCTAATATTAAACTTTCCTTTGAAAATCTTTCCTTTGTAACGCAGCCCCAAGGAATTATTAAATTTATTTTTAGTTGATTAAGTTTTAATTAACTTCATAATCAAAACTCATTAAATTGTGAGCGAAAGATAATAAGCTTTTATTTATACTAAGTTTTTTTAATTTAATAAGCTAATTATTGAATAGCATGCCAAAATGTGTTTTGTTTTGTAGGTGGGTGCTTTCATTTCAGTCAGTAAATCAACTTTTTAAATAATGTTTTCTCTTGGATATGTTCTCGCCACGTTCCTTTGTGCTCCCACCCCCGAAGAGGGTGCACCTTTCACATTGAGAATCACTGCATAAGTACACATAATATCACCCTCCCTAGAGATTTCTCGCCAAATTTGATAACCTTTATTTTTGACTATAATGTTGTCAGTTTTAACTTTACCAGTTTGAAATTTTGTTACTTTTCGGATTTTTTTTTGTTGTCCTGTTTTTTTTTTTTTTTTTTTTTTTTTTTTTTTTTTTTCCCTCTCGTGTTTTAAGTCATATTTGCGTGATTTTTTTTTTGGTATATTTGCGTGATTTTTTTATGTTGCAACAGGGTCTAAATTATCTTAGTGACGAAAAAACAGCAAAGGTCGCCATTTGGGAGAATGTACCCTACCAGTTACTAATAAAGATTCAAAAAATTAATATGATTTATATTAAATTTTTATGTATTAGAAAATTTAGACATATGCATCAAGAAATGTATTAGCCTTTTCAATGCATAGTTATTATGATATAAACTTATTATGAATTTAATTTTCGTTAACTTAATATTATAAAATCATCCATCATTAAAATAATGCTAATGTATCCATTTGTAATTTCAATCTTGAATACCTGATTTTATCCATGACATTTAATTTTATAAATCTCGATTCATTGCTTTTAATAAATTAAATTCATGAATTTTAGAATGAACTAGAATTACTATTCATTAAAAAACATATTTAAATTATTAATAAACAATTTTATTTCTCACTTTTGTTTTGAAAGATTCAACACAGCATATTATAGTTCTAAATACGTGTGTAATGCTTAATGTATTTATAAATTTCATTGATTTCATAAGTTCTTAGAAATTTAATTAAAACTTCAAGATTGTTATAATTTTATATTTTGAATTACGTTTCAAACGTTTTACATGTTTTTTATACTTTAAATTATCATTTCCAGTGTGTCGTTCTATCGTCTTTAAATAAACCTAAATAGGTTTAATATAGTAAATTAGAATTTAGACTTATTCAGTTATGTTCTTTTATGTTTCGAAATGTATTACTTTTTATCCCCAAAATAAATACTTCAAACTTAATTAGTAGATTCAAAAAATAACTTAATTTAAAAAAATTAGCCCAATTATAATTTTTTTAAGTAAATATACTATTCTTTCATTTTGCTATAAAATATGCTTTACACTATTTTTTCAGAATTCGGCGCTTTAAAAAGCAATTTTTCAAACATTAAATATTAGCAATTTTTATCAACTTTGTTTCGGTTAAATATGCAGTTAATAAGATGATGCAATAAAAAATATGTATCTCGACACATGAACATTATTAAAAATTATAAAGTTTGGTTTTCTATTTCGTTTTCAGTAATCAGAAACAACAAATGCGTTGCAATAATACTACACTTAATGACATTCATTTATACAATATTTCATTCTGCTTGGTATTATTCTCTGTCCAGAGAAGATCCATAATATTAGTGCATCAGATCTTAAAAGGAGAACCAAATTCAGTAAAACTAAGCGATATTTAAAGCAAGTAATTTAAGATGTTTCGTAAATAAGGAGATACTCACATCAGCGCAAATTTTGTGAGCATTATTTTGGGGAGTTTATGAAACTTTCATGAAGATTATTATCTTGCTGATAATATAATCTAAATGGATACACTTTGTCAAAACGTCAAGCTCAAAATCTCGAGATGAAGAACACTCAGAATAATAATTAAGAATTCTTTGATCCTGCTGATCTTAAAGTACAGAAGACGTGTGGTGGTAAATCCTGCCATGGTCAATCTGTTCTTTGTTCAGTCCGGTTGGCTACTTAGATGTTCCTCACAATTCCTCCGTTATAATCCGTAAAGGCAATGTCTCTTTAATCAGATTATAAAAGGACAGTAAATTCCCTAATGTTTGTCACTTTCAAAGATTAGTTTCCTGTCTGTATATTCGCGTTATATGTGTATTAAAATATATATTTTCAACAGCACCAAACATTAATAAAAATGCATTTTTCTTTTCGATATTTTCACATTTAAAAATAACATCATTGCTATATTATTTTGACACTTATTATTATAATAAAAGCTATCACATTAATTATTTTTAAATTCCATTTGTTTCAGAAAAGAAATTTCTTTAAATATTATTTTAAAATGTTTGTTAGGTTATCATCTTTGTAAGTATAAAATGCATACTTAAATAAGTTTATTTTTACAGATTTCAACTGAATAAAACAAATATTTTTAAGTTAAGAAAATTGTTTTGTTTTTAAGCGTTTCATGTGCATTTTTCATGTTTGGCATTTAATGTAATGCATATTTTAGTTAACATTTCAAAAATACAATATGTGTTTTCCCGTCAAGTTTTCTTTCATAATGATCTTAAAGACTACCATCTGCTTCTCATGACGATCATCAAATCTGCATAGATATATAATTCAATCTTTTAGATACACGATGTACTTGAATACAACACAACATTATCTTCTGTATAAAATGTGTTACACGTTCTTCTAGGATGATAGTATAACTTTCTCATAAGAAATCCTTATTATTAAATCTTTGACATGCAAATATAACTATTAAATTACGTATTATTCAAATAAATAAATGCAGCTTAATCATTCATTCAAACTGAAAGGATTCACTTGATAAGAGAGAAGATTTTACAAATTATTTATTATACAGTTTTAATATTTTTATAAGAAAAATTTCTGTGTTCTGTTTACACCTATAGGAACTATTTTTAACTAATTGATATATTTTTATTGATATTGCAATTAACAAAAATACAGCAATTAAATAAATGATATCATTTAAACCATATATAATAAGATATTAAAATTAAATTTTAAAAAAAAATTTGTTTATTTACTGTATTTTTCTTTACGAAATGTTTCTGGTCATTTATTTAAAACACATTCACACTTTTTTGTAAACTTTTCAATGTAAATCATATACCGGGTGATTATAATTAAAGTCCCGATTTTAAAAATCGATAATTTTAAAACTACTGGTCAGAATGACTTGATATTTTAGCAGAACAATCGTAAGACAATGGAATTTTGTTTAGCGAAAGAAAAAATAGTTCCAAAATGTCTGGGTAATATCAGGAGGAAAGTCCAAAAATGTATTCGTTAAACACAGAAATGTTGTTAGCCAAAAGAAAAAAATTAGAGTTCAGGGATTTACTAACGGTTTATTAGCGAAAAGACAAGAATACAGCGACAACAGCGATTATGACAAAAAAAGAGCTTCATGGAATCAACACCTTGCTGATGATTAAAGCATAAGTTGTTCGATATGCCCTCCGCTTTGTTCCGCTACTAATTGGAAGCGCAAAACGGCATGCTCCACAACAGATCGGAGGGTATCTGTACTGATGCAATGGGTATGATGTGTTATGCTTGCCTTCAAGTCGGCTAGATTCTGAACACTCCTGCTCTAAACAACATTCTTCAGGTACCCCCAAAGCCAGAAATCACACGGGTTTAAGTCGGGAAACGTGGCGGCCACGTTGTTGGAAAATGACGGTTTATGATCCTGTCATCTCCGAAATTAGCACTCAGTAGCTGCTTCACAGGAATAGCAATGTGCGGAGGAGCGCCATCTTGCATGAATATTGTGCAATCCACACACTGACGCTGCTGAAGTGCCGGAAGGACATGGTTACGCAAAAGTGTTTCATACCGCTTGTCAGTAACGGTGCAGGTAACGGGACCCGCAGGTGTGATCTCCTCGAAGAAAAACGGACCAACGATAAACTCTGCCGTTTTTCCGCACCACACAGTAACCTTTTCAGACTGAAGAGGTAACAGATGTAGCTGGGACGGATTCTCGGTTGCCCATATCCTGCAATTTTGCGTATTTACAGAAACTTGCAAATGAAAGTGGGCTTCGTTAGACCACAGAATACTCCATGGCCATCCGTTGTCCACTTCCATCCGGGCAAGAAATTGCAGTGCAAAAGATTGACGTGCTTCCAGGTCAGCCGGTAGCAACTCCTGCACATGAGTTATCTTATACGGATAACAGAGCAAGATCTTCCGTAGGATTTTACGCACCGTGCTGTTCGGCATACCCAGCATTCGGCCAATTCCCCGTACACTGCTGATTCCAACATCACTGTTAGTCTGTTCTCGTAATGCTGTAGCCACAGCTTCCACTGCCGCAGCGGAAACTGGTTTTCTTCCTCTACCCCGTTTAACGTCAAATGAACCGGTCTCTTCGAATTTAGCAATCATTTTTCGCAGACCTTTTGCGGTTATTGGACCCCATTTAATGGATTTTAGTGTCCGAAACTTCCTAATAGCTGTAAGTGCACAGTCATCGTTCTTATAAAAAACTTCGGCACATTTTAGAACTATTGTTTTTCTTTGCCAAATAAAATTCCATTGCCTTACGATTGTTCTGCTAAAATATCAAGTCATTCTGACCAGTAGTTTTAAAATTATCGATTTTTAAAATCGGGACTTTAATTATAATCACCCGGTATATCGCTCTCTTTAGCAGTTAAATTCTTGTTTTAATTCAAAACTTCAATATTACATATTTAATTTCGCCCAAGGAATAAAAAATCTTAAATACATTTTTCATTTGAAATTATGTTTATTAATAATATTTAGTAAGTTTCATAAAAAAAATCAGAATTTTAATTATCTATTCTATAGATCATTTGCGTAATACAGTTATATGTAATTATATTTAGTTGTATATATATGTGTGTGTGTATATATATATATATAACTGTATATAACTATATATAAATATATATACATATTTATATGTTATTGCTTAACATTTTATAATGAATGGCATTTGTGTGCGTAGTGCATTCCAGAAATTTTGCTAATAAAATTACAATTATAAATTTATTTCTTTGAATTTTCATTCATTGACTCAAAATTTAATAAATCTTTTATCACTTTTTTATTTCTTATACTTTTTTTTCTGTTGATTCTTGGATGAAATTAAATAAATATAAATTTTTTTTCATGCATTAATAAAATAAATTAGATATTATATTATTTTTCCAGTTGTTGTTGTTATCGTGTGCCAAATGGGCTGGCAACATGGGGAACGCTGCTCCACTTTTCCAACTGAACCATATTTTGGTGTAGAGTCTGACTTCTTGAGTACACACATGCCATAGGGACCCGTTTATAGGGTAGGCAACCATTCACACCTCATTCATACAAGGAAAGGACAAAGACAGGATAGATAGAGAGAGAAAATACATCCATGCCCGAACTGGGATTCGAATCCAGGACCTTTTTATCCGCAGTTAGACACGCTGACCACTAGACAAGTTGGCTAGCATCATTTTTCCAGTCGTATTTAATATCAATTCTAAAGGAATTCCTTATTAGAGCTTTTAACAGTTTAATTTTTTCCAGTTATTTACGATTTCCAAAAAGAGAATAAAAATAACTTTTTCATAACCAATTGCGCTTAATTTCTTTATGTTGTCAATTTCTGGAAATTGAAATTTAAGATTTTCACGTATCATGGGTTAGCTTCAGCTGTTGATTAATTTACTTTGAATTATATGACACTTCTTCATCATAAGAAAAAATCCAATATTTATCACACCTCATTAAAACTGGAATCGCACAATATAATAGAAGAGAATATTTTAGATAAAATTAGATAATATTATTTAAATTTAATAGTGTGCATCTATAACAGACACATTTTATTATCAATTTACAGAAAATGTAATATTCTTAAAAAAATTATATTTTATGAAGTTAACAGTATTAAATATTAATGTTAACGATATTTTAATCATTGTAGAAAATATGTTTTTATTACAATTTGTATGGATCTTTGCTTACATTTTTAAATTTAAATTTTTCGAAACAAAGTTCAATATTTTATAGAAAGAATATTATTATGCTATAAAAAGCATTAAATGATACGCTTTCACCTTTGTAAAGCAAACGACAGATTTGCTTTCAAATTACAACTGCATAAACTTGATTTATTTGTTCGAAAGGAATGTATCTAAAGTTAAAATCAATTTATTAAAAACAATAAATAAATAAAATGCATATTTTTTATAATAAATACACAACATATTTTTCAAATATTTGTGGCTAATGAGTTATTTTTAAATAAAAATTTCTATAAGGAAATCATTTTAGGAAGTCAATTTTAATATTCTGCCTTTTTTTAAAAAATAACGAATTATATTTTCATACACGTATTATTCAAACTTTATTGTAAAAACCTAAAATTCTAGAAAATATTCTATTGTATTACTCTAATTTAATTATTAAATGTTGAAATGGATATACGTTACATTCAATATTGCTATATACTTTGTAAATTTCAATCTAAAAATTCATTTCAAATGTCTTATTGTGTTAATATTTGTATTTTAATTACCATATATTTTAAATTAAATCAATTTAAGTTTCAAAGATTAATTTTATTATTAGAACATAAGCTGAAATCACATTACAAATAAATGTAAATGCTATACATAGATTTCCATTTTGTAAATGAGAGAGAGAGAGAATAAATACTTTGATTTTATCAGTTATTCTCTTTAATGCTGAGATATCTTAATGCATCGATTTTTAAAATCCAATATTTGTGCTATACATCCAAAGCTCTAAAACAAATTAAACATGTTTTCGGGAAAGGGATTTATTCCCCTTGGTTTACTGAACACTTCAGAAATTTCAGCGATATCTAAATGTTTAATAGGGGAAACAGTCACATGGGATATCTCATTAGCTACAAAGTCAATGATAATGTAAAATGCCTTACAATTACAAATTTTCCATTTAAATTCTCTTTATTTCAGCTATATATAGGATAACGAAATCAGTCAAATTCATTTTCATCAATTATTGTTTGGGAATTTACAATAAAGAATCTTATACAAAAAAAAATTAATAAATAAATAAAAGTCAATGCACATTTGTTCAAAATGCAAATATGTTATATAAAAGATTGCACCACTTAATATACAATTTAATTTTAAATCGAAAAGATTATAAAATTTTGAAATAAATAGTATATTTTTTCAGACTTTCGAATTAAACTTCAAAATATAAGTAATACCCTTTAAGGAATATTTTATATGTAATCTAAGGTTCTAATTTTGCTTTTGTTTTCTAACTCTAATCAGTGTTCACAAAATAAAGAAAGAAATTGAAATTATCACGCTTTAATTCTTATGATGTGAAAATTTTTGTATCTTCATTAATATAAATTATCTTTAACTTTAATAACACAATACTGTTTGTTGGAAATGTGATACAAATTTTGAATGATCAATAACGTACTAAGTCAATTTTAAAGTCGAGTTTGTTAGCATAAATTAAGAGGTACTTACTCGAATAATATTAAGAAATCTGAACAAATTTCATTAATTATTAGTTAAAAATTTATTAAATATTTTAATACTAATACATATAAAATGACAATAACTAATTAGAAGAAAATATTAAAAGTAAAAAGAATATAAGTAAACAATTCGCAAAATATTAAACAGGAATAAAAATTCTTAATTTATTCTTCTACAATAGAACATTTTATTTTGAAAATTTTCCTCTTGTGCGGTAAACTTACTTTTTCTATTAAATTGGAAATGAATGCATCCCAAGATATAATTCAAAATTTATAAAATTTTTGAAATTAACCCTTAGGTAATTTTAATAGCTTCGAATTCTTTGAAGTAATAAAAACAAGTCGAAGCTATTTTTCTGTAATTATAAATAAATTATTATCGTTTTAGCATTTTAATAACTTTACATTACCTTCTCAAAAAATAGATGCTTTAACCCTTTCTTTAGCTTACAAATACAAACGATAAAGTTAAAAAAACTTACAATTATATCAATAATTTTATAACGCTTCCAAGATTTTTTTAAAAATACTTTATTTTCGTACATCAGACTTTTATTAGAGAAATGGCATTGTTAATATTATTAACTTTACAATTGTTCTATGGTAAACATTGATTTTTTAAAAAAAACATTTAAGTGGAAAGGCATTTTATTTTTCTAATTTAATTTCTAATACTTGTTCAGGAAATCCATTAAATTTTACTGAGATAATAGATTCCAATTAATTGGATATAAATACCTACATTCTAAAAATCATTTGTTAATATTTGATTTACATGAAAATAATGCAACAACTTGCATATATTTTAAATCTTTTATCGAAGATCAGATTATACCATTTTTCTATGTAAATTCATTTCATAACATACAGATTTCATGTAGGGAATATTTACTTAGTGGTATGTCCTCATTAGAATAAAAGATGGCATGTTTTATCCCAACCACTGGTGAAGAGCAATACGTGTTATTGTCATCGTACTTTTTTTTCATGCATATATTTCTAGATTATAATTTTGAAAAATTTTAATTTACTATTAACAACTCTTGAATACATTTCAATATGTATTAAGAACAGTTTGTTCAAGAAGACATGGTGTTTCACAATAACCATTTGTTACTATAAGGCCAGCATCTCACAGTAGTAGATAGATACTGTAAGGCTTTGGACAACTGGAAATCCTAGAACCCTAAAATAAACCTCTGCTTATTCAGCAGCAAAAATAAGGATTTAAAATTTTAAATCTGAAATCATAGCTACTTGAGTAGCTCTTGATTATGCCCTGACCACTGACAAAAATAATATTTTGATTTTGATTGATAGCAAGTTCTATTCAGTATTTCAAAGACTGGCCTAAAATATATCATCCTTGATCCAATTATTTTACTGATTCTCTATGAGACTGATCTGTAAAAATCTATATGCCTGCAGTGGATTCTATTTCATGTTGGGTTAAATGGACATAAGACATTTCCAAATACGATTGTAATCTTCCATCCAATATTCAAATGAGCTTATTCTCGTCCAAATCTACTCCTCAAACAATCAGAAACTGTTCACTGCTCGGCGTCTCTCTCCGGTGCATCAATAGTATGCTGTAAACAATCAGGGTCTGTCTCTATCTTGTAATGACCGCAATCGGCCATGTCGTGATTTAAAAATGGGCACTTAAAAAGCTTAAGGTCCCTCAATGGGGAGAGGATTTTTCCGTTGTTCCTGCTCAGCTTCTTACTGGTGTAGGATCCGCTTGGAGTCAGCTGTGTTTGCGCAGGATAAAATCTAAGCAGATGTTGTGCATCGAAGCCTTTTGGACCTGGTGTAGGCTTTCCTACACCAGGGGGTAAGTAGTAACAACAAAAACTATCTGCTTATTTAGCGTTAGGTGTTGCCTACATGGAAGTCTTTATAGTGGATTAAATAAAGAAAATAGTTTATGAGGTTTGAATCCTCTCTCATGAATTCTCTGAATATTATTGCGTTTTGTACACGATAATTATATAATGCTACATTTTAAAATGAACCCGAAACTTCTAAAAGCATCCAATCTCAAAGTGATTAAATCAGTCTAGGAATCATTTAACACCAAGGGAATGTTTCCTCCAACATTATTTGATAAATAATGCTGTCTTTAAAATACCTCAACCGATGTCGTTTAAAATAAAAGTACAAATTGTAATGAAGAAACATAAGACTATGGAAAACCATTCCAATTAATCAACATATAACTTAAAATAAAACTTTGCAGAATATGAAGCAATATAAGATAAGATCGCTGGGATGAGATACCTCATGAATTGTTGTCACAGATTTACGTAGGGATTATTGTTTATACTTGAAAATCATTCTTTCATTCTTTTTTTAAGCAATCTTCAGAAATATAGATTCGCAATTTCCGCACTTAACAGATATACTATTGTATAACATTTTCTGCTTTTGCACTTAAAATACATATTTTGTACTGAGTAATTGATAGCATCAGAAATCATTGCAAGTCGTAAAAGACTTGTTAATAAAACATTTTTATGGATTGCATAAAACTTTTTAAAAGTATATTACATTTGACTTGGTGTATTGACTGCTTCCCTATTCATAACGTATTCAGAGGAGATTATTTAAAAATGTGATATATTTCTTGACATTTCATAGAATAGAGATTAGTTATACAAATTTCTTGATATTTTATCGAGTGTAGACTAACTCTCGAAAATTTCTGAAAGTTATCTTTTATTATATCCATCATCATAAACTGCAAAGAGGATTTTTCATAGTTTTTTGAACATATTTAATTTATGAAAATAAAACACATGGAGAAATCTTAAGCAATCGTTTCTAACAGTTGAGCCCTTCAAAATACGAAGACATAAAATTCTCTTCTTTCAAGAAACATTGAATCGAATAGCAAATAAATAACCTGAAATCAATTCTGTATGACTATGTCACTGTAAATCATGTATGGCAGAATATTCCTTATCGATAATATGAAATAATTATCAATTTCGTCTTTACAATTTAGTATTTTTAATAAAATATCATGCAAATCATAGACGTAAAAATGAAGTTTATTCATAAGTTAAAATAAAATAATAAAATATAATAAATTTACCTTTCAGTATATTCATCCCATTGTAAGAATTAAATGCAAGCACACTATAAAATGCTAAATTATTCATTTGTATAACTGTTATAGACCTATAATAAATTAACCTTTCAATATATATGTTTACCTATAAAAATAATAAAATATTTATACATTGTACATCTAATATAAATAAATTGTCAAAAAAATAACATTATTTAATTAAATATTTTTTAATTTTAATAAATAAAAGCTACTTTCTAGTCAATATACACATTAAAATATTTATTTATATTCCTCTGTTTACTACCTTACAATATGTTTCATAAAATTAATCTATGTGCATTGAAACATTTAGTAACCATGTATTGTCAACTAACAGATCTTTAAATGAGTGGAAGAGTAATATGACGTATTTCGTGCATCAGTTAATGAGCTTCTGTCTCTAGTAATTCGCTTGCTGTAGTGACAGACAAATACATAAGCCATCATCATAACTTATTAAGCTTTCCTTTTCTGTGCTGCTTTCTGTTTTATCAGATTTGTCACTCAACGCAGAAAAAATACAAATTAGAAGATATCTCTATAGACGTAAAAAGGTATACGAATTAGGTATTCATTTATATATATATATATATATATATATATATATATATATATATATATATATATATATATATATATATATATATATATATATATATATATATATATATATATATATATATATATATATATATATATATATATATATATATATATATATATATATATATATAATTCAATATATATATATATATAATTCACGATCAACTAAACTTAAAAATTCCCTCAACCTATTACTTTTGAGATTATTTTAAAAGCTTTTGCATAAAATGCAACCAAGATCAGGAAATTGTTATCTTAAATTGTAAATAAGAGCCTTAAATTATTTATTTTTGATTCTACACTGCAATTACTGTAATGGGTGCTTTCTTTAACATAAAAAACGAATAGAATAAATAATTTTATAAGCATAATTAATGTTCATTTTAAAAAACATTTTACTGAATTGATTTATGGTAAAATGGTTGTTTCTTTCGTTCCAGTTGAGATCACGATTATGCCAATTTATAACTTTTCTCATTGATTTAAAATATTCATGACATCAGATGACGTTGTCACATCATAATGAGATGGCTTTGTAAGTCGACTTGTCGACAAATGACATCCTAATGAGTCGACTTGTTGACAAACTTGCTTCCTGCCATCAATTCACATTCTTCGAATGGCAGCAAACAAGGAGAATTTCACTATCGAATGATTGAGTTTCGTTGGCGATGAGAAAAATCAATTCGTGATTTTTACCAGAATTTTTTTAATATACATTTTTACATTTGTAAAAGTTTTTCAAAATCACGGAAATTACCTGTGGTACTAAATAATTAGTTTTCAAAACTTTATTGATATTACTTCCACAACTGAACAAGTTGAAAAGAGAACCGAATAAAAAGGAATATGGGAAAGAGAAGACTAAACATCCACTTTATAGTTAGTTCAAATTGACAAAGACGTTTTTATAGTTTTCATTTTGATTTTCTTCAGAACCAAAAATAATATCAATTTTTTTTTCATTTTGAACTTACAAGATATTAATAGTTACCAACATTTTTATTTAAAATAATTACAGTATCTCCAGTCACTTCTAATCCGTTTATACGATTGATTTGCGATTTGCTGATAAAAAAATGAGAATTCATGTCAAGTATTATTGAAAATTTTCCTTTTTTTTAATGTGTTAAATACAACAAGTATCCTAATATAAGAAATACGTTTGAATATTGCATTAATTTTGGCATCGATCTTGAATTAAAATCGGTCTTTCAAATTACCTTTGAAACATTATTTGAAAATTATATTTAGTTTTTGTAAACTTTCCAATATTACTGAGTCCAAATAATAAGTTCCAGAACATATGAAAACTAACTTTTATAAAATTAAAATATAATAAAATTTGATTTCAGGAAAATTATTAAAACAAAATAGATTTGAAGTTCGCTCTTAAATAAATTCATCTGTAGTAAAACAAAACAGCATATAAAGAGTGTGTGAAAATAATATGTAAAGTGTGTGTGGGTTAACAGAACAGAAAAAATAGTTCAAAAAATAAATTATCCAAAATAGTGAATATTTATACTCTAAGGCATTGGTTCTCGCATATTTTTTCCCAAAAGCACTTAAAATATTAAATAACAGGAAAATAAAATAATGTTTTTGATTTTATTTAAAAAAGACAAAGCAACATTTATATTGATTATTTGCTTTATTCCTATTTAAAATACAGATTTAAGAGTCAAAATTTAATATAAGTAAATACTTCTTGTGAAAATGTGTATCAGATTTTAAATATTTATGTATTTGAAATATTTTTATCTTAAAGTCTATCGATTGTTTGATAATCGATGATAGCTTTTAGGGTGTTTACTCTGATATAAGGTATGGGCAATGGAGCGAGAAGCACGCGCCTACTTTAAGTGGTTGAAATCTCATTTCTAAAGTGCATTTTCCTTTCGGAGTCCGGTTAAATATTTAAATTTCTGTATGTGCTATTAAACTTTATTGAATTTTATGAATAGTGTATTCATAACCAATATGATTTAACTATTTATACATCCTTTTCCTATAACACTTTCTGGAATAAAAATACATCTCTAATTTCTATGCTTAAAAACTATTTCTAATAAATCCTTTAAAATTTAACAAAACACCATAAATCTCATCCTATTTTAAATGTGAAAAAACTATTGCACTTAAATATCTGTGTACGAATTTAATGGAATGAATATTAGATAAAGTCAAATGGCGCAGGAATATGCGATAAATATGTATTATTTTAAAATCAAACTTCTGCGTAAAATATGTAAGACGTGAACATATAAATTTTAAGCTTAAAATTAAAACAAAGTAATTAAATTATAAATATTAAAAAAAATCCTCTCAAAATTTTTTGCTTATTTTTAGTTATTGAAATGTACTTTACTAATTGACCTTATTTGCCTTACCTACATAATAAATGTTATTTTTATAATAACAGCTTAAAGCTTGGAAATCTGTTTTTAAATTGAAATGCTACTTAAATATATACGAATATTTAATCAGTACATTAAATTCTACGGATTAATGTAGTGTTGAAATGTATAACATCCCTTTTTGGTAAGATATTGTTTAATAAGGTCATTATCTTCCATATTTGAAAATGACCTACAGTAACTTAACAGTTGGAAGTTAATGCACAATACTCTTTAGTTAATGCACACTAACCTTTCAACATACTTTCATTTCACTAAGGGAGAGAAATGGGAAGAACCACCAAAAAACATCCTCAAAAAGTATGTTTCAACTGTCGAAGACCATAGTCGTTTTCTTTCTATTCAACCTCGAAACTTATACTCTAATGATTAAAAACCAACCATTAGCTCATCATAAATACTTAAATTCTCTGCGTTTAGGAATTTATGATGAGTTTTTCATGAAGCTGCCAAAATTTCATTGGTTAAGAAATTGATTTCTTTTAATTTACCTGAGACCACCGAGATTACAGCACTATACTGGTCAAAATTAAGACAGTTGTGAAAAATTTTACTTTTTATTGACAATAGTAATTGAAATATAGAAAGTATTTCCGTGAAAAAACCATGATTTATACAAAATCTAAAATTAAAATTTTATTTCTTTATAGTTCAAAAATATATATGGTTTTCATCATAATTTGTAATTGGTTCTAATATCACATCTGCTCGGTAGGGGTCAAACCCTATCAATGAAACCGTTGAGTTTAATGAAGTCTGATGCAACAGGTGGACAATTGTGGATATCGTCCCAGTCCAGTCCAAGGCACTCCAAGATGTGCTGTGGTGATATCTTTTCTAGCCGGCATTTAGGACAAAGAGGAAACCCCTTGCAACCCCCAATGACTATTAGACCTTTCAAGTGCCTACTCCTGGTATAATCACCTAAGGCAAGAAGGTCGCTCCATTAATCCCAGCTAAAACTAACAGGTAATGAGTTAAGACAGACTTCTACCTTAGGCCTTGGAAGACAGAAACTGCTTTACTTCTATCAATATGTTGACAAATATAGTCATAAGGGAAATCAATGTAATGCAAATCGTTGTATCCCGTTTGAATGAGAGGAATTTGTCAAGAAAAATTCCAAAATGAGTGTATTTCGTTGAAAAGAAATCCATTGTCAAATATATCTGTATAATAATGAATTTTACAATTAGTACTCTCTCTATCTTCTCATTTAACGACCTTTGATAAGTGCACCTGATTTTACTATACTTGATCAATTGCCTCAAAATAATTTATACTTTATTTAATTGACATCTGAATTTAAGTTCAAACTTATTTTCAGATATCTCATCATAATACAATATTATATTACGCATCAAAGCACAAATAAGAAAACAAATAAAATAGAAGTTTTAATAATCGAGATATTAATATATGCCAAACATTAGAAATTGCTTTATACGAAAGCTGTTAAAAATAGGATTACTAAAATATAAGTTACAAAATTCAAATATTTAACTGTACAAATAAAAATTCAGATAATTAAACATACAAATAGAAATCAATACGTTATGTATAAAGAAAAAGAAGCACCAAAAAAACCACCTTTATTAAAGGATGTTGATGTGGTGACACAAATGCATAGTTTTCTGCTAATGGAGTAAGACAAATGTCTAAAATTGTGGTCAATGCAAATTAAATTGGTTGTTGTTGTTGTTACGAATGACATGACACTAGGACAAGCCGAACTCGCTATGCCTTGACTATGCAAATTTAAGTCTATTGGGATTGTATTTCATTTAATCAGAGAACTATGAAGGTGAAAGTATGACTTTTGCCCTTCAAATCCTCCGATAGATTGCAACATCACAGAAGATCTACTCCCTCAATTTTGGCATTGATCTGAAGGGGGAGTAAATTTCTTCAGACCACTGCACCCATGGTAACTGCTCAACGACCAACCACAGGATTTTCGATTCAGATTTAAACACAGATATAACGAGCACGTATATCGCACGTAGTCAGTAGGTCTTTTTAGGCAGTGGGAATCGAACCCCACCCTTCCGGAAGGAAGGCCGATACCCTAACCACTAGGCTACCACGGCCTACAATTAAATTGGTTGACATACAAATGTGCAAATCTATAAAAGAATTAGTAGTTTGGGGTGGAAATTATTGAAAATATTGGAAAATGTTTTCTAAAGAAACATTGAATATTGTTCAAATAATTATTTAAATTATTAATAAATAATGTTATTCTGGTTTCTGAAGTCAAACCATGTTTTTCTTAATTCAAAATAAAAGCAATATTTTGTTCGTAAGTTTTTTAAATAGATATAACTTCTAAAGAAGTAATAAAACTATCATTTAGAGAGTATTGTAGAGGAAAATTTTAAGCAACATTTTTTGTTCGTAAGTTTTTGAAATAGATATAACATTTATAATTAATTTGGGAATTACAATTCAGCAAATTTAAAATTTTCTACTATAATACTATTTAAATGATAGTTTTATCACTTATTTATAAGTGATAAAACTATCATTTAAATAGTATTATAGTAGAAAATTTTAAATTTGCTGAACTGTAATTCCCAAATTAATTTCAAGAGATAAAAGCAGTCACGTTTATTGATAAATCAGTAATTTGTTCAATAAAAGTATGGTAAATTTTGTAAACTAGTGAAATACGTAAATGTTTGCTTGATAATTTCAATTTCTGTTGTCTTGATAGCAGTTTGCTGTACTAAAGATACAAAATTAGTATCTGGTACAGATTTACTTTTGCGCCATAATTTTCTTAGAACCTTAGCCATATATGTTTTGCATATAGATAAAAGTTAGTTGTAGAACTTTTTTGTCAAAACATAGTTGCAACATATTCCTATGTTAGTGTCGCAAATCTATACTTTTATTCAGTGGCAACAAAACATTTTGTTTTTGCTACAAAAAAGTTTATTGTTTAATCCCTTCAGTTTTCAGTCAACAATGTTGTTGAATTTCTTATTTTGAGATATCATTTATTTTGAATGTTACTTTTCTCTGTAATTGATTTCAAATAAATGAAAAATTGCTTTGTACGTTACTCATAGTAAAAACATTTTAAAAATATTTAATATAGGCAATCACTCGTATCAAGAGAATTAAACACTCAAATCATGACTATTTTATAAAATATTTTCTTCTAATAAGGAAATCAAATGTAGTTTTTAAATAGGTTGCAGCTTTTTATATTTGTTGAAAATGTCAGTTCTAGAAATACAATTCTACTAAATATAAACGCATTAATAAGATGTATATTGTTTCAAAAATTTTAAAAATGTAAAATGGTGTTCTAAATTTACAATGTTATGAAAATATGAAATTTATAAGAAATTTATTGTTTCAAGAAACTAAAAAATGTAAATTGATATTCTGAATTTATGATGTTATGATAAAATGAAATTCATAAGAAATATCCTGTTTCAAGAATTTAAGAAGTGTAATCTAACATTCTGAAATTATGATATTATGAAAATATGAAATTATGAATTATGATGGAAGAATGGACTTGTCAAATATTGTTCAGTATAAAGCAAACAAATAGCATTTTGACAGTTTCAGTTTTTGATGTATTAATAAGTTTAAGTATTTCTTTTAGTAATGTAATTGTTTTAACTGCTATCAATAAAACAGATAAAAACGATTAATGTTTATAAAATATTTTTTATTTTATTATGAATATGTATTCCTTTTTGTTAAAAATATAATACCGTCAATTGGCCTGCAATTCTTAAATTTATAAGCCATAAATAAGAAACATTTCTTAATAATTTAAGTATACAACAAAGTTAAAATTACAAAATATATAAATCCTGTTTTTGAATGTATCAAATATTATATATCTATTTCAAGATACAAACCAATTCTAAACCTTGATTTTTCAATTTGTATCAAATTGCTTTTTTTAACTATAATCAGTCGTTATTAAGTAAATCTACGTAATAGCGAATGTAGTCCCTTTAACTACTGATTACAATTTTACAAAATAATATGTATGATACTATTATTAAAAATAAAAAGTTACTTCTAGTTTTTTATTTATAATTGTTCCATTAGTTTAGAAAATAACGTGTTGAAATCTTAAAAAAAATTATAATATAAGCACATGATTCCAATTATAACTATAAATAGGAATAACAAAGCTTCAGGGACATATATTATTAAAGTTCCACGTCACAATATGTAACAATAACGGCACATTACATATAATTTCACAAAACAGTTACATAAAAAGCGTCTTTCTGGGGGGGGGGAATTCACTAGTTGCGCCTAGCGCCATCTACCCATTTAAACAGGGAAGGTAGCTGTAATTATAAACACTATAATAATAGATTTATATAAATACAAATTAACAAGTTTTTCAAATTGGAAAATTACTAAAGAATTATATTATCAAAACTGATATATAAAAAGAAGGATTAATTTACATTAAACATTTTTCCATTGAGTGTTGCATTTAATTTTTAGCCAACTACATCATATATGTCTCTTATAATTTCTTAAAGTTTTAATGCTCATCTTGTCTTCTAGCAGTGTGTTACACCTTAGTATCGATTAAATTATTAGTCAAATATAACAAGATAAGAATAACCTAAAATAACATAACAATAATGTACTTAATTAACAATAATACACGGGAAATCACGCGAAATCTTAGCAATAATAATCAGTTTTTCATTATTTAATGAACATAATTGATTTTAATTGACATTTAAAAAACGGTATATACTTGTTTCAATTTAGTATTGTAATATTAACAATGAAACAATCGGTCGTAAAATTAAAATAAATCCCCATTGTAAATAAAGAAAAGAATTAAAAATTTCTTAAAATTACCATTTAAGAAAAACAAACTTCCTTGAAAAGTGTTCTAAAAAAGCAAAGAAGTTGACCCAATGCCTTGTTTGATAAATGAAACACTAATAGGAGCCGGCAATGTAATGTACCTGGTGGATTAGCTTATCTTTGGGGATTAACTGAAATTGTAACGGATGAAAAGTTTTCCTTAAAAAAACGAATTGTTTTTTAAGCCTGAAAATTATAATCGTGTAGTGTTTTTCTTTAACCAAGCTTATATTCGCTTTTCGAGGAAGTATAAAAAAAGGTAACCCAGAAAAAAATAGAATTAAAACTTTTACGTCCAGTCGATGTCACATCTTAAATGATATTCTTTCAGTGAGAAAAATATAAATCATTGAACATAAGGGATTTAATTAATAAGCAAAGTATTTGAGAATATTATTTTAGCAATTTCTATTTTGAATGTTCTATGAATAATGATAAAGTAGAAATTAAGAAGATTTTTCATCATTTTAAATGTTTTGAAAATGTGTTCTATTTTAAATTTTATTTACTTAACCAGAACATTATTCTTCTATTATTTGAGTAAATATCTTTGAAATTACTTTTCATTAAAGCAACAACAAAAATCAAATGCGAATATACACACATAGACCTTCTTAATTGTAAAATATCATCCCAAGATATTATTATTGAACAAGAACTGGAATCATGTACTAAGAGTTGATTAAGCAATACTTTCACAAACAAAGGAATCAACATAATTAACTTAAATATAAAGCAGGTTCTTGAATATATTGCCTAAAACCCACGTCATTGGAACCAAATTTTGTTAATTTGTAATACTTTACATATTAATATATTTAAGAGCTTCAAATATTTTCAAAATGAACAAATTATTTTTCCGTTCTTTCATGCAAACTACGCTCCATTCACAGTACTTAAGAGTGAAACTAGTTTTAAGTAATTAACAAATTTACCAGTAAAACAACTTTATCAGTAATTATATTTCAGACGCAATTATAATAAACATTGATTCATATATAGACAGTAAAGATCATGTCAAAAGCATTCGAGTGTTGTACCATTTAAAATATAAGATTTTGATGAGCAATTTAAGATTTTACAATTTAGTATTCGAAAATAATGTTAACACTTTAATTTTCGAAAATTTATAATTTCTTCCTTAGAATCGGATATTTATTTTTATGAAGTCAAGGTCTGAGAGAGACTATTAATTATTATCATTTTTTTCACATACAAAGAAAATAAGATTTATTTCATTAAGCATTTTCTTATGTTAAAATTAGCGAAAATATTTTAATTTATTGGAAAATTTAATATTTTCCTTTAAAACATCTGTGATTTCAAATCTTACATAGAGAGTTAAAACTGTGATTCTTCAAACTATCAAATATATATATCATTTCAGAATTTATACTTCGAGTGTAAGCAGTCTATTTTCTTTTTTAGAGGGGGAATTAATTTTAATGTATATTAGTTTTCATTAAACTAGATATCGAGTGTGTCTTCATAAATGTCTTGATAGCATAATTTCTTATCAAAATTATCTAAATATTTTCGTACAAAATCATTATACTTTTCAATAGATAACACTTAATAACTATTGACCATAATGGAAATGTTAAATTGTTCACTTAATACAAATTTCCTAAAACATTTTGTATTAAATTTATTAAGTGAACAAATTTGTATTAAGTGAACATCTCCATTGCAGTTTTAGAGGGTCTGAATTCCATCATGTTGCTACCACAGTTTAACGATATATGTACCTATGCAAATAGAAGAAATGCGATCCAGCAGTTGGCCAATTGGTATAACGTCAGAGATAGTGCAGGTGCAGACATCCTCAGGAAACTAGAACAACTTTCCCTTTCTCGTCTTATTCCCTTCTAGAGGATTCTATATGACGTCAACGCTGCCGGAAATGAAATTGCAGACAGTCTGGCCAGATCTGGTGCTAGAGTTATTTTCTAAATAGAAGTCCATTTTAGATGGTTCCACTGGTACACTCCTGATATCAGAGTTAGTGCACTGGCAACTCATTTGATTCAGGGTGACAGTAGAGAAGATCAAACTTCCCTTACCAGATTCCATACTGGTTATGTGTCATCAATGACATTTTTGGTGGTAATAAACAATTCAAAATTTCCACAAGGTGTTCTTATGTACAGGCTTTCGTTTTATTTAACATAAATTATTTTAATTTATTTCGGGCTCACAGGCAGGACTTGGTTGGTTAAGATCTCCTATTGGTAGTGGAGTCCTTGAGGGTGAATAAGTACATGTACCTGGTCTAGTTCTATTGTTCAAGGGAATGAGAAACAACAGCAATTAAGTGAATAAAATTATTCTTAAGTCTTAGTAGATTGTTATTTTTAACTTATTATTAATTAAAAATAAATAATAAAGGATTTTGCAAAGGAATCGCTTTAGCAAGATATTCCTCCAATGTAATTTTATAAGTTAATTTTTCAAACATACTTTCATATTAAAAAATATACTTTCATATTAAAACTTTTTCTTAAATATTTAATTAATTGCATTTACCTTAGGAAAATAAGAAAAGGTGTAAATAAAATATAGTTTTAAGTTTCTTTAACATGCTTGTTACTAAATTATATTTAACAAAATTCAACAACTTTTTAACTTTTTTATTTTATTAGACAACCAATAAAAATAAATCATATTTATTATAAAAAAATATTTTAATAATTACCAATATATTATAATATATGATTTTTAATAAGTAATTCCCATTAAAGGTGTACTGTAGTCTAGTAGGATACAATTAATTGAAACAATGATTAATATCACAAAAAACCTTTATCACATGCAAAAATATTAATAAATTACTAGAAAAATTTATTTAATTACTTTTTAATTATATAATATTTGCCAATAATATTTCAACACCACAAAAAATACAAATAAAAAGAAAGATTTATTGTACCTAAACTTTAGGGTCTGAAGGCAAAATAGTAAATTTGAAGAGATTTTTGAGGTTTAGAGGAGAGGGAAATTTGTAAAAAGTGTTGCAGCCCTTGTTAGTTAATACGAGCTTTACCTGTTTAGGAATGCAGTCGAGCTGGGTTTGGGTGACAGAAATGGGCAACATTCCATGTTGCTTCAAGTCTTTCCCATACTTTATCAATTGATGTTTCTGGTGGACGATAGTGGGCCCGTCTCTAAGCAACCAGATGCTGTTGATGTTGCACCAGTATACTGCCTTGTACTTAGCCCTGAGTTGGTCTCTATGCCAGTTACTACTACCAGATGCTTTGAACGAGAACCTGGAGAACATGCAGTCCATAACAACAATCAAAAACCCTTTGAAACCAACATTGTCGTATATGACTTGTAACGTGTTATCTTTCATTATTTTAATGACCATTAGTGTTTTGGAGCCCTGGAAGATAAAGCACAATTGCTGACCTTAAATTATCAGTAATAAAGTACAGATTACTGTGCAAATTACAGTGCTAGATATGTGCATCGAATACTCAATGTCTGTTCATGCTAACACATCAGCTTCAAGAATATCGAATATTATGAGGTGATAAGCGTACTTTTAGAAGCTCCAATGCATCTAAACGACCTTGCGCAGAGACAGCTGACTGCAGAAAATAGCCTGAACTCATTTTGTTTTTTGTATTACACTTTGTCGTGGCATACACCAGATTCCCTTAATATCTCTCTGTTTCATCGTTGTCTGGAGACCACAGTAATGATCAACTTGCTGAATGTCCATGATGCTTCAAATGTCACAAATGTGTCTGTTAGGGAGATTTCTTTGTCTGCTTTCTTGAGGCACATTAACTGTGAAACGCAACTAGGAGATAAGTATTGAAACTACAGCTTTAGGTCATCGCGAAGTTCTCTACGTGGTGTCAAAATATCGTCTCATTAGAGACATACCTTGACTTAGTGTAGGACATCACTTCACTGAACCCAGTTTCCGGTTCGATCCAAGTTTTTGTTGAACAACAAATTAATGTTGATCTTCTGTATTCCCAAGTATTTCTGTAGAGTTTAGTGGCAGATAGTTAACAATATTTTTAAGGAAAATTGCAGATTAGACAGTAACTAAATAACTAGCGTTTTCATTTATCAGAATGAAGGTTCGATTTTTGTCATAATTTAAATGGCAATTTACCGTGGCTAAAACTCCATTTAAAATATTAACCCCCCCCCCCCACTGAATTAGCCTTATTGAACTAAAAGTAATCACAAAGGAACAAAAAAGATCGAACAAATTACTCAATACAGAAGTTTGTATATTTTTTGCAAATTAAAAATATTTTAGAAACTTTATTCTTCTGTCAGATAGCTTTCAAATCAAATTAATACATCCATACAACTGAAAATTAAATTATGCATCTATGCAATTTAAAATTATTTTTTATTGAAGTTTCATGTGGAAAGATACCGCTGTGTGTAAGCAAATATACATACAATATCATAGAAATAGTAATTTATTTTAGAAAAAACCTGCATATTTAAAATCCTTATTCAGCTTTTCCACTGAGATTTTATCCACGATAAAACTTAAAATGGCTGAGCAGAATGAAATGAAACTTAATCAAGATGTTAATGCTAACTAACTTAAAACAAAAACATTCATTTCGAACGTTTAATTGCGATTAATAATTGAATTTTAAATCAATGTTTTAACACCATTAGAGAGTATATGAACTCCCTGTAAGGCTGTTTATGCCCCGATGTTTAGTGAGGTAACATTTCTCTGGGGAACGTTTCGCGCTTCAATAATAAAACATGTATATGTCATCTCTTAGTTGAAGGTTTGAGTAAGATAAAAAAAATACATACAGATTCAGATCTCTCCCATTCTTTCTACATTGTAGTGCAATTTATATAAAACAAAAACGATATTTGTTTTTTTAATTTTTTTAATAAAATGTAAGGGTGCCCCACTGCTTAAGTTACCTTCATTTCCACCCCTTGTTGGGTAATATAATTCCTAATAGCAGCTGACCATGAGAAATAAAAAAATTATTATTTGGCTTTCCTTTTCACCTCTTAATTAAAACTCGTATCTATTACCATACAGTTGCGGTTCTTTCTCAGCAATCTCTCTGTATAAACAATTGTTGTTGTTGTTGCTGTCGCGTGTGACAAGTGCAAAAAGAAAAAAGTAAAAAAGACAAATCATATGACGAAAAGCATGGAGCACTGCCCTACCCACAATTTTAGCTTTTTCCGTATAGAGGGTGTTATAATAGCAGTTGGATTCGATGTTGAAGAGGGTCGAGGAAACAGAGATGCAGTTGAAGAGATGCCTCGGATCCTGCGGAACTCCTGTAAAGTTCCTGCATTCTGCGTAGGTTCTAGATACGTCGTGCATGATATTCCTACCCCTCCTAGTATATAAAAAAATTATTTATAATTAAAGAGCAAAGACCAATTTTTTTCATAGGTACGATATCGAATTATTTTGTTTTGTTGCCATTAAGCTTGTAATAAGAGGAAAGCTGTTAAATCAATGTAACGTTTCGGTCTCATACTCATTTCGCTTTTTAAAAAAATGGTTTGGTTTCTTTTCTCCTTTTTTAAAATTTCCATCCTTATATAAACACTTCGTGAAGACACAAAATGTTTACGGCATTTCATTTTCTTATTAAATTTTTACAATGACCTTTTCTTTAAAACATTTAATTTTTGTTTTTGTAAATTGATGTCTTTTCATCCTCCAAAGAGAATGGGTTTTCGCCTTTCTCAGTATGTCATTGTTTGGAAATACATTAGAAAGAAGATGAAAATAATCCGTACATTAATATTTAATAATTTCATACATGAAGAAAAATTTCTTTTTCAATAAAAATTCTCTTGATATTTATCCAATTAACTTGACACCATTTTAATATTTTTCACTTAAAATGTTTAATTAAGATGTTTTTAATCTCTGTCATGATTAAGCAATAACATTGTAATTTTTTAATTGTAAAGGGACACATTTTAAACAAACACTTTTTTAGGATTAAACTTCGAAGTTCACGAGAGACGAATGCATAATTTATTAATTGAAAACTCTCGTAAATGTTAAAACTGGCCTATTCTGAATATTTATTTACTTGAGACAAACTTACAATTTTTTAAAGCAGTTTAAAGGTATGATTATTATATCATATTAAATATTCAAAAAATTTCAATTAAGCCTTTTGTAATTAGTTCTCTACTAATTTTACAAAGTTTATTATTTTAGAAATGACTTACTTCAATTTTCCCTTTAAAAAATTAGCATTATCAATAATAGTGGCAAACATAAGACAAACATCCCTGTAATAAAGAAATGATAATTTTATTAAAATAAACAATAACAAAATTGAAATATTTTCTTTTAACGCAAGTTAAACCATGAATTTATTCATATAGTTCTTTTATTATGGAAAATTCTTAAAGAAAAGATTTTTCTCATGTAGTTTTTTTTCTCATTTGAGAAACGAATATTAATCCAGTGTAAGTTCTTCATTACCATTTTTATGCAATGAAACATTATTATGTAGATTTAAACAGGAAACCAATAAAAATTAATTAATATGTGATAAATATACAACACCTTTTGTAGAATGCATACATATGTAAAAATCACCAAATAAATTGATAGAAACATTTTTCAATAAAATTTTATCATACATAAAATGGCAAAACTTTGTAAGATGTTGCAGTTTTCACTTGAAACATCTTACTCCACAGGATTTGTAGAATGCTTATAATCACACATATAAATAAACATTAATATATTTAAGTGGTATATAAGTTATAACGAAACAATTTATAGTGATGAATCCTTTCCGAAAGATTGTTAATGCATTTTATTATTGAGTGCAAAAATATATTACTAGAAAAGCAATATCAAAATCAAGAATTAGACTTCATAAACGTATGAAATACCTTATTATTGTTAAGATCCAAAAATCCACATCGTGAAACCAAAGCTCTCTAATTTCCCTTAGAAACTCCATAGCATTTACATGTTTAAAAGCAATATGTGTAGCATGTCTAATGATACACTAAATAAGTGCATTTATAAGAAAAAAATAAAAGGTATTCTATTATGGCTTAAAAAATTTATGTAATGTGCATTATTGAAAATATCATTAATTACAAAAACATTCAATGTTACTGAACTTTCTATTTCGCCAGATACAGATATTATAAATCAAGAAGAAAATATTTTAAATTCGAATTATTTAGAATCTAATTATTTATATCAAAATTATTTAGAATAAACGTAGAAGAAAAAGGAAATAATGTGTATACGTACCATTTCAGTTATTTATTCAGTATGTTGAAAATGGAAGAAATTAAATATGCTTTTAAGAAACTTGTGATGAAAATGCAATACTAATTTTTTCACTTCATGTTAAGATACTTACATGTGCTGAACAGTACGTATGTACAGTTCTGTAAATGAAAGTCGTAAATTTTTTGGGGAAACAGCAGAGTGAAGAAAAAAGACACAATTAAGCTTCTAGGAGTAATAATTGACAAAAAGTTAAACTTCATAGCACATCTAAAATCACAGCCCAATAGAGCTCTGCCATTACAGCAAAAGCTCTTAAGGATAGCAGGAAACAAGTAGGGAATTTCCCAAAGACACCGAATCATACTATATCAAACTGTAATAGAGAGGATGTTGGCGCATGGGGCAGCAATTTGAGGAATGCCATTAACAACAAAGGGAAAACAATTACTTACTTCGATTCAAAGGAGATTTTTGCTAAACATCACCGGTGCGCTTAGAACGACTCCTACAGCAGCTCTTCAAGTTATGACTGGAATACTCCCTCTCTACCTAAAAATAGAAGCCGAGGCAAAGTTTATAAGGCATGCAAGGGCACAAATTCCTTGTGAAGTTGATCCTATTCTTCCTGCACCAAATTTAATCGAAAAAGTTATAAAAGGAGAAACAATCCACCCTGGAGTCTTCAATATAGAGAGCAAAGTAAAAATAGTTCACTGAAACATGGTATGAGCAAAACCATATACCATGTTTCAGTGAACGCTTCCTAATAATTTTCACAGATGGCTCAAAAATAGAAGAAAAAGTGGGATCCGGAATGATAGTATACTCTGAACTCGGATTACAAAATACTTGGAGTACTGGGCTACAACCTGAAAACACAGTATATCAAGCTGAAGTATATGCTCTGCGTAAAGCCATTCAAGTAGCTGTTTCACAACCTCTTCCAACAAACATCTGGTCAGATAGTCAAGCATGCCTTAAATCTTTATCTAATCCTCTTAACAAATGTCCTATGGTACGAGAAATGCAAGATCTCCTAACAACATCAGATAACATCAGGATTGGTTGGGTAAAATCCCATCAAAGTACAGAAGGAAATGAGGCAACGGACAGACTTGCAAAAGCGACTGCACTATCAAGTAATTCTTCTCAGGTCCTACCATTACCACGTTGTCATACCAAATCTTTACTTGATAATTAGATAATGAATCGTCGGCAGGAAGATTGAGATAATGGAAAAACTGGAAGAAATATTCACAAGATGATAGCAAAAGTTAGCAGGAAAGCCATTAACTGGACTAGGAATGAGGTACTTTTCTTTACGGGACACGGACCGTTTCCATCTTACTTCCACAGGTTCCACACTTCAGATTCCAAAGATTGTACTTGTGGAAAAGAAGGCAATCCCCTCCACTTCTTGACAACTAGCTCTTTAACATTATCCTGGCATTTAGCCATACCCAGCGAAAATTGGAAGATCCTCTGGAAGAAGAGATATCTGAGAAATCGTACAGCGAGAGCAAAATAAAATAAAACAGTTGAATTCCTAATAAACAATGAAAATTTAGTTTGTTGCATTGTCATCTTGTTTTCATCTTTACAATTAACCGGAAATTGATTGCATATTTAAAGCCATGTTGTAAGATAATCATGTTCAACTGTTGTAAAAAATTTTATAATGTCATTTTTTAATATATTTTTAGATAAAAGTCCCAGCAGCTCCCATTAAACTGCTAAAGCTCATTAGAGTTAGGTACAGGGGAGTTCGCTGGTGTCAATGTCAAAGTCAAGCTCCATCCACTCTAAGCGCTTTCAAAGCCGGCAAATACATTGTTAGCTGATTGTCTCGTGTCTTATTTCAACTTGGACACTAAGGTCATCTTCCACGACACTTTAAATAAGTTGATCATCATTTGCAATTTGGAATAAAGTGCCTGGTGCATAATCCTTTCCCATATATCTCCTGCACTTACTTCTGAGCATAAAGGAATTTTCAAAAGACTGTTTTAGAATACCTCAAGTGACTGCTTCTCATTCTCATCTTGTCTCTTTTCTTTACTTTACATCTTCTTGAGCTTTTTGGTTTTTTGTTTTCCGTCGCTTCTTCAGTCACATTTATTTTTCTCAAATTCTGAAGTCATTCGGATTGATAAAATTCTATTGTAGGTGTATATATATATATATATATATATATATATATATATATAATGCAAGATTAGGTATAGAAGTGAAAAGTACAAATATGTATAAAAGAATATTTAAAAATATTTATGTTTATTAATACATCCAGCGCAAAAGTAGTTAAAATAGAATTACTAAGATATAGTTAATATAACATTTCATAAATTAATACTAGTTGGAGAATAATACATTGAAAATACTAAATGGAAAACAATACATTGAAAATACTAGTAAAATCTTAAAAGAAAAATATTAAAGAAAGATATAAAATGGTACGAAGTACTAACGTGCCCAGCTTCGTCAGGGGGGTGTTGACCACATGGCACAAAGTATGTCTTTTCTGCACTGGCCCAAGAGAGACCTAGTCTGAAAGAAGCCAGTACACCCCAAAACCACACTAAAAGTTCAAACCAAAATATCAAACTAGAATACAAGAAGTAAAATGTAATCTAAAATATGTAAGCCAAAATTCAATGTTGCCAAAATACATTTAATCCACATCCAAATATATGTTCAAACCTGTAAGTACCTCACCAAATACTATACTTAAGCCAAATAAGTACATAAATTAATGACTAAGTGTAAACACTATTCGCATTTCAAGCTTCTTATAAGACCTTCAAGGCTTGGGTGACCATTCTCTAAAATAAAAGTACGCCTTACTTCACTCTTATAAGCAATACTCTACTAGCCAAATAGTGTTTAATAAATTTAGTTGCAATGCCCTTATGAGTTAAAATATTCTCTAGTCTATTTATTTGTTTATTGATGTTGTTTAAATTATTACATATATTGTATATTTACGTATAAAAATATTTTGATATTATTATGTTTTATTTTTATGATTTTAATTCAATATTGGATACCGATATAAAAATTACTGGAAAGACCTTAATTTATATTGTATTTATAATAATTATATTTCTTATGGAGAAAATAATTTTTTATAAGTTAACGGTATTCCCCAGTGTTCCAAATTTTCAAGTATTTTAGCAAATTTATTTTTAAATTACTATGAAAAATCATTTATTATTCAAATTCCTTTTGCAAACAAATATATTGAATATTTTATAATTTTTAATTGCCTAGAATTTGATAAAATTTACAATAATATATATCCCGGGGAATTAACATTAATTGAAACTAATACTGATAACTTAAAACTGAATTTCTAGATATTTCAATTACGATAAAAGATAACCACACATTTACTGACATATATGATAAAACTAATAATTTTAATTTTAAAGTTAATAATTAACTTTCTGTAAGTCAAACATTTCAATTAAAATTTATGAAAATATTATTTTTAATGAACTTAATAGAGTATATAATATCTGCAATAATTTAAACAACATCAATAAACAAATAAAAAGACTACAGAATATTTTAACTCTTAATGGCTTTCCAACTAAATTTATTAAGCACTATTTGGCTAGAAGAGCATTGCTTGTATAAGGGTGAAGTAAGGCATAGTTTTATACTAGAGTAGGGTACCCAAGCCTTGAAAGTCTTATAAAAAGCTTGAAATGCCAATAGTATTTACACTTAGTCATTATGTATTTATTTGGCTTAAATATAGTATTTGGTGTGGTTCTTGCAGATTTGAACATATATTTAGATGTCGATTAAATGTATTTTGGCAACATTGAATTTTGGCATATATATTTTAGATTAAATTTTACTTCTTCTATTCTAGTTTGATATTTTGGTTTCAACTTTTAGTGTGGTTTTGGGGTGTACTGGCTTCTTTAAGAATATGTCTCTTGGGCCAGTTCAGAAAAGCCATACTTTGTGCCAATATGGTCAACACCCCCTGATGAAGCTGGCCATGTTGGTACTTCGCTCCATTTTATATCTTTCTTTAATGATTTTCTTTTAAATTCTTCCAAGTATTTCCAATGTATTATTCTCCATCTAGTATTGATTTATGAAATATTATATTAACTATATATATAGATACATATAGATATATTTATGTATATGTATGTGTGTATATATATATATATATATATACAAACAGTGTATGTATATATACACTACTGGCCATTAAAATTACTACACCAAGAAGGCGACATGCTACAGACGTGAAATTTATACGAAAGGAAGAAGGTGCTGTGATTTGTAAATGATTAGCTTTTCAGTGCATTCAGACAAAGCAAGCGCCAGTAGATACACCTATAATGTGTTTAAATGAGGAAATTGTTCAGCCGGTTCTTCATACACAAATTGCATTTGAACGTTGTTGCCTGGTAAAAAGTTGTTGTGATGCCTCGTGTAAGAAGGAGAAATGCGTACCAGTACATTTCTGAATTTGATAAAGGTCGAATTGTAGCGTACCGTGTTTGCGGTTTATCTTATCGCAGTATTGCTGCTCGCGTCGGTCGAGATCCAATGACTGTTAGCAGAATATGGGATCGATGGGTTCTGGACGGTAATACGGAACGCCATGCTGGATCTCAACGGCCACCTATTCCTAGCAGCCGAGAAGACAGGCATATTATCCGCATGGCCGTAATGGATCGTGCAACCACGTCACGAGCCGGGAGTCAAGAAACGGGGTCGTTTGGAAGAAAACAAGTGTCTTCACGAACAGTTCGACGACGTTTGCAGTACTATGGACTCTCAGCTCGGAGACCATGGCTGCGGCTTCCCTTGACACTGCGTTATAGACAAGAGCGCCTTCAATGGTGTGATCAACGACGAACCTGGGCGCACAAATGGCGAGACGTCATCTTTTCAGATGAATCCAGGTTCTGTGTACAGCATCATGATGGTCGCATCCGTGTTTGGCGGCATCGTGGTGAACGCACACTGGCAGCGTGCATTCATCATCGTCATACTGGCCCATCACCTGGCGTGATGGTATGGGGTGCCATTGGATACACGTCTCGGTCACCTCTTGTTCGCATTGACGGTGCTTTGAACAGTACACGTTACTTTTCTGGTGTGTTACGACCCGTGGCTCTACCCTTTATTCGAGCCCTGCGAAACCCTACGTATCAGCAGGATAATGCCCGACCGCATGTTGCCGGTATTGTACGGACCTTCCTTGATACGGAACATGTTCGGCTGTTGCCCTGGTCAGCACGTTCTCCAGATCTTTCACCAATAGAAAACGTCAAATCAATGGTTGCCGAACGACTGGCTCGTCACCAAACGCCAGTCACTACGGTTGATGAACTGTGGCATCGTGTTGAAGCTGCATGGGCATCTGTACCTGTACATGCAATCCAATCTCTGTTTGACTCAATGCCCAGGCGTATAACTGCTGTTATTACTGCCAGATACGGTTGTTCTGGGTACTGATTTCTCAGGATCTATCCAGCCAAATTTTTTGAAAAGTTAATCACTTGTTATTTTTAGTATAATATATTTGTCCAATAAATATCATTTTGTTATCTGCATTTCTTCCTGATGTAGGAATTTTAATGGCCAGTAGTGTATATATATATATACATATATATATGTATATATATATATATATATATATATATATATATATATATATATATATATATATATATATATATATATATATATATATATTTGTTTATGTATTTATGTATATATAACATTTTATATTAAGAAATAATATTTTGATTGGTAAAAAATCTTATATATAAAAGGTAAAAATAAGCATTTGTTTTATTAATTATTTCTTACGTAAAATGAAAACGATAAATTTTCTTAACAGTTATAGTTTCAGGTATGCATTCTACCATATTTCTGCTCTCTAATCAAATTTTGCACAAAAGAACTAATTTTATAAGTTAGATATGACTTAAATCGTATATGGAATCACTTAAAATACTAATACCCCTTGTGCAAATCGAACCTACAAACTGTTTCATGTCCACTCAGCATTCCTTGGCCATTAACACTTGTTGCGAGTTCCGAAGATAACACCTAGAAATTGTTATCGTAAATAATATGTGGGAGCTATTTTATTTATTATTTAAAATTGAAATTTAACTATATAAAGGAACTTTTTATTCATATTGATTTATAAAACCTAAATTAAAATGTAATAGCATTAGTTTCTGAAAATAAATATCTCTCATTCCTACTTACAAAATTATTATCTTTATTATTGAATGAAGAAGAAAAATTAGGTTATGGTAGATTTAAATTTTTTTTTATGATTATATCACTATTAATCAAAAACATTCAGTCCAAAAAGGGCACACTTACATCTGTTTTTATTAGATAAACCAGCACCTTCTCATGAATTGAAAAGATAGGAATTCCATTCTAGTATTAATTCAATGATTTTCATACCGTGTTCATTATTCAATTGATGTCATATAAAAATGTATCCGTTGGATACCAAGTAATGAATAACGGCGACACACAAAAATCTTTCAATAAACCAGAGTAAATCTTATTTAGTTTCATTAGTCAGATATTCAATTAAATATTAATAATTTCTATGGAAGCACGCAATTCATTTTTATAAAAAGCATAAGTTCTATGAAATACAAAATTTACCGCAAAAAATTAACCGGCACAAAATTGTTGGAAGAGGACAAATAAATATATTTTATGAAAGGAAAACAGTGTAGAGTTCAGTATTTTGATCTTCTATCTAGATTTTTTATAAAATATTTGTTTCTAAGATTAAATTGTAAACATAGCTTACAAATCTGAATTGGTCAGATTGCAAACCTATTTTTATGATTTTACCTAGATTATTTTGGCGTTTTATCATTTTTCGGTTTAATTTCCTTTTATAAAAATATTTTTCAATAAAACTAGTTTTTAAGTATACTTTGCAGGCAATCAGTTTACACATTTTGGGTATAATTTATCTGAATCTCTCAGTCTTTCATATTGGTAAGTGGTATTTCAGGGTTATTCTCAGAAAAATATTATTGTAAATATCTTCCAAAAATTATTTAGCACAAAGGTATAAGAAAATTAAAATAATTTCATTTACATTAGAGAATATGAAATAAAATCTTAAGATTTGGAAAGCAAATTTTACAAACATATATGTCTCATCCTATTGGAATTTATTAATGTATATTCACATTCATACTGTTAATTATTTCATTATACCCCATATATTATTATCATTTATTTATGGTGCAAATAATTGAATTATTTACATTCCCATTTTAATTAAAATTTTCATATGAAAAGACAGTGATTTTTATTCAGTATAACTGATAATTAAAACATATTTTAGATTTTATGTGGACGTAAACAACTAATATTTATTTTGTAAATGTTTTCATTTGAACAAATTAATCAAAATAAATTCCTAAGGATAACGATTTTAAGCATTATTGTACTTTAAACCGATAAAATATAACTTTTTTCTTTATTTGCAAATTAAATTGCTATTTTACAATCGGATATTACTTATAATAATTCTAATATTTAGTATTAGCATATTAGAATTATTATATTGATAAATTACTATTTATATCTGATTTCTTATATAAATGTTACTATAAAATTGTTCAGTACGACTGAAAATTATGCTTTTAAATTACATGCTTTATATAATTTAACGAAACGTTCTTCATTATGCATTTTAAAAATGTATATTTATAATGCCCATTTATATAATTAGAAATATTTCTTAAAATATATATTTTATTTTCCCATGATAATAAAAATTAAAATTCCTAAAACAATTTTTTAACTAAATAAACTCAGAATTTTTTTTTTTTTATATTTACTTTTATTACCAAAACTTCCATTATTGCGATGAAATATGTATTAAAATTAATATAATGATATATTTTTGTTTGTCTTTATGCAGTTTCTAAGATATTTAATTTTTAAGCGGAGGAAACACAATTTCATACCTCCATAAGAACATAGTATTTAAGTATATATATTAACATAGTAGACATGTTTTTTAAATATTACGTTATTATAAAAAATTTTGCAATGTTTTTAACAAAAAAAATCGCTTTAAATATAAAACTTAATTAATGTGTGTAATTATAGGGATTATATAACTTCATAGTTAAAATGAGTAGTTATAAAGAAGTAAAAAATTATTTAAATATACTTTTTAATAAAAATTTATTTTCATGTCATATAAGTAGAGTTAATGCAATTAATGGCAATGTATTTCCTCTCATTATATGTATATACCAAAATAATATGTTTTACATTATATAAAATAAACATTGGTATAAAAATACCATTATTTGTGATATACTATAATATAATTATATTATAATAAAGGTTAATGTAAATGGTGGTAGCGTTTACAAATGTATGAGCAAAAAAAATCAAAA
This sequence comes from Latrodectus elegans, assembly GCA_030067965.1. Lineage (NCBI taxonomy): Eukaryota > Metazoa > Arthropoda > Arachnida > Araneae > Theridiidae > Latrodectus > Latrodectus elegans. The sequence continues at coordinate 8,625,110 of CM057820.1, forward strand.
TACTTTTTCTAAATACTAAAATATTTACTTGTTAATTATGCGGAAATCCTGGAAAATTTGTGAAAATTAGAATCAGAAAAGTTAGCTAGATAAATTATATATTAAATTATATATTTAATTATCGCAATAAAAAATCTTTTCAATATTAAAAAATATTAAAGTAAAATATATCAATTTAGGTTCCATAACTATAGTCATAATTGATTTTTAAACTTCTGCAAATCATTTTAAGTAATATGCTATTTATTATGATTATCAGAAAACTATTACATTATCAGAATATTTTATTATCAGAAAATAAATTGAAATTAAGAATTAAAATTTGATTAATACGAATTGGAAAAATAAAAACCAAATACGAGGGAAATTTATTGGAAAATCTTAAAGTCAACATATACAGTTCAGTCGCATTAATGTGAACCCCACATGCATTTGACGTTGACTTTAAATAACCAATCACTGAAGGCACGTGTGGCATAAGAGAGCAGGTGAGTGCATTTAAAGGGTGTGTAAGGACTTCGGGAAACATAGGAATCGTTGGCTTAATGCAGACACGGAGTGATTTATCCGACATCCAAAACAACATATCACCTACTTTCGGGACAAAGGTGGAAATGTTACGAAATATCTAAGTTCATGAACAGTTGGCGTTTTGCCGTGCTAAAAGTATATAGTGGCAAAACGGAACTGTCCAAAATCAACGACGTTGCAAATGTGAAAAGTGTGCAAATGTGTGTGCACGAGGGGCTATAATGGCAGAGGGGAACGACGACTTTCAGAGATGTGTTGTGACGAATAGACATGATAACATTGAGCAATTGATCGCCAAAATAAACCAAGGGGTATCAACATTGTCTTCCATGATATTGTTTAGAAAAACTTGCTATGTCTTGGCCTCTGAAGCGAACGCCTGATCCCTGCACCCAAGCTGACTACTGTTCATCAGAATCAAAGATTTGAATTGACACTCGAGTACCGCAAATGGATGTCTGCTGAGTGAAGGCAGGTAGCTTTTTCAAATAAATCATGTGTTATGCTCCAATGAAAAGAAGGACATTGGCATGTATGACGTGAAACTTCTGAAATCCAACGCTGCTACCATTGTCGGAATGGTCAAGAATGGAAGCAGGATCATTAGTCTATGAAATGTTTCCCTGGAATTCTCTGGGCTCAGTCATCATCATGGAAGGTAATATGGATCAATACAAGCAAGAATTTGTCCTTGAGCATCTATCATCCATTTTTTGTGCATTATTATACCTCATTTTAGGATGATGCATCAACCAATAGGACAATCCGAGGTATCATGCAACTAATAGTGAACGTGCGTGGGGTTCCAAAAAATACCATGATGAGTTTACCGTTCTCCTTTGACCAGCAATCATACCTGACTTAAAACCCAACGAGAATCTGTGGGAGCATCTCGATGGAGATCTTCTTGGCATAGATCCTTCACCAGAATAGTCTAGAGCAGCAACCATGGTACTGGAATCAGCATGGCTCAATACCCCAGTGAAAACCTTCAGTAACCTAACTGACTCTCTTTCTGTACATCTCACCCTAGTTCGCTCTTGAAAGGTGACCATTTTAATTTTCGACAATAAGCCACATTAAAGGGATTGGACTGTGTATATTAATGGTAGTAAATTACAGTTAGAACTAATTGTTTGAAAAGTTTATGGTATATAGTCATATAGTAGTCCCGTTTTAGAATCAAATCTATTTCCTCAGTTTGTATTTTAAGGATATTTTGGGAACGAATGGGTTAATATTACAATGAATGTCTTTCATTTTAAAATATTTATTCAATCACTGAAATCAATTGTTTATTAGATTACGTTCACTTCTAAGGACCTGAAGATACAAAAATGCTTGATATTGAAATAAATATATTAGAAATAATTAGAATCATTAAAAATATTCTAATGAAAATCCTTGTGTAAAACTAACTGATAACAACATCAATATGCAAATTACGTGATTAAGAGGAAATGCCTTTATTTTGTTGTTGACGTATAATGTGAAAAATATTTGAGTGGTTAGATATTTACTCATGTACCCAATTATTTGAACAAAAATTCTGAATAACATATTTTGTAATATCAATGCTAATGATCAAAATGTTGAACCTTTGTAAAATCAAGTCAAAGTTATATAAACTCAATGCATGTGTCTGAATTTTAGTTGCTGCATATTAGTGGTAAGTATGACTCAATAAAACATAATTACCTTTCATGTATAGATGAATGCTGTGATGAAAGCTTTTTTTAGCATCTAGACTAGACAGATATTTTAATATCTATATATATATATAGACTATGAATACTTTAACTCACATAAAATTCATATAAAATCCATATGAACAACATTTCCGGTAATCTGTTTGACAAGATTTAGCATCATTTAATATGAGGAAATAGTTAAATATGTTGTTAGGATAACGAAGTGTGTTACCATTAATTCATATTACAATAATCCTAGCTATAACAAGTTAAAAAACAGAGCCTATTATGTTAAAACTGCGCTTTACAGAATAGACGTTCCTTGGCTCAATTCCAGTCGTTATTGTTCCATACTTCGCAGTAGCTAGCCTATATTGGCAATTATTGGAAACAGCAGGGTGAGTGTCTTTTTAATTTAGAAACAGGGATGAAGCAAAAAGGCCTAGTAATCGACTTCAGAAGTATCATCTCATTTGGAGGATATTGAAACCACAACCACAATTTAACGTGTCCCAGTTATTCTTAGTGAACACGACATATCATAGGTTAAGCCGGAATTTCAACTCACTACATTTCGATAATGAGATAGACGCCCTTACCAACGAGACCACCACGGACCAATACAGCTGTTGTTGAACAAAAACAAATAAGGGAAATTGCATTTTTTAATCATCTCTATGGATAAATGTATTAAAATTTTTCAAACAACGTTCTTTGCAAACAATTAATAATGTCCTCTATTCTATGAAATTTTTTTTCAGATCCAAATCGGCAGTAATATTTACAAAAGCCATACATTAGCTTCAAACTATTACACAATTTACTATGGGATATCAAAAATTATGCAGTGTTCTAAATATTTATGATCTGGTGTTAGAACCAATTTATTTGAAACTAAAAGGTCCCATAATCGGTACATACCATGTGAATCTACCCACTGTAGGTATTATTTACTTTCTGAAGTCAATAATATGCAGTGGATATTAAATTTCCTTACAAATGTCTCCTGCATTTTAACTGTCCATTGACAATAGAAATGTGATTATGGATATTTAACTCATCGTAGTCTTGGGGTAAAATCTTTCTTATCGGAAATGTGAGGTATGAAATTAATCACACAGCCTCTATTGAACAAAGGGAAATAATTGTGTTACTTCATCTTTATGGAAGCAGGTATGTCAGGAACACTTTTTCCCATTTAGTAGAGTAATTTTCTTTCATAAGCTATGGCATTTTCCCGTATTTGTTCCATCACGACACATTATTGTGGTCCACTATCTGCAAAAGGCCCTTGCAGGCAATTGTAAATATTAAAAAGTCTGAAAACCACTTTCGGTCTTCAGAATCTTCAATAGTGGATGTAAAAATTATGCTATTTTACGACAATTTCATCATGCTAACAAATAAAAATCAATTTCATAAGTTAATAGTTGCTTCTTTAGATTCAATAATCACTTATATGCGTTTTATTTTCATTAAAATTTATAGACTTATACTTTTTTATCATAAAAAACACACTGTCTTCCCTATAGGTTATAACCATATTTCAGATCATTTGTAAACAAATTACTATAGGAATTGATATAATTACCTACTTAATGCATTTTTTAAAAAATTCATAAGTTGAATACTAAATTTAACTAAAATTTAATACAAAGTCTAAAAAAGCATTTCGACTATAAAATGCAGTGTACTTTTGAGCTTATGTGTACCATATAATAGATTGATTTTCCTCATTCGTTTAAAAGAATATTAGTGCACTTTTTGTAGGATTAATGTGGAATATGCATAAAAATTCTCAATGAACTTCTAAATGGTAAAGAATATTACAGTAAAAAATTAAAAGCACTTATAACGTTTCAAGATTCGAATTATTGACTCAGAGTTCGAATATTACTAATTCTATGGGAATTTGAATATTACATGTCTTAACAAATGCCCAAGAAAAACTATTAAAAGACGAGAAATTTATCTAGTAAAAATATTACATTCAAATCTTAGTTTTCGTTCACCTACAGTATTAGCAAAATAAAAATCTATTGAAGGAAATTTTATGAAATTTGAATACATTTTTTTCTATAGATTTTGAGCAAACCAACTATAATAGTCAGCGTTCTCATCTTGCATAGAAGGCTTAACATTTTTACCTAACAAAATAAAAAGCAATTATTTTTCATGCCTTAAAAATAAATGAACTTAAACTCATTCATTGTATGTAGTTATAGCATCTGATACTTTTAACATCATCTGCATTAAAATGAATGATTTAAATTATTCATAAAAAAAATCATTTTATTTTTATATCACTTGTTTTCGTCCTAACGAAACGATTACATCTATTTATTTTTAATCAGTATCTTATCCATAAATTTTAATATGAAATTATTCATAAGATAACTTTTTTTAATTCACTGAGCCACAGCATTTATTTTAGTAATGAATTATTCCTTTGTGATTTTAACCATTAAAGAAATAGGTTCGTCCATGCATACCTAACCCACCCACACAAGCTTTTGAATACATTTAAAAAAAAACACAAAATGAAAATTAAACAATGGCACTGAAATAATCGTCTCTCAATTATTGCAGTTTATGGTCGTATTTTCCTACGCCCACGTTCATTATTGGGGAAAAAAGGTTTTAATATTTTTCTTTGAAAATTTGACTTGTCTTTCAAAATGTAATTTAGTTATATTTTATTTTCTTCTCGTTGTTAATTTAAATTGTATGCGCGCAAAATAGCCTTTATGTTTCTAATTTTTTTAACTTCGGATTTTTACCTTACGTAATTTCACTACAAAACATCTAGTTGGTTATTATAAGTTGTTGCGTACGATTATCCACTTTATATACTCCTTATTATACTATTAATATGCGTATATCATAAGCTAAAACAGATTTTATTAATTCTGTGAAAGAAATTTTTAAAAAAATTCAAGAAAAGAATATATTAAAAATGAAAAATTTTGGAAAAGAAATTATTTAATAAAATCCTAAGTTTATAGTTATGAAAAAAATTTCAATGGGAAATTTAGATAAGATCTATAATATTAAACATTATATATATATATTACTGATAATTATATATAATTAATATTAAGAGCAATAAAAAATTTTGAAGAGCCAATTCTTTCATCCTATTAACTATCATCAGTTAATTGGAGTAGATCATTCAACCCACAGACTTTCAGATAAAACAATAAATATTTATGTATTTGTTTTTTCCATAAACAAAATTTGAAATATACTTATAACACAGGCCTACAAAAAAAATTTTTTTTTGGTGCTTAGGATTTTAGAGCAGATTTTAACGATATTTTTATTGCTGAATCTAAATATGAAAGCAGTTTTTCTGTATCATCTCTAGATTTTTAGATAAATTCACTTATCTATCAATGATTTTTTTTTCTATTTAGTACTTTCAAGTAAAAGTGTTGTAAAATTTATACAGGGAAAGATTCTTGTATATTTGCCCTATTGTCAGTCTTCTTTTGTAACCAATTGAATTTAAAATAATAATATTTAGGAAATAACTAATTATTATTTTTAAATATTATTTTAATTCATTTATTATAAAAAGAAGACAAACAATATGAGATATATAACAGATTAGTTGACAAATTCTTAATAAATGGGATTGAATCCTACTTATTAGTGCTATCCAGTTAGTTCCATAGAAATTCGATAGATTGAGATGTCTGTCCACTATCTGAAGTGACCTTCAAAGCTTCAACCGCAGTTGAGAGTTGAGAATAGTTCGTGAATTCCGGCGGTGCAGATAGATAGAGGTTAGCGTCATATGAAATTTCTCTTTAGTAACGAGTTGTTAAAAAGTAAATCTAAGTATTTGTGTTGTTGAATAGAAATAAAATGAGTTCAAGTAGAAGAAGCTGTGTACATCATCCTGATATTTTTTGCTACATATGCGGAGAATACACGCTACTGGAAAACAGAAAATCTATTAGTGACTTTGTAAAGAGGGCTTATCTTGGATATTTTGGTGTTAAACTTGGTGATCAGGATAAAACCTAGGCACCACTTATTGTCTCTAAAACTTGTACAGAGCATTTACGACAGTGGACTACCGGGAAAAGGAAAAGCCTGAAATTCTTTGTACCAATGGTTTGGAGCGAACCAAAAATTCACTTTGATGACTGTTATTTCTGCCTAGTAAATATTACTGGAATCAATCGAAAGAACCATAATAAGTGGACTTATCCAGATTTAGTCTCTGCAAGACGCCCTATCCCTCACTCAGAAGAAGTGCCAATTCCAACTTTTCACCAGCTACCAGAACTCTGTGAGGACGCTTATTGTCTCTCTGATCAGAATTCTGATACTACTGAAGTTGACAGCGATTTTGAAACGATATCATCAATTCCTCAATGTTTCAACCAAGATGAGTTAAATGACCTCACTAGAGATCTCAATCTGTCGAAAGAAGCTTCTGAATTACTGGCTTCCAGGTTGAAGGAAAAAAATTTACTTGAACCAGGAACGAAAATTACATTCTATCGCACAAGGGAGAAAGATCTGCTACCTTTTTTCTCTGAAGAACAAAATCTTGTATTTTGTCACGCTGTTAGAGAACTCCTGGTAAAAATGGGTCTTCCTGAATATTTTCCAGATGATTGGCGCCTATTTATTGACAGCTCAAAGCGAAGTTTGAAATGTGTTCTTCTACATAATGGGAACAAATATGGCTCAATACCAATTGCTCACTCAACGAAAATGAAAGAGCAATATGACACCATAGCTTTGGTCTTCGAAAAAATAAAGTATCGTGAACACCAATGGGTGATTTGTGTAGACTTAAAAATGGCAAACTTTCTCCTTGGACAGCAAAGTGGCCACACAAAATATACTTGTTTCTGGTGCCTCTGGGATAGCAGAGACAAAAGGCAACACTGGGTTAGAAAAGAGTGGCCTAGGAGAGAAAACATGGATGTTGGGGAAAAGAATATCATCAACGATCCTTTAGTTCCACGAGAGAAAATCATCTTTCCAACACTGCATATCAAGCTGGGTCTAATGAAGCAGTTTGTAAAGGCTCTTGATAAGAATGGATCATGCTTTGCATATATAGGGAAAAAATGCCTCAGCTGAGTATGGAAAAAATTAAAGCAGAATATTTGATGGCCCACAAATAAGACAGCTGATTAAAGACCCTGACTTCATAAATTCAATGAATGAGATTGAACAAAAAGCCTGTAATTCATTTGTTTCAGTTGTCTAAAATTTTCTGGGTAAACACAAAACTGAAAACTATGTTGAATTAGTCAATGAAATGCTGAATAATTTCAGATCCCTTGGGTGTAACATGAGCATTAAGGTGCACTATTTACATAGCTTCTTAGACCGTTTTCCTGATAATTTAGGAGACATTAGTGAGGAGCAAGGTGAAAGATTTCACCAAGATATAAAATGTATGGAGGATCGCTATCAAGGGAGATAGGATACTCGCATGATGGCAGATTACTGCTGGACTTTAAAACGGAATTGTTCCAAAATACATTCAAGAATGTCACGCAAAAGAAGTTTCCGAAATGTTCAGTGAGTAATTTGTTTAAATCATGACATTTTCTGTTTTCTTTTGTATTTAATAAGCAATATCTATGTAATATAATAAAAATTCCCTGTTTAATTTGTTTGTTTAAACCATGGTTTTTCTTTTAAAACAGTGTAATGCATGATTCATTAAAATGTTGATATCTTAAAAATTCAAGCTAATAGGCAAAAATTAATGGCATATTTGGATTCAGCTCATCGAATTCATATAAAATCACTTCCAAAATTTTTGGCACCAAAACCACTGATGACCATTGTAATAGGTTTGAGATCTCTATTCTAATGACTGAATAGAAACAGCTCTAGCGTGCAAGAAAAAATGTAACAAAATGACGTTTATAAACAGCGTAGGCAATTAAAAATCATACGGCCCTTATGAAAAATATGCACAGTACCATTTACGTAATATATATTACGTAATAAAAACATGATTTACATAGATCTAAATCTAATTATTTAATGAAAGGAGAAAATTTTGAATTTTTTCATCGTTAAAACGATATATAATTTATAATGTACGAAAAATATTCCTTTAGCTAAGTGAAAATATTTTATGAAATTTATTCTTCTAAAACATTTAAAATTTAGGTAAATTTTATGAATCTTAAATTGCTGTGAATTTAATTTTCCAAATTTAAAAAAAATGTTTTCTTAAAATCTATGTCAATGATCAGACTCTTAAATTCTGTAAGTTATCTGTTTTCAGATAAATGACAATTTTTTAAAAATACCAAAAACAAGTATGGTCAATAAATTAAGATTTTATTTTAGTAACTGACTAAAATCTGAAACATCTACATCTTTGATAATTAGTGTTTCCATAAATAAATCAATTCAATCTCAAAATTGAGGTAATTGATTAAATATTCTAATGAAAGTCGTTTCATATGTTACATGACATCTGCGATTACCATCTCATTTCTCATTGAAAAAAAATCGTTTCTTTTTTCAGAATCAAATTAATTCTTGCTTGAGCTATTAAAAAGGAGAAATGAATCAGTATCAGAAAAAAAACTCATTACTAGATAGATGGTGATATCACCGAAAGGTATTAATATCTGAAAATGAGCAATAATCATGCGAGTCTCAAATTTTATTTTTTGTAACTATAAACTTATTTATTCATCGTTCAGAAAGGTAAATGTTATTCTCATACTAGTGGGTGAAAAACTTATAATTATAAATGATTAAAAAAGTTCAAAAAATATGCAACAGACGCATAAATTTAAACTATTTCAATCTTTTTATGTGATATTTCATTTAATTAATATGCAGAAAATAATTATTTATTTGTTCTTTCAAAGACGATCTTATTTAATGCGGCATTATCTTATCTATTCATGTAAAATATAGTGTTTTGTATAGAAAGCTGAATTAAACTGCTAAGAGAGAGAGATAGCTTATTCAAGCTTTCTACATAAAAAATACGCTTCCGTTAAAAGAAGGGACAAAAGAATCTTTTGAATTCAAAGGGACTTTTGAAAAAATGAATCAAAAATTAAAAATAGATTTACAGAAATCATAAATTTCATATTTCTCCCGATTTCGAAAGAATAATATGATTATGAGAAATTTTCTATATCTTGAAAACAAATGAAATAAGGTTAACAAGAGGGCGTGTTGTGCTAATCCAGTTTACTTGATGAGCATAAATCAAATTTGACGTTCACGCTTTTGGTTACTTCTGACTATTAGATATGCTTATAAAATTTTATTTTCCTTTATTTGGGAATAATATGCAATTCAGTAAAATTGTGGATTGTTAAATACTAAATTCGAAACACTGGTATTTTGCTCATCTATTGCTTACCATGTATAGGATCATTTACTAAACTTCACCTAACATAATCCTGTAAAGGACCTAAATTTGAATTTCTTATGTATTTATTTATTTATAAAAAACTGATATTGCTTTCATTTTTTCCTGATAGAAGGATTGGTTTATTATTCTTTTGACTGCCTTTCTTTTTTTTTATGAATATAGCAAATAAATATGTATTCAATCAAGAAAAAGAAACGTTCAGTCTGTTTTATAAAATATTAAGGTACCCGTACACGTTGAAAACGTCAAATTCGACCAAAAATGATAAATTTATTTTATTCTTTCGTTAAATAAGGAATTTATATAGCTTTCTAAAACAGGTTTGTTTTTACCTCTACGTTAATTAGATTCCGAGATATAAAGGATTTCGCAATGATTAGGAAACCAAAAGTGGACATATTTAAAGGACCGGAAGTGGGCGTTTAAGGGGCCAGAATGATGTTAAAAATTAGTTTAAACAGTGTTTAATTTTGGAATATAAATTTAGTAAGCTTTTAAAAGATACATAAAATAATTACTGTTCGGGAAGTCAATCAGAAATTCAAATAAAATAATTAATCAGCAAATATGAGAATTTCTAATAAAGACACAACACTTTAAACTTTAAATGCGATTTTCTCAGAATTGGCTTTTACTTATAATTTGCACGCTTCAAAAACGATAACTAAAAATATTTTCATAACATCACTATGGAATTTCATGAGCGTGATCGGTATAATATTTTCTAGGGAATGTACTTAAAGAATTTTAATCACTAAAATGTTTCCCAAATTATGGCCTGTTATTCGAATAATGGCATAGAAATTTTGGCTAAAATTTCAGTATAAATATTCAACTGACCGTATTTTTTTTTAACAAAAACTTAAAATTTTATTACATGCTCTAGATAACAACATATAGATTATTTGGTATTAATTTTTTTCAAATATGTTTAATAGTTTTTTATGTAGCATTTTTTAAAGTTTTTAAAAAATGTTTAAAATTGTATACATATTTAACATTTTTGAAGAATATAATATTGGAATATATCAAATTTTAGTAGCTCAATATTAATGTTTTCTAAAGTGAAATAAGAAAAAATCGTTACAATGTATATATGCAGTGTATTTAAAAAAAGTGCTCTGAACGTGTTCGGGTACCTTAAGTGTTTTAAAAACCCAATTTTAAAACTTCATATCCCTGTTTCTCATATTTTAATAAATATAAATAATGATGTAAGCAATGATGGTGTTTAAAAAATCAAGCTAATAATTCAGTACCATGGAATAAATATACGAATTGTCTGAAAACACATTTCTGAAAACCTAACCTGAAATATTCTTTAAAAATTCTAAGAATAAAAATCGGTACCTACAATGATTTCTTGTTAACTATACATTCTTTTGGCCACACAAAAGTTTTATGCATGAAAATTTTTATGCAATGGTATCTATAGTCAAACTGCTTTTTAAAATTCTTATTTTAGACTTTCAAATAAATTTACAGAACTAAGTAGCAAAGAGGAAATTATTTTGAGATACATGCGGTTCACTGTGAAAGTGGTGCAAATTCGCTTTCAAATATGAAAAGAAGCAAATTTGAAATGCTACGCATTTTCTTAAACTATTTAATTTTTAACTAAACAAATCAAATGCACTTTTAAGACATTAAATATTAATTTTTTATAAAACCTACACTGTATTAAGCACAAATTAAATTATATTGCATACTCTTTTAATGAAATGAATCTACACCACTTTCAAAGTAAAAGTCCCTATTATTTCTCGTACATTATTTAAAATACAGTTGGTAAAAAAAGTATTAGAATAAAAATAAATTTGTAGTTTTCAAGTTTATAAAATCAAGTAAATCGTATAATCAGTTTATAAATGATAACATTTTCTTAAAATAATTAAAACTTAAATTTAAAAATTATTACAATATTATTAAAATAAAAATAACAAAACTTGCATCGCAAAAAAAGTATTAGAACAGAAGCAGAAACATTCAAATTACAGCGCTGGTGACGTCATTAAACTTTCACGGTTACTTTCAACCGTATCAATGTCAAGGGCACTTGTCTCAATCATTGCTAATTTGTAGAAATTCCGTTTACGTGGACTTTTCCTGCCATGGCATCCAAAATAAAAGATATTTCACTTGCGAAGAGAGAACAAATCGTTCACCTGCACAGTAGTGGCAAAGCTTTTCGATAAATTTCCAGTAAGTCGCATGTTTCACTTTGCGCAATTCACAACATTCTAAAAAAGAAACTAGGATTGTGGATAATAGGCCAAAATCAGGGAGACCAAGCAAACTGACTGTCAGAGAAAAACGACAAGTGGTTAAAGATGACCTACAGTATCCGACAGGAAGCGCAAGGATGTTGGACGCAAATATTGAATCAATCTCAGGAAAGATTGTAACACCTTAAGTAGTTAGAAATGTAGTGCATAATGCTGTTATGAAAGGAAGATGGCCAAGGAAAAACCCTTTATTTCAGAAATCAACAGGAAAAAACACATAGAATTTACCAAATATTATAAAAATAAATCATTAGATTTCTGGAAAAATGCAATTTTTTCTGACGAGAGTAAATTTGAAATTTTAAAATCTAAACAAGATCTCACAGTTTGGAGAAGAAAAGGAGCTACTTTTCAGGCTCAAAATGTATAGAAAATTGTAAAGCACGGAGGAAAGAATCTAGAGCTATATGGCTTAAAATGAATTGGAAATCTCCTGTTCATTGATGATAAAATGACAGGTTTGTCATATATTGAAGTCTTACGAGATAACTTGTGGAAGATAGTGCAAAGAAATCAGCGTTAGAGAAGACATTCATTTTTCAACAAGACCACAAACATACTGCCAACAAAACCAAAGAATGTTTATTACATAATGCTCCCCGAAGATTTAACTCCCCCACAGTCCCCAGACCTGAATCCTGTAGAACATTTGTGGCATCTATTGGATGAAATAGTGAGAAAATTCCCAATAACAAATAAAGCAAGTTTGAAGCAAGCTTTGCAAGATGCCTGGACCAGCATGTCATCAAACGTCACCAAAGATTTGGTGGAATCTATTTTAAGACGTCTGGATGCAGTAATTTCAGTTAAAGGACTACATATCAAGTATTAGTATCACAGTTGAATTTTTAGTTCTTTTATTTCATATATGATTCAATATTGAAGTCCGATGTTCTAATGCTTTTTTTGCAATGCAAATCTTCCTAGTTTTTAAATTTTTAAATCCTATTGATTCTAAATATTTGTTTCTTACTTTAAGTAATTATGTAAGACTATTACATGATATAAATACTATGTGACTAATATTTCATCTTATTACATATTGAAAACTTAAAACTTCCTACTGTTCTAATGCCTTTTTTGGCAAACTGTATTTAATTCCAGCATCACTATAAAAATACTAACACTGAAAAAAAATAAACTAATTAAATATTAATTTACCATTTTCACGTGCTATTTTCCCATAATGCCGTTCTTTTTGTTTTGTTTTTTACAGGCTTAAATTAGTTAAAGTTCAAAATTTGTTTCTAAATAAGTTATTAAGAATGCCCGCTTAAGGCAATTTAACGTCCCTAATTTTTTAACTTTTTTTCTTGACTCCATTCTTAATTTTAAGTTTAAGGCTTCAATTTTCCACAACATTAATTTTAATAAGAAGCAATTCACTTCCCATCAAAACACTTCTCATTTTAAATCTTGAGTGTAATTTAACCAAATATATTTCATAGCTAATTTTCTGGAAGATTTAAATTAGTTTTTACTTTTTTTTCTAATTTTTTTGCTCTACATTTAATTTGCTTTTATCTGAATCCAGTCTAGATTATATTTCTCTTTCTAACGTTCTGCTAGTTCTATATTAAGTTTAAAGTTTAAACTTGCAATTTTGTTTTTCCTCCTGAACATTTGATTCAATAAAAGAAATCCTTCTGCCGATTAAAACTTCCCATTCATTAAAGTTAAACATTCTTTTTGTCTCTATAATATCTTTGTAAGCTTAAAGAAATTACGCGAATCCTTAAATGCGATATATAGTTTTAATTCCATTAACTTTTTTAGTAAGCCTTGAAAAATCATGTGACAAACTTATTACAAATCTTCACATAGTATAAATTGTATTTAATTTTAAAAAAAAAATTCTATTAAAGCTCTTTTTAATTTATTTCAGATAAAATACAATATATCCGTTTATGTAATATGCCTTTACTCTGGTATATACCCTTAAATAAATTTTTTATCATTAAGATTTTATTACAGTTGATATTCTAGAAATAATTGACAAACTACAATAATTTTATACAATACAACAAATATAAATAATTGATTCATAATAATTTGTGATTAATTTAACTTTTCCTATAACTCTAAATTATTTGTTTTATACAAATATTAGTTCATATTCTATGACTACTAAATTACGTCTTTATTTGATTTTATGCTTTTTACAAGCTTTTTGAGTAAAAAGATTTCAAATTTTTAAATAATTCCTCTACAGAACAATAATTCCGTTATGTATTAAAGTATCTATCTGGAATGGTTAATAATTGGATACTTGATTTGAAATCAAATACAGATATACTTTGTTTAAAAAAAGAATAAAAGTAGTATACTTATAAATTTGTAGACTAAATTTTAAAAAGAAAAAATTTAAATCGTTCTTGCCGATTTAAACTAACCGTAAGGTGGATGTTTTGTCTTCATTTTACTATTTCTTCTGGTCTATTTTCAACGTATTCAATTTTGGAAGCAATAACTCTAAAGATTTTAAAATTTGAAAACTAATTACTTATAATAGTAGTTATTTTCATGATTTTGAATATGGAAACTTTTACAAACGGAAAAAATTATAGTTAAAAAACACTTCTTTACTACTTGTAAAAATCATCAGTGGATTTTTTTTTCATCGTTGTTGACACTCCGACATTGATGGTGAACTTCACCTTGTTTGCTGCCGCTCGAAATATACGATTTGAAGGCAGGCAGCAAATTCGTCAACAAGTGGGATTTATGACTCCGTCTCAAATCCATGTGATGTAGATGAAACGTCAGATGGCGTCATGGATATTTTAAACCAATGAGAATTGTAATAAAGTGGCATAATCATGCTTTCAACTGGAATCAAAGAAACAACCATTTTATGATTAATAAAAGCCCTTCAGTAATTATTTGAAAATAAAATTGCATTTCATATTATAACATGCGTTATAGTTTTGAAACTCATATTAAAAAATTAATTCAATGAATAAATTTCTTTCCTCAGTAGTTCGAAGACCCTGGTGCCCTGGCCTTCTCAGAGGTTTTTCTCCAGGTATCTCTATTTTTGGTCATGGCACTTCAAGTGATCCCTCTTAAAATGGTGAGATCCTTTTCTAAGAAGTCATTGTATATAAAGGTGATTCTTGTTCATAATGGCCTGGCCAATAATATTTTCTGTGTTGAACGTTTTCTGTTCATTCTATACGAGAGAGATGGCCAGCTTATTTAATTCTTCAGAACTTTAAGCATCCGATGATATCAGGTTCTCTGAAAACTGAATTTGAGTCACCTGAACTTGAAAGCCTGTGTCATAAGCCATCTAATTATGTACCTCAGAAATAGCTCTAAATATTTGCCACTCAAAGAGAATTTTCATTTTTTGGGAGTGTGGGTGATATTGTTGTTAAAGTTTTTAATTGGTATGCAAGTATAGGTCTGATTAAACATTTATAAATTAGTAACTAAAATCACATTTATTAATTAATAACTAATAGAAATGCTTAAATTTGGTTTTTATTTTTTTTTATTTTTTTTTTTAAATCAATGAAGATAAAAATGCAGTTTAACCGAATTAAAAAAAAATTTAATCATTTTTTTATTGTACGAACTATTATAAGTAGGTCGCAAGAAATAACTATTTTAGAACTTGGATAATAGATAATGAAGCAAACATTAAAACCATAGATAAAATCAATAATTGATGACATGTAGTTTATTAAAATAATTTAAATCACGCAAAGACATAAGCAATATTGTAAATTGAAGAAATAGCTGATGAATGCCATTGACAACTTTTATGATTTGTTGAAGGGAATCTTTAGCATTATGGATACAGTAAGGAAGGATTCTGCAAAATTTTTTCTCTGTATTATGGAACAATTTTTTTTTTTTTTTTGGAAGTAAGGTTACATCAACTGTTTCATCCTTATTGGCTATTAATTGGGAATCAGAGGGAATGATATAATTCATGTCTGCATTTGGGGAACAGTTTTCAAATGATAACATCGTGAGATCAACGAAGTTAACTATCTTATTACAATCGTTCAAGAACTGTCCCGAAAGAAAACAAAAGGTTTTCATCCGATCAAAATAATTTAAAATTTCTTCACATAAGAAGGCATCAAAGCTGAATCCTTTTACAGATTCTAATATAGAGCAGTAAAATAAGCCACAACTTATCTGATATTGGCTAAGAGTATCTAAAATGTATACAAAGCAAAGGATCACTAGATCAAATTCAAAGGAGTTCCAATAACTTTAAATGAACTAACAACTCGTGTAAGATTTCGGAAAGAATCTTAATCAAAATGCTGTAATTAACAATTCCAAAAAGAAGAAAGATTGAAGAGAAATAATACTGGAACTAAGAAACAATCTATATGATTCTAAGACCTCAATATTGTTGCAAAATTCAACAAACATAGTCAATGGTTATTTTCCATAGCTTCTGATTTGGACTGGAATAAACGACCAAAAAATCCTTCACTTCGGAAACTAAATTCTAGTCAATGTTGATATTTTGCTGAAACCCCTGATGAAATAGAGCTGAATAATTTTTATCAGTGGAAATCGAAAGTCCTGTGATCGGTGGTGGTTGTGCAGTTACCATGAGTGTGATAAACTGGATAATATTTAATCCCCCTCCAAATCAATATTAAAATTGAGGGATTGAGTCCTCTGGTGGTACCAATGTTCGGAGGAATTTAGAGCAACGTCGTACTTTCACCTTCATGGTGCTCTGATTAAATTAAAAATACACCTTACTGACTTAAATTCACATAGCCGTCGGCAAAGCGAGCTTGGATTGCCCAACTGTCATATGTAACATCAGCACAGCAACAGGTATTATATGAATATTAGCAATATAAAAGAGTAGACAGGAGACTTAAGTTTGTAACCATAAATTTAAATTCAACTCTTACATTGGTAAAATATCAGTAAAATGTCGGCACAATTGAATAATTACTAAGCACAATATGCAAGTTCAAATTTAATCATTTAATTTTTACAATGAGATTTGTACCACAAATACTAATTTAATAAAGTAATATTCCATTTAACCAAAAAAATTATAATGAAGACGTGCTGAAATGCGTCACTAACACAAATCACGTGGTTATACAAATTGAATGTAAATTAAATGAATTAGTGAGAATTAAAAAAGGAAAATAGCAAAAATTTACCCTTAGTTCTAATCTATAGTTCATAGGAGGGAGAAATTGTAATGTTAATATGGTAGGTAGACTACAGCAAGTTAGACAAGAGAAACAGGCATATTGGATCAGGAATTTTTCCATCCTTCTCCATCTAATTTCCCAGAAAAAACGGAGACTCGTTTGTCCTCATGAGATAATATCCATTTCAACGGTGATGACGCTGAATCAAATTCTGGTGAATACAGCAGCAGCACCAGTTTTTTTTTTAATTACTTTTTGTAATAATTTAAATGTCTAGATTTTAGGTATTTCACTTTTGCAAAATGTTCCTAATGATCTCATCCACATCAAACTTTTTTACATTATTTCTTAGAACATCTGTCTTCGGTCTTGATTCTCATCGCCGCCAAAGATCAAAGATGGTCAGTCGCTGAGAGTAGCTAGGGGTGTAATGGTCTGGAGAAAATTCTCCCCTCCAGATTAATATCAAAGTTGAGAGAGAGGATCATTTGTTGGTGCCATTTATCGGAGGAGTTTTAGAGTAAAAACCTACTTTCATCTTTGTGTTCTGATTGATTGAAAGACGCACCCTTCTGACTTAATTGCGCATAGCTTTTGGCTACAGAGTTTGGTTTGTCCAAGTGTTATAAGTAACAACAACAACAAAAGCATGTATCCGAAGAACAATGCAAGTTTAGGAAATTAATGGTATTTTTAGATTCACTTCAATTTTCATTAGCCTTTTATTCATGTCACAAGTCCATTGCAAATACAGTGTAAACTTTAAAAGAAGTACGTACAGCGATAAGGAAAAACTTATAAAGAGATTTTTGGGAGAATCTGGTTTTTATTTACATAATAATATAGATCATTTTTAGCTCTGATCAAAAATCTGTCATGATCTCTTATTTAGACTTCCAGAATTAGATTTTTCGTTGAGCAATTACAATGGGTATAATTATCTGGAGAAAATTTTCTCCTCCTCCAAATCAATATCAGAATTGTGGTAGTGAAACCTCTTGGAATGACATCTATCGGTGAAGTTCAATACAAAGTCATACTTCATGAAGCTCTGGTTAAACGAAAGACGCACCCTACTGACTTAAATTCGCATAGCCACCCGCTTAGTGAGCTTGGCTTTTCCAAGTGTCATAAGTAACAACAACAACATAATTGCTTAAAAGAGACGCATCGCCGGACGTTGTTCTTTTCCCTCTTCCTTACAATCTCTAATTCGGCAGACGAAATGGCTATCTTTTCACCCCTCCGGAAGTCGTAAAAATCAAACACAAATTAATGCATACGCAGGGGAGAGTGGGGGAAATGAGAACCAAAACCACGAAGTTCTTGAAAGTGCTAGATAACAAAAGGGTCACTGTTAGGTGGGAAAAAGAATACAGTAAAAAATATTTCTGTAAGCAAGGCAGTAAGCAAAAAATAACATTTCTGTACAAAAGTAATGTTCTGTAAAGAAAGTGCATATAAATAAATCATTATTAATATTATACATATTTTCCTAGGAATAATTTAAATATTAAGTGAATTAATTTACCTTTGATTTCATTAATCCTAAAATTTTATTAATTTCACTTGTCATACATATTATCATACATATTGTTATACATATTATCATACATATTGTTATACATATTATCATACAATTATACATATTTTCCCAGGAACAATTTAAAAATTAAGTGAATTAGTTTACCCCTTTGATTTTATTAATCTTCAAATTTTATTAATTTCACTTGTTAAGGATATAATATGCAATTATTAAACAAATGAATTTAATTAAACATACTTAAAATAAATTAATTAATAAAAAATTGCATTAGTATTAAATTTAAGCATGTTATTAATTACTAAAATGATTTACTTAAATCTAGAGTATTATTCCATCTGTTGAAAACTATCATTAACCTCAAGGAAAATCACTTATATATTGGATATTAATTACCATCGGATTTGTTATTGTTCAGCTTTTAGTATCAGCATTAGGGCAAATGCTAAAAAAAATAAAATAATCCTTATTTGCGTTTTATATATTTTACAATGATTAATTTCAATATTTACTAATGTGGAACACCTTCAATTTGTTTTAATTTAATAAAAATAATAAACAGATAAATTTAACAAAAATTAATTAAAACGAAATTAAAACATTTGTCAATTATCAAATAACATTAAATAATTTTACTAATTAATTTAACTTTCATTAATCAAGCTGTATTAAATTAAGCATATTTGATTTTATATCTCTTTCAATTTCATATATTTAATTAAAATAATAAATAATTAAAATAAAACAATTTTATTACTTAATAAATAAATAAAATTAATTAAAATCTTGTTTATAAATAAAACACGTTAATTTAATTAATTGAAACTGTATTCAATAGTAAAATTTTTTTAGCAATCAAATGAATATTATATCAGAATTCTCATGTAGCAGCATAGATTAATAATGTATGTGCTTAATCACTGTTTTTAAGTAAGCTCATAACTGAGAAAATTCCTGGCCATTTTTGAATATTTCATAAGAGCATTATTGCCTCTCACTTTCTTTGATACTCAGAACTCTTATCTTGATACTCAGAATTCCTTTACTTCCGCATTTTC